>CM036771.1:21266175-21723675 GCA_020796225.1 Arion vulgaris
ATGTATGTATGTATGTATGTATGTATGTATGTAGTATGTATGTATGTATGTATGTATGTATGTGTATGTATGTATGTATGTATGTATGTATGTATGTAATGTATGTATGTATGTAATGTATGTATGTATGTATGTATGTATGTATTTATGTCAATCAATAACTCAATCATACACACTTATCTACACACTTATCTACACACTTATCTACACACTTATCTACACACTTATCTACACACTTATCTACACACTTATCTACACACTTATCTACACACTTATCTACACACTTAGGGTGATCTCTGTGGCTAAGTGGTTAAGCCATTGGTTTGCGAGTCGAAGGTCGTGGGTTCGAATCCGGACCGCGCTGTTCTGTTCACGAGTGCATTTGTTTCTAGAGAATGCTATGATTGTTGCCGGAGCCACGGAGTTCGTGCTTTGTGCAATACTTTCGGCAGGTAGCGTGCCATTTCTGCGGAGAGGGACTGAGCCATATGCAGTAAAACCTGGTGCAATCAAATCAATCCTTAAGCTTTAAAATCCCCTTTACTCCACACAGACACATATATTCGAAAACACCCATACATACACACAGAGACACACACCCCAAACATACTCAAACACAGACCCACATACAATCTCGACCGTACTTTGATAGACAGCAAATGGGCTACAACAAGAAATCCAAAAATAAATCTTACATAATCAAGATGAAACGGACAAGATGTGTGAATAAGCGTTTGTCAAACAACGTATTTCTTAGAGGAAATCAAAATGGCACAACGAAATTATCTAATTTAGATCTCGTCATCAAAATTGTGCATGCACATGCTACATCTCTTAAGAATCCAGCACGCACCATTTGCCGTGCATCCATTTATATCCCATCATGTTCGGGACAAAAAACGATTATATTTTACCCCCCTTCACTAGCCGATTCATTGCTTCTGTCAGACGCACTGTATGCATTACAATTTGCTTCCATCACTTCAATTTGGTTGTTGATGGAGATACGAAAATGATAAGAGGACATGGCTGCCCTCAATTTTACAAGGGCAAAATTCATACACATATATGTTACAATAATGGGGGTTTCTGTTTCGAAGAAGTTAGGTGCTCGTCTCTCGTCTAAATGTACCAGGTTCGCTCCTCATGGAGCCATCTGGATATTTTTCCAGAGATACCTGATCTCAGTGTAGGTTAGATCGATTTCCTAGTCCTATAGGAGACGGACGATAAAACTTAGGTTCTATGTTCAATTTGAGAACGTAAAAGAATACCTGGCAGTTCAATAGCAAGAAAAACAGACTGGAAAGCCACTGTCCGGACAAAAATTCAATAGAAAATATAAAAAGAAATTCACACAAAACTATCTTCACCATCTTCAAAATTACATCAGGTACTTTCGCCAGTACTACAGAGTTCGTGTACTGCAGCTGAGGTCGTCCTGTATAAGAAAGAGATCGGAGCACACATGGTTAAGCACCGAAGTGCAGTGATGATAGTCCTATCGATCATTCAATCCATTATGTTCAAATATTTAGAAGAAGAACGGCTGGTCTCAATTTTACTGGAGAAAACGCATGCACATATATGTTACAATAATGAGGAGAAGATGATGCTGGAGATGGAGAGAACCCACATTGAGATGACCGACCAGAAGCATTGCAAGAGAGGCACTGTTTTGAAACCCGCAGGGAAAGAGGAGCAGGGAAGGCCTAGAAATACCTGGAGAAGAAAGCTAGAGAATGATATTATAAGGAAAGGTAAAACATGGAAAGAATTGGAAGAGATGGCAAGAGAGAGGAAGAGCTGGAAGAAATTTGTTGAACAACTTGGCTCCGTTGAAATTGAAAGAAGAAGAATGACAAGAAGGTCAGCTTGATTGATTTTACAGGAAGAACAAGAAATATGTCTTTCCTATATACCATATAAATTCAGCTAAGACGAACCGCAACACTTATCTGATTTTTTCTACTCATTTTTGTTAGTCTTTCATTCCTCTTCTTCTGGTCGTTAATGATTCAGAATCACTTGGATTCGTCGTCTGAATATCAAGTATTCTCTTCGCCACCATACCCTTTCGCCAGGAGAATACGTCCATCAATCATAGTGCTCCAGGTATTACTGTTAAGGCCGCCTCTCACTTGTCTCGCCTAATAAGGCTCATATTGTTTTCCTCCTTCCGCTTTGAATTCAGGCGTTGTCAGGGCACCTAATAAAGACAACTCTAGCTGATTTATGCGTGAAGACTAGCCTTCCTTATCATCAGTGTCCCTAGATCATAGATTTCCAAAATTGTTCAACCTACCGCCCATTTTGCACAACATAAACTTTGTAACGCCTCCTCCACATTATAACAGTTTGCCAACGCCCCCCTCCCACATACATACATGCTCTGTTTTCTCTTGGACATAGAAAATTGATATATATTTCTGTAATACATGGTAAATTTTCAAATGATTATATGCATTAAATAGAAAATTGATGAAAAAGTGGATCGTGTAAGACCGGCATAATATGAAATAAAATTCAGAATTCAAATTTTAAATGATTATTCAATCATAAAATCACGAAAATAATTTATTTTAAAATATTTATTATTAATTTCTTCTTTAAGGAGCCACCGACCCTTAATCGCCTGAACACCCACAAAATTCTTCTGAACCCACTATCGCCCCCTAGAACGTTTCAGCGTCCATTGGGAGTTGGTACCGTCCACTTTGGGAAACGCTGCCCTAGATATTCAGGACGCCCGAGTGGTTACCGGGGCCCAAATTTGGGGTATAAAGAATAGATCCACTGTTACCTGCCCCGCATGTCGTAAGAGGCGAATAAGGAGGTTTAGCTGAAATCGGATGCACGTGTCCGCTAGGGAATGCCAACCCGAAATAAATGCTTGCAGAAAACGGATGCACAGGCCGTAAGGCGCATAACATGATGCAACGACCCCACACAATGAGGAATGGGATAACGGATTATACTGTTGCCAATCTGCATCGGAGACGTTGCCACGCAGTAAGAATGTCAAACCTACCATCACGAGGGTGGCCAAAACAGGGAAGCAGAAATCATAGGAATTATATCCTCAAAGAACTTCCCCAGTATGCATACTTGAGAATAAAGAGGTGGCCTACTTACACCAACGTCCAATACAAACCGTATGGCGTGGTTGATAATCTGCGGCAGACGGCTGCCTTTATTATAGAATCTGAAATCCCAATCTAGTGAGAATGCAGAAGAAGAAGAAGAAGATATTCAGGAGAGTATTTCTCTGACTTAAAGAATCTAATAATCTAGATCCTCAAGTAAAAGATCAGGAAACCTGTAGTATAACCGAAAACCGATTGCATTTTAAAATATTTTTTAAAATTTTCGGCTTAAGTTGGCCTCGAACCTGAGTATTAATTAGCACGACACATGGTTCTAGAGAAGTGTGTTATCGATTTCGCTATTGGCGCCGCTGCTCATATGTTTGATGAATTTGTCAAATTTTCAACTCAATTTATTCCTTTTTCTGATCTCTTCCGTTTACCCTGTGAATTCCATTTCAGTACATACATCGCAATGTTATTGAATCTCCATAGTATTCATTGTATACAGAACTTTGATCGATGTATGGAAAGCTACAATACTGAGGCGGTCAGAGCAAATCAGATCAGATATGGATATAGCCGAGATGTGGCTGCAGTGATACTTAATAAACTACAGTTTTTTAATACAAAGACACGTATGTCACATAAACAAGCAACAATTAATAATCAGATATTTAGGAAAAGGGCTTAACCACTCAGCCACAGAGACCCACAAAGTGTAATGTATACTAAACTAACAAGTAGTACCGGCTTTGACTCATTTTAAAATTTGCCTCTAGCCAGTATATCGTCTCAGAAGGGTGAATGGGTGAAATTTGCTTTCCTCATTTATCAAATATTTCCTGAATATCCTGTCTACATCCGTTTTTCGTGTTCAGTCTTCGCAGTTAACCCTTGCACTCCGTAACTTTATGTAACCCTCCCCCCATACGTATTTATAAATCAATGTTTACATAAATGGCTAGCTTTGCGTCATCGTAATACAATTGGCGAGCCACTATTTCGGTTCAGAAGTGCGAAGGGGTTAAGTAAGTTCAGTAAATCGTCCATTATCAAAATATGTCGTAGAATAATGAATACCATTTCAGGCACATGTTTTGTAACGGCACACGATTGCTTATAAGATCAATAGAACGCTGGGCATCTATACTTCCCAATGTTTCTTTGTTATGTACCAAGCACATGAATATATAGATGACTGATTTGTTGGAGAATATCGCACGTATATACTTGTTCAATGTGCACGACCGTATGTTCCTGGGAGCTCGAAAGAAGAAAAGCATAGTAACACTGCGATCTACATGGCATGTCGTAAGAGATGACTAAGGTAGGGGACTGGGGAAGCTACCTTAATAAATAAAAGGAGTTGCAGAAATCGGATGCTCTGGCTTACATGTAGGCGCATAACTAACACAAAGTAACAATCGATCTAAGGCTCAGATCACATTAGAATCACAAAGAATGGTTTAAGAAGTATTGGATATGGAGCATTGGAAGAAGAAGAAGAAGAAGGAAGTTCAATGTGAGAGGAAGACAATAGAAAGAAATGAACTGATCTCTGGCACTCAAATGAGACTGGCATGACCTGATAATCGTTTGCAAGAGACAAAAACAACAACTCAGATTGGAGAGTTTGATCCTGGGACCACCACCATACGAAGCAAGTGCACTAACTACTGTAAAAGTAAAAGTAAGTAAAGGAACCTTTTCATACCTTGGGGTATATAGGGTAATACAATGTTAGGCCTGTATTTTTCATTGACCGTCGGCACGCGATGGGTGATGTGGTCAGCATCACACCGGCCGCCTTTACTTCCAGAGCATGTCTGGTACCCAGTTGAGGCTGGGTCAACCTGAGAGCCGTCGCGGTCTGGGAAAAATTTCACGCCCACTATGGGAGCTGAACCCGGACCACAGCCTTGAGAAGCGAGTTCACTAACAACTACGCTACCGCGGCTCTCACTAACCACTGTGCTGCATCAAATTTTTCAAAAAGCTCTAAAGATCAGCACTACTGATACTAACTAACATTATTCAATACATTTTCTTTCTGATTTCCTTCGAATACTATATTCCATGAAGGTCTTTGTAGGATCTTTGTGGATCTCTGTGGCTAAGTGCTTTTGCTTTCCGTTCCGAATGTCGTGTGTTCGATTCCGAACCGCGCTGTTTTGTTCACAAGTGCATTTTTTCCAGAGACACTTAGGATTGTTGCCGGAACTACGGACTCCATACTTTGCACAATACTCTCGGCGGATGGCATCCAATTTCTGCAAAAGAGACCGAGACATATAGGGGTAAAAACCGGGTGAAATTAAGTAAATCCTTCGGCTTTAAACCCTTTGGACTTTAGTCTATATTCCATAGATATTTTTCTTAACATATACTTTGAGTAGTTTATGGCTTCTTCTTCTTCTTCTTTTGTCGTCACAATGCTACTTGTTTGTTTTCCCAGTGTCGTGGATTTCTGTTTTTGTCTTGCGCTGTTCTGGTGGCTTGGGTGTTTATTATGTTTGCCCTTTGACAGGATGCTGCTATGACATTTAACCAGTGGCGGCTCGTCGTTAAGGGACAGTGAGGCAGGGGTCCCACCAAATATAAGGTGTAACATGTATTTATTATTTTATACTTTAAAATATATCCTAACCGAAATCATTATTTTTCCGAAAATATCTGTCTGGCCTCACCAACAAAAATGAATACGAGCCGCCACTGCATTTAACCATCTTTTTCTTGGTCTCCCTCTCGCCTTCTTTCCTGATGTTCTGATGTAGAAGTCTCTGTATACTGTGGAGTTGGATGCATTCTTATTAAGAGCCCAAACCACTTCATTCTTTGTTTCTCACTGTAATTCAAGCAAGGTTCTGGGCCAAACTTTCTTTGTTATGCTGTAGTTTGATGCCTCTGTCTTTTCTAGTGTTGTTTGTAACTTTTTGCAGTAATGCGTTGTATGACAATATACAAATCTGAGGTGGTCAGACCGGATCAGATCAGATCTGGATGCATTTTACATGTAGTTATTATTTGCGACTGCGCTTTGCTCATTGTCTATGGTTGGCCCTGGTAACACAATGTAGGTATGACTCCTGAACACAAATATCAATACTTAGAACCAGTGGCGGCTCGTGATCATTTTTGTTGGTGGGGCCAGACATTTTTGTCCCGGATAAATCATGGTTTTGGATTGCTATATTTTAATTTATAAAATAATACATACACGTTATACATTATTTTTGATGGGACCCGGCCCCACTGGCCCTTAATGACGATCCGACACCGTTTAGAACTAAGATATACTACATACATTACTCTCTATATACATTCTACTCTTGTTCTGTATGATATATAAAGCACCCACAAGTGATTTTAACTACTGCCGTTCTGCTGCATTACTACTAAATATTTTCTACCTTGGAACACAACCGTTCAACTCGCTTTCTATGTTCCATTAGACGTCCAGATCGCATCTTCCCATACATTTCTCTCCACAATCTTATATTTACTTTTATAATATTTCTCAAATTTTCCTCATTTATTACATTATCTTTTAACAAACACATCGCCCCCCGCTCTCTGTCTCTCTTTCTCTCTGTTTTTGCACTAAATAGCTGTCCTATCCTAAAGAACAAATAAAGAGCCTATTATATTCCGACGAGGCTGTTAAAACTGTGGCTCGTATTAGGAAATTGGACTTTGCTTGTCAATGCTTTTGTTCCTGAGACAACTGATCAAAACGAATGATCTCTCATTTTCATATCCAATTGTCTGCAAGAGCAATGCAACCATTCTTTTTACATTTTCTTATTAATTCCTCATGGGAATTCTAGTTTTGGAAAATTCCAAGGAAAAAGGATTTTTTTACTCTGAGAGATTGAACAAGATTACAATTTTCTAACTATCTTATTTTGATACTTGAAATAATAGCAGCTGTGGGGTCGGCAAGGAATATTTTCATTGCCTCTGTAACTGTCATGTTCAAACCATCAGTTACATCCTGAATCCATCTTCTCCGTGGTCTTCATCTTCTTTATTTGCTGGTATGCATCCTTCCATGATGGTCTTCTCCGGCCCTTCATGTCTTTTTATATGTCCAAAATATCTCAATTTGCTCATTCTAATTTGTATCATCAGTCAGTTTTATTTGATGTTGAGTTCTTTCTTGATAGATATATTTGTTCTCTTCTTTATGCATGATACGGAGATCTTGACACATATTCAGCACGTATGTTTCCTGCTTTATTAACTCGCGCACATATCTGAGACGGACTAAATGGCTACTTGTTCTAGGTCACAACGTATTACGCTATAAGTGCAAGACACAGTCTTTAGCCCACAGAGGAGATAATAAGATATTAATGCGTCTTTAGCAGTGAATATGGAACTATATACAGTTCTTACAGCTAAAGGTTAAATGTCCATGCTTCACACCCATACGTTGCCATTGGGAATATACATGCTCTTAGTATTTTGGATCATTGAATTCATTTAAAACATTGCAAAATATTGTGTTTCATGTTATATCTTATGTGAATGCCCTCTAACACAATCGTTACATGTATCCAGACTAGAAGGGACACGTGATGATAGTCGTCTGATTTTCGGGATTTTTCTCATGAGCTGAATAGCGTTATGACGACACGTGTCTGTTGCCGGACACATGGTCAACATCAGGGCCTTGTGGTATATTTTCTCAGTATGATGCAAGTCTTCGAAATGCCGACCTTAAATGTTTTTATTTTAAAATAACCTTCAATAGTAATTTTGATTTTGCTGCTTATGCCGCCCTCCTTACGTCCTCCATGCCCGTGATGCGGCCGCCTTCTCCGGGCATCATAGCACGGCCCTGGTCAACATTGTCTCCATTTCCTTCTTCGTCTTCTTCGGACGTTTCATATCGACCACTTGTTAACAATTCTGTGTGATTTGTATGTGATCTGAGCCTAAGAGCGATTGTACGTTTTGACAGTTATGCGCCTACAAGTAGGCAAGCACATCCGATTTTGCTATGTTTTTTATTTACTAGGATAGCGTCCCTGACAACCACGCACAGATTAAAGACAAAATGAATACCCTAAATAATAAGTCTCAGCAGCTAGGTTTGAAAATACACAGGGGAAGACCAAGGTCATGAGAATAAATGCTGCAAATGTAAACCAGATTATGCTGGAGGAAACAGCACTGCAGGATGTAGAATCATACACATACCTTGGAAGCAACATAGACACAGAAGGAGGAACAAACAAAGATGTTAAGATAAGAATACAAAAAGTAAGAGGGAACTTTATTGCATTGAGTAAGATATGGAAGGTAAGGGAGATCAAAACAAACACAAAATTGAGAATTTTCCAGTCAAATGTGAAGTCAGTGCTGTTCTATGGCTCGGAAACATGGAAGACCACAAAGGAAACTATCAGAAAAGTGCAGACCTTCGTAAATGGATGTTTACGTAGGATAGAGGGATTGAGATGGTATGATAAGATTACAAACGAGGAACTCAGGGAGAGAACAAAGCAGATACCAGTGGAGAGAGAGCTCAGGAAGAGACGCTGGCGATGGATAGGACATACATTGAGAAGACCGACCGGAAGCATCGCAAGACAGGCATTGTTTTGAAACCCGCAGGGAAAGAGGAGTAGGGAAGGCCTAGGCAGACCTGGAGAAGAGAGCTGGAGGCGGATATAAAGAGGATAGGCAAAACATGGAAAGATTTGGAAGGGATGGCAAGAGAGAGGAAGAGATGGAAGAAGTTTGTTGAAGACCTGTGCTCCGATGGGAGTCGAAAGGTGATGATGATGATGATGAGGATAGCTTCCCTATGTTTTACATCAGTCGCCTCTTACGACATGCCATGTAGGTCGCAGTGTTACTATTCTTTGCTCTCATTGAGGGCCCTTGCAACACACGGGCTGAATAATAGACAAACTGGTAACACATCATCAAAATTACCACTTACACTTTACACACTGTTTTTATAGTAGCTTTTTCTTATTCGTCTTCAGTGATCCCTGGTCATTCGCATAACCCACTTTGAACCACAATCTAGGAAGTCAATTCCAGATCTGTGAGGTTTCCCCAATGCTTAGTTTTCAGATTCTCTGTGAGTGGCCACATGTTGTCTCTCACCTCACCAAGGTGAAGACAGTCTTGCAGGACATGATGCGGTGTGTTCCACCTTCTTATACTGACAAAGAGATTTTTGACTTATTCCTAGTCTATGTAAGAGAAGGTTTAGAACATTTGGGGACTACAGGTAAAATTCAGGGAAGGAGAGATCGTGGAAGACAGAGGGAGAAGATGTTGGATGGCTGACATCATGGTTCGACAAAATATCGACGTCAGAACTGATTATATGCACCAAGCAAAAAGAGTTGTGGAGAGACATGATCGCCTACGCCGGCAGGCATGGCACTTGATTGATTGATGTAAGTGTATGTTAAGTGAGAAGTGTCCATTAAAAAAAAAAGTTAATTGCATATCCTTTACATGTCTTTGCGAATCAACACCAGCTTTTAAACGTTGTTTGTGATTTTTCTAGGAATTATTACGTTCAGTAGTTTACTATTTCCATTACAAATGCGAAGTCTATTCCACTGAAGTCTTTGAGGACATTTTTTCCATAATCATATTCAGTGTTTGTCTCCCACTTTACTTAATATTTTCTCTTTATGGAACATTTGATCTCTTCAAAAGACGTTATAGTAGTTTAGATAATTATTATCTGTAGGTAAAAACTAAAACAATTAACATTGTGTGATAGTCAGAATGGTTTGGGTATTTTTTAACATTTAGTATAGCCATTGTTTTATATTCAGGAATCTTACACATTTTCCATTTATTTTTGACACTTTTGTAAAATTATCTGTTCTTGTTGCAATTAAGAAAACACCTGCAGCTATTCCTTTTATTTATTTGCTGGTAATTATGTTTTAATTTCAAGAGTTGGGTGTCCTATTTTTGTGGGACTCTCAAATATGAATTCATTTGTAAGATAATTAGCAAAATTAAGAGAGATAAAAAAAAATGCTGGAATTGTGTTATTTTGGATATTGCATTTTTGAAACACGTAAAAACAAAGTTAGGAATTTATTGTCTGAATCTATACATAGTGTGCTGTGTAAGAAGTGCATTTTATCACTTCTGTTGTATCCTTTGCTTGATAAAGGCATCTTTGTCGAAACGATACTGTGTATTGTTATTGCTGTTTTATTTTGTAAAATTACAGTACTTTGTTTTCACATTGCTATATAGTTTTACTGAGATGAGAACAAAGAGTTTTTTGTTGTTGTTGTAAGAGCCCCAAGGGAAGAAATAGAAGTAACGAATATGATCAATAGATTGATTACAAGAGCTTCCGAAAAAACAAATTGACATACACAAGATTCGAACTACTTACCCTTATTTCTTACGACATCCATTGCCTAGTCTAGCAATAAGAGCGTTCTTACGACATCCATTGGCTAGTCTAGCAATAAGAGTGTTCTTACGACATCCATTGCCTAGGCTAGCAAGAAGAGAGTTCTTAAGAACACAATCAGCGAGTAATTTTAAAAATAGATTTACTGAGCAGTGTCTTTCACAAACGCTTAAAAATTTACTTTGAAATTTCGAGACGTGTGGAGTCTATGTGGCTAAGTGTTCCTTTGCCTTGCGTTACGAAGGACGGGGGTTTGAATCCGAAACACGTCGTTCTTTTCACGGATGCCTTTTGTCCAGAGATCTCTAGAATTGTTGCCGGAGCTACGGAGTTCATACTTTGTGCAATACACTTGACAAGTGGCGGGTTATTTCTGAGAATATGGAACGATCCATATGGGGTAAAAGCGGGTGCAATGAAGTTATTCCTTCGTACAAGAACTGAACATCGAAGACCGTCTTCTTCTTCACCCTTCGCCCCCAGGTGGCATAGGTCCGCAACCAAGGCCTTCCAAGCCCGCCTATCCAAGGCTAACTTTTCCAGATCTCTCCCCATTTTCTTGCATTCTGTCTCCATCTCCGTCTCCAGGTGTTCCGGGTCTTCCCTACCTCTGTTATCCTGAAGGTTCCATCGGAGAGACTGTCTCGTGATGATGTTAGGGGTCCCCATCAGTGTGTGTACTATCCATCGACACCTTCTGCTCCGTATCTCATGTTCCGCATGCCATTATAGAAGAACGCAGGCTCATAAAATATTACGTGTCACAGAAACTGACATTTTTTGCCACGTTAAATGTATTAAGGTATTGACTATTGGCTCTACTAAATATCTCACCCTTTCTCGAGATCAAGTGGACACTTTACTTTATCTTAGCCAAAAGCCGAGAAGCTTTTAATAGTGATAGATATTTGTAACTAATGCTGACTTTAACAAATTATATATGTACCCATTGATTCTCAAGCGATGCTGACTTTAACAAATTGTATATATCCCTATTGATTCTCAAGCGATGGAGATTTTAATGGAAAGATCAATAGAAATGAAGTTGGACTTATACCTATGTTTCATAGACTACGCAAAAGCTTTCGATAAAGTAAAACATGGAGAAATAATCAGCATGTTAGAAAGTATAAATATTGATGGTAAAGATCTTAGACTGATCAAGAATTTGTACTGGCAACAAATCGCAACCATTAGACTAGAGAGTAAGATTGGAATCTATCAGGCGATACAGTTAGGAGTACGACAAAGGTGCGTACTCTCACCAGACCTATTCAACTTATATAGCAGTCGGTGACAAAATATAAACAACCTAAGATACGCTGATGACACAATTCTCATGGCTACAAATGAACACGATCTGCAAGACTTGATAGACATACTAGTGAGAGAAAGTGAAAAGAAAGGATTAAGCATGAATATAAAGAAAACAGAGGTTATGGTTGTCTCCAAGAAACAAGAAACACCAACATGTAATATCAAAATAAATAACACAACACTGAAACAAGTCCATCGATTTGTAGGTCGCAGTGATTCTCCCCTTGCGAGCCTCGGGAACACACGGACATCAATTAATCTTAATTAAATCACATTACAAATATCTTTATTGCTTCTCATTTAGTTGTGATTTTATACCTACTTTGTGTTACCAGAGCCAAACATGGACATTGAGCAAAGCGCAGTTACAAAAAATAACTACATATGAAAAGCGTTGCCTACGAAAAGTTACCAACAACACAAGAAAAGACAGAATCACCAACATCAGCATAAGAAAGAAAGTTGGCACAAAACCGTGCTTGAATTACGTAGAGAAACAAAGAATGAAGTGGTTTGGCCACTTAATAAAAATGCATTCAAACTCCACAGTAGACAGAGTCTTCTACAACAGAACATCGGGAAAGAAGGCAAGAGGAAGACCACGGAAAAGATAGTTAGATGGCGTAGCAGAATTCTGTGAAAGAACAAAAATAACAATCACACAAGAGACCAGAACAGTGCAAGACAAAAACCGAAAACCACGACACTAGGCAACAACCCGGTAGCAGTGTGACGACAACAGAAGAAAGAAGAAGAATTAGTTATGAGTTAAACAAATTATGGATATATTTATTGTAAAACAAACAACACGATTGAAAATCCAGTCCTTCGAAACGAAATGCTACAGAAAGTTCCTACGTATACCATGGACAGAAAAAGAAAGAACACTGATGTCCTGAAAGAACTGAATGTTAAAGACAATTGGCTTCTAAACTATATCATCATCATCATCAGGTGCCGTGCCGGTTGGAGTAGGCGATCATGGATCTCCACAAATCTCTATCGTTGGTATTTGCTATCAGTTCAGATGTTTACGCTCTACCGTGCCATGAAGTCAGGTTATCCTAAATTTTCTCTGTCTTCCTCTGTCTCGTCTACCCTCGATTTTACCAGGTGTTACAGTGTGTTCTAAACCTCCCCTCCTCATCACGTCCAAAAATGATGACTGCCTCTTTCTTATATTGATAATAAGCTTTCTCTGTGTCTTGACCTCATTCAGCACCTCAACATTAGTGATTTTAGCAGTCCATGGGATTCTCGGCCTTCAGAGATTTTTATATCTGTTTAATTATTGTCCATGACCCATATCTGTATGTCAGTATTGGTTCTATGTAGCACTGAATAACTCACATTCTGACCTCAACTGACAAGGTCTTGTTGCATACGAATCTTCTCATTTTCAGGAACGCTGTTTTCGCTTGTCCTATTCTGCTCTTTATTTCCGATCGGCATCTGCCATCTGATATTACCAGGACTCCAAGGTATTTAAATTGCTGCACAAATACTATACAGAAAATTAGATACCTTGGTCACATCAAGCGTCACGATGGCTTGGAGAGAACATTATTAGAAGGCAAGGTCCCAGGACGCAGAGACAGAGACAGACCAAGAAAAAAGATGGCTACAAGATATTAATAAAACCATGAATATGATCATCGACGAAGTGGGTGAACTGGCTAGAGCCAGAGTGAATTTCAGATACTCTGCAAAGATAGCAACGTCCTATAAAAGATACGCTCCTTGATGATGATGATAAATATAATTATTGATCTTAATTATGAATTAATGGTGAATTAAACTGATTATACATTTCTTTATTGGTTCTCAGTTAAAGATGATTTAAATAAATTATAAATATTCTTATTGCATTTAGTCTACATTTCCAGTGTCTTGTTGATTATTATGAATATTAATGTCTTCAATATTATTGTAATCCGCTTATACGACCAAGTCTTATGTCTACATGTCTTTATAATTATTATTATCATGTTTCGCCAATGTCATCAAATAACTTTATACCATCAGGGGATTTGATATTGGTGATGGGTCGCAACACATGCCAGAACAAGGGCAATCATCGAGCAAGCTGTGTGACAGTAATACATTGAATGCATGAGTTAATTCTCACAGTTCATCAAAGTTGCTGTTTGCGCTATTAGTTCGTGAAATTGACAGTAATGCATTTCAGTGACACCGATATGTTCGATGTATTCAAAAGTTGATTGATTATTCCCCTAGTCTATTTAGTTATTTATATACAAGATCTGGTCTCGCGGGTGCTATATCTAACCCTTTCAACATATGATTCTAAATTCCATCAGACGTAGGCTTGCAGCTTGATTGAATTATATAGCATCACTCAACAGCAGGTATCTGAGATATACAACCGTTTCTCACTTATCTACAGGTAGTATTTACATTATAGTCACTTCCAATGCCAAGTTGTTATTTTATTATGTTTTCGTTACTACGAATATTCTTCTTCTTTAACGAACACTCCATACAGACCACTTGTTAACCGCACTTTGTGATATGTATGTGATCCGAGCCTAAAAGCGATTGACCGCTGTGCTAGTTATGAGCTTTATAAGTAGGACAGCACATCCGATTTCTTCGACGCTTTTTATTTACTAGGGTAGCTTTCATACACCCCTAACTCAGTCGCCTATTACCTTGGAGATCGCAGTTTTACTTTCTTTGTTCCTCTTGCAAACCCCTGCAACAAACACGAGATCGCAGTTTTACTTTCTTTGTTCCTCTTGCAAACCCCTGCAACAAACACGAGATCGCAGTTTTACGTTCTTTGTTCCTCTTGCAAACCCCTGCAACAAACACGAGATCGCAGTTTTACTTTCTTTGTTCCTCTTGCAAACCCCTGCAACAAACACGAGATCGCAGTTTTACTTTCTTTGTTCCTCTTGCAAACCCCTGCAACAAACACGAGATCGCAGTTTTACGTTCTTTGTTCCTCTTGCAAACCCCTGCAACAAACACGAGATCGCAGTTTTACGTTCTTTGTTCCTCTTGCAAACCCCTGCAACAAACACGAGATCGCAGTTTTACTTTCTTTGTTCCTCTTGCAAACCCCTGCAACAAACACGAGATCGCAGTTTTACGTTCTTTGTTCCTCTTGCAAACCCCTGCAACAAACACGAGATCGCAGTTTTACTTTCTTTGTTCCTCTTGCAAACCCCTGCAACAAACACGAGATCGCAGTTTTACTTTCTTTGTTCCTCTTGCAAACCCCTGCAACAAACACGAGATCGCAGTTTTACGTTCTTTGTTCCTCTTGCAAACCCCTGCAACAAACACGAGATCGCAGTTTACTTTCTTTGTTCCTCTTGCAAACTACTGCAACAAACACGAGATCGCAGTTTTACTTTCTTTGTTCCTCTTGCAAACCCCTGCAACAAACACGAGATCGCAGTTTTACTTTCTTTGTTCCTCTTGCAAACCCCTGCAACAAACACGAGATCGCAGTTTTACGTTCTTTGTTCCTCTTGCAAACCCCTGCAACAAACACGAGATCGCAGTTTTACTTTCTTTGTTCCTCTTGCAAACCCCTGCAACAAACACGAGATCGCAGTTTTACGTTCTTTGTTCCTCTTGCAAACCCCTGCAACAAACACGAGATCGCAGTTTTACGTTCTTTGTTCCTCTTGCAAGTCCCTGCAACAAACACGAGATTATGTAAATGTTAAGGACAAGTGCGAAATATCATAACAAAAAAGTAAGATAGTTTTGCACAAACACAAAAAAACGGTACGTGACGTTTTGGCGCCGCCGTTTTGGCGCGACCGTTTTGGCGCGACCGTTTTGGCGCAGGACGTTTTGGCGCAGGGCGTTTTGGCGCAGGACGTTTTGGCGCAGGGCGTTTTGGCGCAGGACGTTTTGGCGCACAAATTCCTCAATAAATTTCAATAACCTTAATATTATTTTAATTTTTAGTGTACATGTATATTAACTCTAATGAAACAATATACTTATACATCAGCGTTTATTGGAACAAATGCCAGGTGTCTGAATTATATCATCAGCCGTTTCATTGGAGATGATCGAGAATTGACACGCTGACCGACTGAGTGTCACATCTTGTTCATCACAAATGTCAGAAATCCTGTCCCTTCCAAATGTTAATAGCTTGACCCGTTTACTTACGTAATAGTATTTGGTGTTATGTGCATGTCACATCTTGTCCATCGCAAATGTCAGAAATCCTGCCCCTTCCAAATGTTCATAGCTTGACCCGTTTACCCGTAATGTGACCTAAACCGGTATTTGCCGCTTCTGCCTAATCACACGTGCGCTTTTAGTCTATAAAAGTGTAAGAATGTTCTAGACTCAATCTCAAAATAAGTAGAATTAGATAAATTGATCACATACTATTATTATAATTCTGTGAACCCATTAAAATGGAAAATGTTCCGTCAAAGCGTGGCAAACAAAAGTTGAATCACGAAGGATACTTTTATGTGTTCGATAAGTTCAGTGCAGACCATTCCAAGAAGTTCTGGCGATGTGAGCTGAAGAACGAATGCAAGGCCCGTTTACACACTACAGTAGATAATGATCGAGTTCTGATGCAGATGAACCAGCATAGTCACGGAAGTGACGCAGCGCAACTCCGGGCTGCCATGATAATGACTGGAATCAAAAGGAGGGCAACCGAGACAACTGAAATTCCCTCAGTTATCCTCAATAGGGCTCTCCAAGGAACCTCGCTTGCCGTTCAAGGGAAGATGCCAAATAAAGACGCCATTCGCAAGGTTATTCAGCGGAGTAGAAACGGCAACCGAGTAGCTCCTCCACAGCCTGTCGATCGAGCTTCAATTATCATTCCGGATGCATATCGGATGTACGAAGTCGCACCAGATCAGATGGAAGGATTTCTCTTATGGGATTCGGGAGAACAAGACGAAAATCGCATTCTTCTCTTTGGCCGACAGTCGAATGTTGAGTGGAGTAATCTGATGGAAAGACTGTATGTGGACGGAACATTCAGCATAGCTCCTGCTCTTTTCTCACAGATATACGTAATCATGGCAGCGAGAGGAGGATTCGTGCTGCCGGTTTTGTATGCTCTGCTACCAAATAAAGAAGGAAGAACTTATCGACGACTGTTTGAAGCCATTAAAGAATTGTGGCCACTTCTCAATCCTTCGTCAATTTCTATTGACTTTGAACAAGCCGCAATCGGCGCTATTCTAACAACGTTTCCGAATTGTGCAATCCATGGATGCCTTTTTCATTTGACAAAGAACATGCGTAAGAAGCTAGCAGACGAAGGTCTGCTTCGTCGATATAACATGGATGGACAAGATTCGTTAAACGTTTTTTAATTTATATATTTTGCATTGCATTGGATTTATTAAAAATTTATAATTTATTGAAAACAGTTATTTATAAACGTTAAGTTAAATATGAAGTTATTTTTAAATGGCGCCAAAAAATCCTGCGCCAAAACGGCGGCGCCAAAAAGTCCTGCGCCAAAACGGATCTGCGCCAAAAAATCCAGCGCCAAAACGGTCGCGCCAAAACGGTCGCGCCAAAACGGCGGCGCCAAAAAGTCCTGCTTCGCAAAAAAAGAAAGCTAAGTTGACGTTGCAATCAAAAGGCATCAACAGGCAGTGATTGATGCAAAGAGTCAACGGAAACAATGAAAGAAAGAGGACCATGCAAGCAAAGGACAGATTACATAACAAAATGATCACAGACAGCCCTAGACGAGAGAGTGAGGTTGACGAATAGCGAAACTTTTCTTTACTTTAACCCAAATACAGCCCAAGCTACAGTTTCAGACAACTACATCCGCACACCCCAGAGAGGTGCAGCAGAACATGTCTGAGACTGTTGTCGCTTGCGATGGACGCTACATATATATATATATATATATATATATATATATATATATATATATATATATATATACATAACACGATATAGAAAGCAAGTTGAATGCATTTGAAAATAGATGTCTGCGAAATATAATGAATATAAAACGAAACGAATTCAGAAGTGATTAAATCAGAAAAATATCTGGTCAACCACTAGTGACAACTGTTATAAGAAAGAGAAGATAGAGATATGTTGAACACACCTTGAGGAGAAATGATAAACGAGTATCAACACTGGCATTGAGTTGGATGCAAAGGGTTAAAGAAAGAGAGGACGACCTAAGGAGACACTGAAACGAGCTTTGCTGAGAGAGGCAAGAAATATCGGTCTCAGTTCCATGGATGAGATTGAGCGAGTTACACAGGAAAGAACGGTATGGAGAAATTGCTTGCAGACACTATCTAACGTATAACGGAAACAGAGAAATTATCATTATTATTTATACATAACAAACTCCCTGAACAACTACAAATACGAAACGAATAGAAGATTTCTCTCTTGCACCAAGTACTTCATCTCGACACTTCAATGATACGAGAGTGCTACGATGAGATCAGATGAAAAGCTTGTATCAAGCAAAGTTTAGAAGACACATAAAGGATAAAAATAAAACCCGTACGAGACATCGTACAGAAACAATTTTAGAACCATTGAAATGTATGCTATTTAATGCCTAGATGTGAATGAGAAACAATTAATATCAAAACTATAAATATAGTCAAATCGTTTAGATTATAGATTCCCAACCTTTTTCAGCCTACCGCCCACTTTGCACGACATAAACTTTGTAACGCCACTTTCCCCATTTATAACAGTTTGTCAAGCCCCCATATATATATATATATATATATATACTTGCTCGATTTTCACTATGACATAGACAAAGTGATATATCTTCTTCTTCTTTGCGTTCGTTCTTTACGACCAGTTTGAATCACTCTTTGTGATATGTTTGATCTTTGCCAAGAACGTCTATACGTTGCACATTGGTTTGGTAGGCCCCTAAACGCATAGACTTCTGCACGTTTAGTACACCTGCATCCGATTTCAGCCAAACCTCCTTAATCGCCTCTTACGACATGCGTGGCAGGTAATAGTGGTTCTATTCTTTACACTCCAAATTTGGTCCCCGGTAACCACTCGGGCAAATTTTCAAATGATTATATGCATGCAATTAAAAACTTGATAAAAAAATGAATCGTGTAAGATGGGCATAAGATGAATTTAAATGCAGAATTCACATTTTCACTGGTTATTCAATCGCAAAATCACGAAACATCTCCCCCACCCCAATTGCTTCTGAACCCTCTATCGCCCCCTGGAAGACTTCAGCTTCCACATGGTGTCGGTACCGCCCACTTTGAGAAACGCTGACATAGATACATATAAAACGTTCAATCTGTCTGTGGGATTTTGCCGATTTTAGTAAAGGGCCGTTGTTTCTTGATCGACATCGTCTAAAGAGGAACGATTGACTTCATATCAACAGGTGTTATCCTATATGACTTCCTCCCTCTCGGTAGAAATGGCACCCCACCTGCTGCGAGTATTGCACAAAGCATGTACTCCGTAGCCCAAGCAACAATCACAGTGATCGGTGGAACAAATGCAACAGAAAGACCACAAAGAATGGATTAGAACCCACGACTTTTGTAACGCACGAAAGTGGCTTAAGCGCTTAGCCACATAGATGGCAAGGTCAAAGAAGTATTTTGGTAATAAACACAAGTATGAACCATTGGAGATGACAATTACTGAACGGGTTATACCAAGATAAATAAGGGAGATTGCTATTTGGAAGATGGGTCCAGGGTGTTCTAGACGACTTGAAAATATCCGTATTTCATGAGGGACACCTTACATATAACGGCTGTGTAAAGAAAAAAACCTCATTGAAATGGAGTTTCTTAACGCACATGCTATTGAATTAAATAATGTTAAAAAGTGTCTAAAAGCGAAGGTTTGACTTCATTGCACCGGGTTTTTCCATATGATTTCGTCCCTGCTGGTAGAAATGGCACGCCATCTGCCGAGAGTGTTGCACAAGACACAAAATGTGTAGCTTTGGCATCAATCGAGGATCTCTTTAAAATATTGCACATTCAGAACGACATTCAAACGTCTTAATCATGTTGCTATAAATGCACGAACAGAATTTAATAATGAATGCATTTAATTGTAGTAGTCTTAATGTAAGAAACGTTTGTCAACATATATACACCTCATGTGCCTGATATCAGATAACTTGAAGCAGGGGCGGCTCGTGATAATTTTTGTTGGTGGGGCCAGACATTTTTTCCGGATAAATTATGGTTTTTGGTTGCTATATTTTAATTTATAAAATAATAAATATACGTTATACATTATTTTTGGTGGGCCCGGTCCCACTGGCCCTTAGTGACGAGCCGCCACTGACTTGAAGTAATAACAAACATAAACTTGTGAAATATAACAATAAAACAATAGCAATATATATATATTTTAATGTCAACAATTATATGCTAATACGACACACTAAATAACAAGACAAAATATAACAAATGCTGCACTAAATTAGAAAAATAAAACAATTTAAAAACACATTTGGAAGACGAAGAAATAATTTACAAAAAGAAACATAAATGTAGAGCAGACATGCGGAAACACAATTAAAAAACCTCTTAGACAGATATCAAGAAGGGATCAGTCGATGCTTCGAAAGATCTAAAGCGACAGGTTGCGGTATGAGGATGTCGTCTATCGAGGCTTCAAACCTCCAGAGGCTTACGTGGATCTTGTGTTTTGGACATGCGGGTGTTCGCGAAAATGAGAGAACGAAGAGGCTTGCATAAATAGCATCGATTGTCAGGGAGTTGAAGATGGAGGGAGGACTTTAGTTTCTCGTCAAACGCCTGTTGGATAAAGACACACAAATTAATATGGAATATATCAAGCTATTAAGAGTTTTTTCCGTTCCAGAAGCACTTGAGCTTTCAGCTCTTCGGCTCGGTGCCGTGGACATCGTAACCCTTCGGTTCGGTGCCACGAACACCGTAAATCTGGAGAACCTGTACCTTTTTCTGTTGCCCGCTGAATTGAACCGCACTCACAAGGGGCTTGCCACCCGTCGTTCAACGCGCTACAAACACGCTGGGCAGGCGGGCATTAAGAGTTTTAAAACTATGCGTTCAACAAACAGAACTGAATGTCTGACGGCCAGAATTAGAAGTGTGTTTAATCTGCGAGTCACGGGAAACATCAGTATGTATACTCTTCGACATCTGCAGGATGAAACTGGGCACCTATAGGTCTGCTGCTGTGCTAGAATATCACTTCAGTAACCAATATCCGACAACCATTATGGGAACTCAAAATAGAAATTAATGGAGAATTGACATTTGCAAATTGAACTCAAAATAGAAATTAATGGAGAATTGACATTTGCAAATTGAACTCAAAATAGAAATTAATGGAGAATTGACAGTTGCAAATTTAACTCAAAATAGAAATTAATGGAGAATTGACAGTTGCAAATTTAACTCAAAATAGAAATTAATGGAGAATTGACAGTTGCAAATTTAACTCAAAATAAAAATTAATGGAGAATTGACAGTTGCAAATTTAACTCAAAATAGAAAATAATGGAGAATTGACAGTTGCAGTAACAATTGTTTTTTTAGGTGGCGTCTGTGGCCTAGGGATTAGTGACTCGGTCTATTAACCTCGACGTTCTGAGTTCGAACCAAGCTGCGGACAGTTTGGTTGCAAATTGTTTCGCTTGGATTTTACAAAATGACGATGACACCACCCGTTCAGAAAGCAATGACAAACTACTGAACGTAATAATGCCTAGAAAAATCACAAACAGCGTTACAAAGCTGGGGTTGATTCGCAAAGTCCTGTAAAGGATATGCAATTAACTGTTAGTAACAAATTTAACTGCCCGCGTGCCCAGCATGTTTGTAGCGCGTTGGACTACGGGTGACTAGTCCTCTGTAAGTGCGGGATCAACTCCGCTGACTGGCAGAAAAAGCTACAGGTTCTCCAGATTTACGGTGTTCGTGGCACCGAGCCGAAGGTTACGATGTCCATGACACCGAGCCGAAGAGCTGAAAGCTCAAGTGCTTCTGGATCGGAAAAACAAAGCAAAAAAAAAAGCCCTCTATCCATACTATTACCCACTTTAGTGGTTTAATATGGCTCTCCAATCACACTACCATTCACTATGGTAGATTTTCATTTGAAACCCTTTCTTTCTCTTTGCACAATTCCAACGAAGTGGCTATCGTATCTATATATGAAAATTGTAGTATATTATTTACGAGACCTCCCCATCAACCACAGTAAACTAATTGTTGGTTTTCTAGACACCATTTATTCGTTATGTAGTTTGCCATCGCTATCTAAACGGTGAGGTCTATTTTTAATGTTCCCAAAAATCTACGGGGACAAATTTGTCTCCAAACTACCCATCGCGTAGTTTGAACCAGGTGCTCTTAGGTTGTGATCGAGCTCATTACAGCTAAGCCACCGACGCTCACAGACGCTCACAGACGCTCACAGACGCTCACAGCTATATATAGTTGAACAAATAACGAAATAACTAGTATAGTCAATGATTGATGTATAGTAAAGTATAGTATAGTATAGTATAGTATAGTATAGTATAGTATAGTATAGTATAGTATAGTATAGTATAGTATAGTTTGAACCAGGTGCTCTTGGGTTGTGATCGAGCTCATTACAGCTAAGCCACCGACGCTCACAGACGCTCACAGACGCTCACAGACGCTCACAGCTATATATAGTTGAACAAATAACGAAATAACTAGTATAGTCAATGATTGATGTATACTAAAGTATAGTATAGTATAGTATAGTATATCATAGTATAGCAAAGCGTAGCATAGTATAGTATAGTATAGTGTAGTGTAGTATAATGAAATGTTTGAGGAAGGCGGCGGTGTCACAAGAAAAATAGACTACGAAACGAGAACATCAGAAGAAGATTGGACATAACTTCATGCCCCGAATACATCGAAAGACAACAAATACAGTGGTCTGGACATTTAATGAGAATTGAATACAACCAACCACCAATAACAGCATACAATAAAAAGAGAACAGGTACTAGAGCCAAAGGAAGATCAAGAAAAGAGGTACAGACAATATGAAGACCGCACCAAATATACACGGATATAACACAACAAGAGCGACTCTTCTGGTCCTTGAACACAAATTGCAGCTCCCACCCCTACGCTTAACGGCAAGAGTGGACACACAATTGCATCATCCCCTGGAAAAAGACAATAGACATTAGTGAATGATATATATAATAATAATAATAATGCCTCTCGTACCGTTATACGTTACATAGGGCCTGCAAGTAATTTCTCCATACCGCTCTATCCTGGGCAACTCGTTCAATCTCATCCATGGAACTGAGACCGATATTTCCTGCCTCTCTCAGCAAAGTTCGTTTCAGGGTCTCTTTAGGTCGACCTCTCTTTCTTGAACCCTTTGCATCCCACTTCAATGCCTGCTTTGATATTCGTTGATCATTTCTCCTCAATGTGTGCCCAACATATCTCTATCTTCTCTTTCTTATAACAGTTGTCACTAGTGGTTGACCAGACATGTATCTGATTTCATCACTTCTTCTGAATTCGTTCCATTTTATATTCATTATTTTCGCAGACATCTATTTTCAAATGCATTCAACTTGCTTTATATATGTATATTGTATTAAGAGTTTGTTTTTCCCCCGATCCAGAAGCACTTGAGCTTTCAGCTCTTCGTCTCGGTGCCATGGACATTGTATCCCTTCGGTTCGGTGCCACGAACACCGTAAATCTGGAGAACTTGTCAACAGGATGTATATACCTATATATACATATATACAAAAAAAGTCAGTCATAGTTGTGGTCAGAACACAATAACGGTTAAAGTATGGAAATAGTTATTGTTTATTGGTTAATAAACCGACGTCCTTGCACTCCGGACAGATCCATAGGTGATCAGTCTCCCTCAACAGAGTCGATGAATATGAGTACGGATGGTTCCAGTGGTTCGCTGATCAAACACACTTCTCGTGATGCTCTCTGTGGTCCGTGCTTTGCATTCAGAAGGTCGTTGGTTTGAATCCAGACATCCTCGTTCTGTCCACGAGTGCTTTTTCCTTGAAAACTCCTTGGATAGGTGCCGGAGCTACGGAGATCATGCTTTGTTCATTACTCTCGGCCATTTCTGTGAATAGGTACCGAGACATATGAAATAAATCTTAGTGCAATGAAGTAAATCCTTCGGATTTAGTCCTTTTAAAACATACTTCTCACTCTGCCCCTCAGGCATCCAATTTTACTTGTACAACGGGTAACTCCAAACTGCTTAAATTCCTGGATCAATTCTTCATCAATTTTAGTGTCTTAATCCAACAGATGGTGGCGTCTGTGGCTTAGAGGATAGTCACTCTGTCTATTAGCCCCGACGTTCTGAGTTCGAATCGCGCTGCGGACAACTTGGTTGCAAGTTGTTTCGCATGCATTTAACAAAGGACGATGACATCACCCATTCAGAAAGCAATGACAAACTACTGAAGGTAATAATGCCTAGAAAAATCAAAACGGCGTTAAAAAAGCTGGGGTTGATGCGCAAAGTCCTGTAAAGGATATGCAATTAACTATTTTTAATCCAACAGACAGTCGGGAAGAGATCAAAGAACATTCCCGTTATCCTTCTTCAACTCTCCGACAATCAATAATTTTGATGCAAGCCTATCCTCTCTCTCATTGCCGTTAACTCCTTCATGCCGAGGACAGTATATCCACGTAATCATATGGAGGTTAGAAACTTGATAGAAAGATTTAAGAAATAAATAAAGTCATTCATAATTTCAAAAGCTAAGTCACACCATCATTGTTGACCGGAAACATAATGTGAAATTGACCTTCCATGGGTCACTCAAGTTCTTGTTGTAAATCAGACACAATGCTTAAATTGTGGAACCTTTGACAAACTCTTTCGTCTTCGTTCTGTTGTCTTAAAGCGACATTCTTGCAGAACGCTTGCTGTTTGTCTAGATTGTGGACTTTCCTTGAAAGGCTATCTGTGTGCGATTGCTTGTTTTTCTTTCTTCGGTTTGTGTCAACTTTTCTTCAAATCTGTTCTTAATCTTCTCATGCATTTCTTTCTGTCCCTTTCACAAACAAACTCAAGAAATTTCCCTCATTTTTCTCGTTTTTTTCACACAAACACACGAATACGTACTTATCTTTCTCTTCTCTCTCTCTCTCTCTCTCTCTTCTTGCTCTCTCTCGCTCTGACTTTTACTCTCTGTTCTTTTCTCTTTAACACACACACACACATACACATACACATACAGTCGTTCAGTTAGTTTCTTTCTTGCTTTCACTTTTTATTGTCTCTTTCTTTCTATATTAATTTTCCTTTCTTTCGTTCATGTCCCTCTTTTCTTCGCTATCTCACTGATACATAAACACACATACAGTCGTTCGCGTTCTCTTTTTCTCTCCTTTACACTTTTCCTTTCACAATCTTTCTCTCTAACTGTGGTTTTTTCTTTCATACACGGTCTCTCTATCTATCTCTCTCTCTACCCCTCTCTCTTTCTCACTCACAATTTCTCTTTCTTACTATTGAACTCTTTTTTGCTTCCACACTTCTCTTCCATCTCATTACTTCCTTCCTCTCTCATCCACACACACTTTCTTTCTTTCTAACTTTGTTTTTCTTTCTTTAATACACGGTCTCTTTCTCTCTCTCTCTCTCTCTCTCTCTCTCTCTCTACCCCTCTCTCTTTCTCACTCACAATCTCTCTTTCTTACTTTTACCATTATATGCTTCCACACTTAATCTTCTCTTCCACCTCATTGCTTCCTTCCTTTCTCATCCACACACACACTATCCTTTTCTCTCTCATCCACACACACACTATCTCTTTCTCTCTTTAGCTTCTTCTTTACCTAAGACCACAAAATCTTTACAACGTTGTTATCACATATCTTCACATTGTAAAATGTTCCCTTTAGAAAGTTCTTCATCAGTTATCTTCACATTTTACAATGTCCCCTTTAGAAATAAGAACATATAGAAAGAAGAACCTTTAGAAAGTAGAACTTTTAGAAAAAAGAACCTTTAGAAAGAATAACTTTTAGAAAAAGAACCTTTAGAAAGAAGAACTTTAGAAAGAAGAATCTTTTAGAAAGAAGAATCTTTAGAAAGAGAACCTTTTTAGAAAGAAGAATCTTTAGAAAGAAGAATCTTTAGAAAGTAGAACTTTTAGAAAAAAGAATCTTTAGAAAGAAGAACCTTTAGAAAGAAGAACTTAGAAAGAAGAATGAACTTTAGAAGAAGAAGGAAAGAACTTTAGAAAGAATAAAAGAACCTTTAGAAACAGAAAGAAGAACTTTAGAAAAAGAACCTTTAGAAAAGTAGAAGACTTTTAGAAAAAGAACCTTTAGAAAGAGAACTAGAAGAACCTTTAGAAAAAGAACTTTAGAAAAACTTTTAGAAAGAACTTAGAAAATCTTTAGAAGAAGAACTTTAGAAAGAAGAACTTTAGAAAACTTTGAAAGAATCTTTAGAAAAAGAACTTAGAAAAGAACTTAGAAAGAACCTTTAGAAGAAGAACTTTTAGAAAAAGAACCTTTAGAAAGAGAAGAAAACTTGAAGAAGACTTAGAAAAAAGAACCTTTAGAAAGTAGAACTTTAGAAAAGAACCTTGAAGTGAACTTTAGAAAGAAGAATCTTTAGAAAGTAGAACTTTTAGAAAAAAGAACCTTTAGAAATAAGAATCTTTAGAAGGAAGAACCTTTAGAAAGAAGAACCTTTAGAAATAAGAACCTTTAGAAGAAGAACGTTTAGAAAGAAGAAACTTAAGAAAGAACTTTAGAAGAACGTTTAGAAAGAAGAACCTTTAGAAAGAACTAGAAGAACGTTTAGAAAAAGAACCTTTGGAGTTAGAATAAGAACCTTTAGAAATAAGAACCTTTAGAAAGAAGAACCTTTAGAAAGAAGAACCTTTAGAAAGAAGAATCTTTAGAAATAAGAACCTTTTAGAAAAGGAACCTTAAGAAAAATGAACCTCTAGGAAAAAAAACCTTTAGAAAGAAGAATCTTTCGAAAGAAGAACCTTTCGAAAGAAGAACCTTTAGACAAAAGAACTTTTAGAAAGAAGAACCTTTAGAGAAATGAACCTTTAGAAAGAAAAACATTTAGAAAGAAAAACATTTAGAAAGAAAAACATTTAGAAAGAAATCATTTAGAAATAAGAACCTTTAGAAAGAAGAACCTTTAGAATGAAGAACCTTTAGAATGAAGAACCTTTAGAAATAAGAACCTTTAGAAAGAAGAACTGTAGAAAGAAAAACCTTTAGAAAGAAGAACTGTAGAAAGAAGAACTGTAGAAAGAAGAACATTTAGAAAGAAGAACTGTAGAAAGAAGAAGATTTAGAAAGAAGAACCTGTGCTAAAACAAAAACAAATAGAGCATCAGTTTCGGAAATTGAAAATTTAATTAAACAGCTATCAATATTTTATTCGAAAAATAGTTGACAAGTGCGAATGTTCAACTTGAAAAAGATACGGTTCAACCTAGTTTTATTTGACTTTATCCTCGCCATGGGATGTTATCGATCCGTTTTAAATTATCGCATTCTCCATGAAGTGTTTTTTTTTAGATTCGTATTGAAATTACATGCTTTTCTGTTGATTCTTTTATTTATTTTTTTGAATCCACTTTCTCATTAAGTTTTTAGTTATTGATGTTATATAATTAACTAAATTAACGTCGTTAATTTAGTTAATTGTAAAGTTTAGTGTTAACTCACTTGTTCTCCTCTCTATCATGGTTGATCAGTTAGAGTTAACTGTCTAATATGTTTCTCGTTATTAACTCTATATTATCATGTATAGTTTAGTTTAGCTTATCTTGTCTTAGTTTAGCTCAGTCTAGTTCAGTTCAGTACAGTATAGTTTAGCTCAGTTTACTTATTCTACTTTAGTTCAGCTTAGTTTAGCTCAGTCTAGTTTAGTTTAGTTCAGTTCAGTTTACGTTAGCTTACTTGATTCAATTAGTTTAGCTCAACTTAGTTTAGTTAGTTTAGCTTACCTTAGTTTAATTAGTTTAGCTTACCTTAGTTTAATTAGTTTAGCTTACCTTAGTTTAATTAGTTTAGCTTACCTTAGGTTTAGTTAGTTTAGTTTACCTTAATTTAATTATTTTAGCTTACCTTAGTTTAATTAGTTTAGCTTACCTTAGCTTTAGTTAGTTTAGCTTAGCTTTAGTTAGTTTAGCTTACCTTAGTTTAGTTAGTTTAGCTTACCTTAGCTTTAGTTAGTTTAGCTCACTTAGCTTTAGTTAGTTTAGCTTAGCTTTGAGTTAGTTTAGATTAGCTTTAGTTAGTTTAGCTTACCCTTTGCTTTAGTTAGCTTACCTTAGCTTTAGTTAGTTTAGCTTAGCTTTAGTTACTTTAGCTTACATTTGCTTTAGTTAGTTTAGCTTAGCTTTAGTTAGTTTAGCTTACCTTAGCTTTAGTTAGTTTAGCTTAGCTTTAGTTAGTTTAGATTAGCTTTAGTTAGTTTAGCTTACCTTAGCTTTAGTTAGCTTACCTTAGCTTTAGTTAGTTTAGCTTAGCTTTAGTTAGTTTAGCTTACCATTGCTTTAGTTAGTTTAGCTTAGCTTTAGTTAGTTTAGCTTACCTTAGCTTTAGTTAGTTTAGCTTACCTTAGCTTTAGTTAGTTTAGCTTAGCTTTAGTTAGTTTACCTTAGCTTTAGTTAGTTTAGCTTAGCTTTAGTTAGTTTAGCTTAGCTTTAGTTAGTTTAGCTTAGCTTTAGTTAGTTTAGCTTAGCTTTAGTTAGTTTACCTTACCTTAGCTTTAGTTAGCTTACATTAGCTTTAGTTAGTTTAGCTTAGCTTTAGTTAGTTTAGCTTAGCTTTAGTTATATTAACTACCTTAGCTTTGTTGTTTAGCTACATTAGAAACATTAGTTAGGAGCTTACTTGTTTAGTTAGTTTAAGCTTAGCTTTAGTTAGTTTAAACTTACCTTAGCTTTAGTTAGTTTAGCTTAGCTTTAGTTAGTTTAGCTTACTTAGCTTTAGTTAGTTTAAGCTTAGCTTTAGTTAGTTTACTTACATTAGTTTAATTAGTTTAAGCTTACCTGAGCTTTAGTTAGTTTAGCTTACCTTAGTTTAGTTAGTTTAGCTTAGCTTTAGTTAGTTTAGCTTACCTTAGCTTTAGTTAGTTTATTTATTGGCTTTAGTTAGTTTACTTAGTTTAGTTAGTTTAAGCTTAGCTTGTTAGGTTTAAAGCACCTTGCTTTAGTTAAAGCATTCCTTAGCTTTAGTTAGTTTGCTTACCTTGCTTTAGTTAGTTTAGCTACCTTAGCTTTAGTTAGTTTAAGCTTACCTGAGCTTTAGTTAGTTTAGCTTGACCGTTAGTTAGTTTACTTAGCTTGGATTGGTTTAACAGCTTTGATTAGTTTAAGCTTGACTTTAGTTGTTTATCTAGCTTTAGTTAGTTTAGCAAGCTTAGCTTTGGAGTTGTTTAGCTACACTGAGGCTCAGTTAGTTTACTGAGCTTTAGTTAGTTAGCTTACCTTAGCTTTTGTTGAGCTTACTTAGCTTTAATTAGTTTAGCTTACCTTAGCTTTAGTTAGTTTAATACCAATGAGCTTAGTTAGTTTACTAGCTTTACTTAGTTTAGCTTAGCTTTAGATTATATACTTACTCTGTAGCTTTAGTTAGTTTAGCTTACCTTAACTTTAGTTAGTTTAGCTTACCTTAGCTTTAGTTATTTTAGCTTAGCTTTAGTTAGTTTAGCTTACCTTAGCTTTAGTTAGTTTAGCTTAGCTTTAGTTAGTTTAGCTTACCTTAGCTTTAGTTAGTTTAGCTTAGCATTAGTTAGTTTAGCTTACATTAGTTTAATTAGTTTAGCTTACCTTAGCTTTAGTTAGTTTAGCTTACCTTAATTTAGTTAGTTTAGCTTACCTTAGCTTTAGTTAGTTTAGCTTACCTGAGCTTTAGTTAGTTTAGCTTACCGTTAGTTAGTTTACCTTAGCTTTAGTTAGTTTAGCTTAGCTTTAGTTAGTTTAGCTTAGCTTTAGTTATTTTATCTTAGCTTTAGTTAGTTTAGCTTAGCTTAGCTTTAGTTAGTTTAGCTTACCTGAGCTTTAGTTAGTTTAGCTTAGCTTTAGTTAGTTTAGCTTACCTTAGCTTTAGTTAGCTTACCTTAGCTTTAGTTAGTTTAGCTTACCTTAGCTTTAGTTAGTTTAGCTTACCTTGCATTTAGTTAGTTTAGCTTAGCTTTAGTTAGTTTAGCTTAGCTTTAGTTAGTTTAGCTTACCTTACCTTTAGTTAGTTTAGCTTACCTTACCTTTAGTTAGTTTAGCTTAGCTCTAGTTAGTTTAGCTTACCTTAGCTTTAGTTAGTTTAGCTTACCTTAGCTTTAGTTAGTTTAGCTTACCTTAGCTTTAGTTAGTTTATCTTAGCTTTAGTTAGTTTAGCTTAGCTTTAGTTAGTTTAGCTTAGCTTTAGTTAGTTCAGCTTAGCTTTAGTTAGTTTAGCTTACCTTAGCTTTAGTTAGTTTAGCTTACATTAGCTTTAGTTAGTTTAGCTTACCTTTAGTTAGTTTACCTTAGCTTTAGTTAGTTTAGCTTAGCTTTAGTTAGTTTAGCTTAGCTTTAGTTAGTTTATCTTAGCTTTAGTTAGTTTAGCTTAGCTTGCAACAAACAATCCCGTTCTAGATGTGTCTTCTTAGCCTGACGATGTGAGGCAAAACAATGTAAGAGTAAATAAGAAGAAGAAGAATCTTAGCTTGTTTTACGTTAGTTATGTTTAAACTTAGATTAGTTTAGTTATGTTTAAACTTAGATTAGTTTAGTTATGTTTAAACTTAGATTAGTTTAGTTATGTTTAAACTTAGATTAGTTTAGTTATGTTTAAACTTAGATTAGTTTAGTTATGTTTAAACTTAGATTAGTTTAGTTATGTTTAAACTTAGATTAGTTTAGTTATGTTTAAACTTAGATTAGTTTAGTTATGTTTAAACTTAGATTAGTTTAGTTATGTTTAAACTTAGATTAGTTTAGTTATGTTTAAACTTAGATTAGTTTAGTTTAACTTAACTCTTACTTAGTTTATTTGACAGGTCATCAACATTGACAGAATTCGTCAATGCATACACTGATCTCTTAATAAGAATGTCTCTTAGCGTGTGGCGACTAACAATACCAGCTTTGTGATGGTTTACTATGCTTCTTTGGCTTCCAGAATGGCAAAATGATTCACCAGCTGCACATTGTTTTGTTTGATATTTTTCAATGTGGTTATAGGTTTAGATTTCCTCTCATTCATTGAATCATTTACACGTCATACCTCCGTTAGGGTATTCAGAATGTAAGCCACGTATTTTGCTCGTAAGATGTCCACAATATCAATTCCCGCAAGTCTACCATTCAGTTAATTTCCCTGTACACTTTCCTGTTACAACACCAAAATAACACTGACATTTGGCAGCCGGGACGGGACTTCCCCAGAGAGTCGCCAGAGACTGTGTATAACGGCTGTGTAAACCTTTCTTAGTTTCCAAACCATTGTTTTCTAGCCCAGCCCACAGCCAACTATAAACTCATACGGCCGGCGGACTCAGGTAAAAATTCTAGGAAATAAGACCACAACCGTCACGTGACCTCGCATTTCAGTATTGTGTATATAAGGATATGAACTTCAAGTATCTCTAAAGACGGCAAAGGCTCACCGCATGTCGTGGGACAGCATTTAAAAAGGTATGTTAGCCTCACGCAAAACTCAGAAGCGCAATACCAGGCGTCATGACTTCCGCATGAACTGACAGGAGGTGAACGCAATAAACAGATACAACTTAAACATCAGAAAACTAGACTAAGAATGAAGATGAGTCAGAGATGACGATATAAATGAATCAAGTATAGAAATTACAATACTGTACCATTTCAGATAACACTTGTATTATAACCCAAGAATGGACATTAATTTCTGTATCTGGAATATCAAGAACATTTACTAGGAAATTGCAGATATCACGATGAAGTGACTCCAAATGACTCTGTGTTTACTAGACAAATAAAACAACAAGAGTGGTGGGATGGCAGGGAAGTATCACATAAGTAAACATTATTTTGAGCAGACTATGGACGCTGATAGCTAAGTTAAGAACACGGTGCGATAGTGAGAATGTGGCTGTAAATTCCGGGGTTCAAGGTCAGCTTGGGACACAGTTTGACGGCATGCTGGAGATACAGAATTTGTGTTGTGTGCAATGCTCTCGGCAGATGACATGTTATCTCTACCGACAGGTACAGAGCTATCAGGGGAAACCAAATGCAATGAAGTCAGTCGGAAAAAACCGCCCCAAAAAACTATTTAAAAAGTCATATTTTGTAATGAAAGAGTGACACATTTCATTTGCTTTTGTGTCGGAAATAACTGTTTTGCTTTTAAAGAACAAAAATCAACCTTCAGTATCTCATGTGTCAAATGTTATCTAAATATGCCTGAATCTAACTCAGTGGCTCTCATACTGTGGGTCGCGACCCATTTGGGGTCGAACGACCATTTCACAGGGTCACCTGAGACCATCGAAAAAATTAATATATTTATCATAATTAGAAATAAATATTGTTACATAATTTTATAGTTGGGGGTTCACCACAACATGAGGAACTGTATTAAAGCGTCGAGGCTATTTAATGAAGATTGAGAACCACATGCTAACTAAAGTGAAAACTGGCTTCCTTCCTAATGATGTTAAAGATAATTAAATAATATTGCCATATGTTGCTTCCAAAACTAAATTTTTGGTTGCAAATAAAGTCCACACAAAAATGTATAAGCATAGAACATATATGTTAACGTTGATTAAATTACGGTATCAATGTATTTGAACAATAAACAAACAGATCGACAAATTACTGAAAGCTACAGAGATGTGGTTTTACAGAAGAATGATGAGAATCCATGGACTGCTAAAATGACTAATGTGGAGGTGTTAAATGAGGTCTATATACAGAGAAAGCTTATCATCAATTTAACAAAGAAGCAGTCATCATTTTTGGAGACGTGATGAGGAGGGGGAGTGGGGGGTCTATAACAAATTGTAACAACCGGTAACATCGAGGGTAGAAGAGACAGAGGAAAGCAGAGAGAGAAAATTGTCGACAGCCTGACTTCAAGGCAAGGAAGAGCATCAACATCTGAGATGGTAGCAAACACTAGAGACAAGGATTTGTGGAGATCCATGATCATATACGCCAGTCGGCACGGCATCTGATGATGATGATCAATGTGTAGTATGATGTTTTCAAACGAACAACTATATTGTTGTTGCTAGGGTCAGGCTTGTGATGTCATCTTCATAGAACATGGTGTGGTCTATGTACTCTTTGAATGATAGACATCAGTCAATATTCACATATACCTTGTTCATAGAACTTTTATTTTTTCAAAGTACATCCCGCAAAATTTCATTGCTAGCATTATTGAGTTGACAGCATGATTATTGATACCTGCTGCCTCAGAGCTATTACAAAACTTGGATATCGTATCTAATTATATATTTCAAAGACTAGAGATGAATCGAACAGGAGAATATGAACGTGTAGAGAGCCAGCAGAGAAACATACAGGAGAATGTCGGCGCTGAGTACCAGTAGAGATACAGACAGGATAATATCGGCGCTGTGTACAGGCAGATAAACAGACAGGAAACTAGCGACACTGAGTACAAGCAGAGAAAAAGACAGGAGAATAGCGACGCTGAGCTCTAGCAGAGAAACAGAGAGGATACTAGCGACGTTGAGTACCAGCGGAGATACAGACAGGAGACTGAAGACGATGAATACGAGCAGAGAAACAGACAGGAGAATGCCTGAAATAGAAACAGACAGGAGAATGCCTGAAATAGAAACAGACAGGAGAATGCCTGAAATACCGTTTTTTTAACAATGTAGGATCGACAGGATGGACATGAGCCTGTGTAATTTAATGGCCGCATGGCTAGTGCAGTAGTCAAAAACCGTTCTCTCTCGCGATCACCGTCCAGACCGATGTACCAGACCTCCCATAAATTCTATTCATGTGGAAATCTGATGCATGCAGCCTTAGCATTTTGGGTAATTTACGTCATATCTTCAGACATTGGGGCTCTGATTTACCTCGGCAATGTGCCGTTTCAGCAGCGAGATGCCTGATCACAGGACGGTGTGGGAATCAAACTCAGATGCGATGGACAGAATGTGATTCTTAATAACCGGTAACACTCGAGCAAAAGTCAGGTAGATGCCCCTCGACAATAAAAAGCTGGTCTCACGTGGATATACAACCAGGAGTCCCCGAAATTTTTACACTACAATGGTTTTGTTCACCCCAATTTGCCGCGGCAAAATGTCAGGTTAGGATGTTTTCTTCCTCGACAGAAAAAAGCTCCTTGGTCTCACCGTGGATTCAACCTGAGTCTCCCGCATGGAAGCTACGCTCTAATCCACTCGGCCAGAAGCTCATACATAGCATGAAATGAAAATCGTGTCATATCCTTTACATGACGTAGTCATGAACTACAGTAAACGAGGGTCGATTTTCTAGACACCACTTATACGTTCAGTAGTTTGCAATTGCTTTCTGAACGGTTCGTGGCGTCTGTGGCCTAGGGGTTAGTGACTCATTCTATTAACCTCGACGTTCTGAGTTCGAATCACGCTGCGGACAGTTTGGTTGCAAATTGTTTCGCGTGGATTTTAACAAAAGGACGATGGCACGACCCGTTCAGAAAGCAATAGCAAACTACTGAACGTAATAATGTCTAGAAAAATCACAAACAGCGTTACAAAGCTGGGGTTGATTCGCAAAGTCCTGTAAAGGATATGCAATTAACTTTTTTTTTCTGAGCGGTCAGGTCTATTTTTATCTTTGGTAAAAATTCCACGGAAACAATTTGCTTCCAAACTTGCCCACCGTGGGGTTTGAACCAGGTACGCTTGGGATTGTGATCGAGCTCACTACCGCTTGAGCTATTTCTTATTCCCCATGATAAGCTTATATATATATATATATATAAACGTATTAGTACTAAGTAATATGACATTTTATCCACCGACTTCCAGGTCGGCAATTTGACCTACTTGTTTTAACTTTCACGTCTACTCTGGTAAGGGTAACCTTTATCCTGAACCAGGCACTCGTTTACTTAAGATGCGATTTTTCGTTTGGGATCCTGCCAGGATATCTTGAGATCAGTTCCAGAAGAAATGCGTTAGATTAAATTGTATTTTTATCTGATGGCATATTCTTTCTTCCTTAAACATCTTTCTGTGATTTCCCTTGTGAATTTGTCTACGTCTGATTCAATCTTTCTGTTTACTGTAACTAGTACTACCAGACAAAGAGAAAAAACGACTGTCTAAGATCTGTTAAATCAGTTAGGTACATACAAATGTTAGGTATAATGCGCGTCTAACATGGTTTTAATTAAGTGAAGGAATCTGCGTCTAGTAAAGGAGGTGGCTTCTGTGGCTTAGGGGAAAGTTACTCGGTCTATTAACCCCGACGTTCTGAGTTCGAATCACTCTGCGGACAGTTTGGTTTCAAATTGTTTCGCGTGGATTTTTACAAAGGACGATGGCACCACCCGTTCATGAAGCAATGGCAAACTACTGAACGTAATAATGTCTAGAATAATCACAAGCATCGTTAAAAAGCTGGCGTTGATTCGCAAAGTCCTGTAAGGGATATGCAATTAACTTTTTAATAAAGGAATCTAGGACTCCTGGTGAACTCACGTATCAATCGCATAGGAATTGACAGTGGCTGATGTACTGGTTCAATCTTACTGATACTGATAGTCTTCTTCTTCTTTGCGTTCGTCCTTTATAACCAATTTTAATCACTTTGTGATATGTTTGATCTTTGCCAAGAACGTGTATACGTTGCACATTGGTTTAGTAGGCCCCTAAACGCATAAACCTCTACACGATTAGGACACATGCAGCCGATTTCATCCAAACCTCCTTAGACGCCTCTTACGGCATGCGTGGCAGGTAACAGTGGTTCTATTCTTTACACCCCAAATTTGGGCCCCGGTATCCACTCGGACAGATACTGATAGTAACTATTGTACTCAATCATTCAAGTGCCATGCCTGTCTGCATAAACAACCATGTCTCTCCACAACTGCCATGTCTGAAACCTACCTGAACTCCAGCTTTCTTTATATCCTTTTCATGATGATCCGCAGTAAGATTTTGCTGGCATAACTGAATAGTGCGATAGTACGTTAGTTACTGCCCATCTTTAAGTTTCCTTTCTTTGGACAGACTATGTATGTTGACCGTTTCCATTTCTTGGGCCAGGCTACCCTTTTTTAGATCTACAAGAAGTAGGAGAGCCAATTCTTTTCCTTACTTGTGAAACGTCGAGCGCGACAAATGAACCTCCAACTATCTTTATTTTTCTGTTCGGTAAGAGAATTCTCTATGAGTTGCGCTAACTGTTCCACATATCCTAAAATCTGGAAGATAAATACATTTTTGTTCACAAAGAAAGTATATTTATATATTTATATGTATCTCTCTCTCTTTCTCTCTCTTTCTCTCTCTCTCCCTCTCTTTAACCCTCACTATAAAGTGACACTTTATATATATTTCTTTCGTAACCTTAAAAGTTACATAGGACCTGTCAGCAGGGGCGGCTCGTCATTAAGGGCCAGTGGTGCCGGCCCCACCAAAGACCGTAAGGGAATAACTTCCCGGAATAGACAAATAATAGTAAATACTAAACTAAAAAAACCATGATTTTTCCGAAAATTTGTGTCTGGCCCCACCAAGAAAAATGACCACGAGCCGCCACTGCCTATCAGTAAGTTCTCTATACCGCTCTGTCCTGTGTAACTCGTCCAATATCTTCTATAGAAACTGTGTCCGATATTTCTCGACTGTCTCAGTAAAGTTTGATTCAGGCTTTCTCCAGGGCGCCCTTTCTTTCTGGAACCCTTGCTTCCCACTTCAATGTAATGCATTCTGTATATTTGAACATTTCATCTCATAGTATGCAGAACATATTTCCATCCTCTCTTACTTATAATACCTGATACTAGTAAGTGATCAATTTCTCTGATTTTATCAATTCTCCAGAACTCATCAAATTTTATTCTGGACGCTCAGATAGGCAACAAATGTGCCTCATTCTTCTCTATTCTTGTGCCTCCTCTGTATTGTTTTCCATCTGTGATTCATTTCTTTCAGTTCCTAGTCTACTGTTCTCTTCCAGGTCGTTTTGGATTTCCAGCTTTTCCTTGTATACCATCGTTAAAATGCTGCAAATGATGTTCGTGTGGTAATAAGTTTGTTCTCCTCCAAGGTTGTTTGGGTTTCCAACGTTTTCATGTATCGCATCGTTAAAAAGCTGCAAATAATGATCGTGTGTGATAGTACGTTTGTGATAATCATGCAAGCGTTATTGTTTCTTAAAAACAATACAACTTAAATATTTCGGAAACATCAAATGACATGAGTGCCTAGAAAAGATAATTATTTGGAGAAAATGGTGCCTAGAAGAAGAACGAGAGGAAGACCTAGAAGATAAGGGGTGCAAGATGTCATTGACGATCTGAGAATGACTGCTGCTGACGCCGGTCAACTTGCGCAGAACAGTGAGTTTTTGAGGACTGCTGTCATTGGAGCGAAGTTCAGGAAAGGGCAAGCTACTTGATGATGATTGTTTAATAGACAACAACTGAATGTGTTCGTTGTGTATCTATTTTAGGATCTTTTCTCTTCAACTATTGTTGATTATTCGCTCGTTCTAAGTTTGCTCTGTCACTGTAAGTACGAGAGAAACTATTACTGAGACGTTCTATCCTTTCAATGGCCAGTCTTTTCTGGTTATTCATACATCACGAATCACCTACCTTAATTTCCTGTACGAGATTTCTCATGTCTTTTACTACAGACACTGTCTGCATCTAAAGTGTGGTTTTTTCTTGGTGGTAATTTTGTTTCAGTCTTGGTAACTAACGGGCGTAGAGAAGATTGGTTGATAGTACAATGTTTTACACCATATCGCTGGGTCCCTCTCCACAGAAATAACACGCCACCTGCCCAGAATATTAAACAAAGTACGAACTGCGTTGCTATGACAACAGTTCAGGAAGCTCTGAAAAAATACATTCGAAATCATTGCGAATTTTGAACCATTCACTGCCCTAGGAGCGCAATGCAATGGCGAACCACTTAGCCACAGAAAACCCTTTTTCACAAAGGAAGTATCCTTTATTGAGTCATGTTCTCTGGGAAGTTAGAGAGGATTAGAGAATAGATAGATAGTTAAGAAGTACTGCTCTTGTTTCGTCTTTAAGAACAGATACGGATATACTTTCTTTGTCATCTGCTAGAAGAGACTGAGCACCCATAGGTATGTCAGAAGTTCTTTGAGGTTGATTCAACAACCAATAACGATTATTGACTTTTTTTTCAATGTCTAGCAGTAACTTCCTATCATTAACTAAGCGTGAAGGAACTCCTGAATAATCAACGTTCGACAACGTTACAATAAGAAACGACTGTAGACAATTGTCTGCTCTAAGTACTTTTAACGTACTCAAGAAACACATTACCAGAGTAATGGTGCAAATACTATTAAATGCGAACCACAAAGACTTGTCCCAAAGGCCAGTTTTTTTCTCCCGCTAAGTTGTAACGAACTAAACAAGAGTACATGTTCTTAAATAATTTGGTCGACACCTTCGTTAAAGTTGGACTGTTTATTGCGGGATTGATTTTGATATGAACGCATTGACATCGGGGATCGAATTTTCCAAACGAATGAATTGTGACGGTTAAGACGACAATATATTTCACAGAGGTAAACAAATCTACGGTGACAGTTTAATTTAATTTCTTAAACTGTTTTCCTAGTCATCTTATTCTTGGAAATACAAGAGACCTTTGAAAGTAGAAAATACAAAATAAAATTGTCTATGCATTTGCAGACTTTAGGGCAGTGGCGGCTCGTGATAAGTTTTGTTGGTAGGGCCAGACATATTTTTGAATAGAAAATCATGGTATTGGGTTAGGTTATATTTTAATTTATACATATTACACGTTATTTTGGTGGGGCTCGCCCACTGGCCCTTTAAAGACGAGCCGCCACTGCTGTAGGGTGTACAGTACATGTCTCTTTAACTTTAGCAATGGGGAAACAAATAAAATTAGAGTACTGTAGTGTTATAAAATACAATAGCAGTATTATTATTGTTTTTGTATTTTGTAAATCTACGGTACTTTGTTTTGACGTGTTTCGCCATTGCTACGTAGTCTTACTGTATTCTTCCCTTATATAGATAATATTCTTTAACTTTATAGGTTCAAGTATGCAGAAGGTAAAGGATTAAATCCTTTCCTCAGTTTGGAGCGTAGGGTGTGCAGAATGAAAATGTAATCCTTTTATAAATGTGTCGATAAGCGAGCGCTCGACGCACTGTACTAAGCGTCCTTTCATAAATATATCAACACAATCTCTCTCTCTCTCTCTCTCTCTTCTCTCTGCCTCTCTTCTCTTTCTTGCACAACTAAGTCTTCTTATCTTTTGATTTCTTGTAGCTCCTTTCAAGTCATCTATATAATCTTTTCCTCCAAATTTCTTTTCCAAGTATTTCTAGATATTCCTAATTTTGCTTTCCTTGCTGGTTCCAGAAAAAAGGCCATACTTGTTATATTCCCTACATGTGTTATAGTGCGGCTCGTCACTGAGGGCCAATGGGGCCGGCCCACCAAAAATAATGTGTAACCCGTATTTATTATTTTATAAATTATTTATTCCTAATTATTACTTTTAAAATGGTGCTGATTAGCTTTGACAATTGAATATATAACGCTAAATACCACATAGTCTGAAATTCAGAGTCTCTCTTCCCTATTTAGTATATAACTTCTCGGAATAGACAAGTAATAGTAAATACTAAAATATAACCTAACCCAAAAACCATGATTTTTTCCAAAATTTTTGTCTGGCCCCACAAACAAATATGATTACGAGCCGCCACTGTATGTTATCAGAGTGTGTCCTTGCCTGCGTCAGCGTGTTTTGTTAACTTCTTGGTTCACTGCGATCTCTCGCCTACTCTCCATAAGATTCATATTTCTGATCATATCATACAATCTCAATCCTTCTATTCTACGCAAACACCAGTTGTTAAATGTTTGATATTATTATATATACCCCAAGTGATGTCCACCACTTTTCGTCTCTGTTTCCATTGTTCTCCGGTATGTTGGGGTTGTGAATCATGGACCATTACACAAACAACAAGAACGAAAATCCAGTCCTTCGAAACGAAATGTTACAGAAAGATCCTACGAATACCATGGACAGAAAAAATAGGAAAAGCACTGATGTCCTCAAAGAACTGAATGTTAAAGGCAATTAATTGGCTGATAAACAATATACTATACAGAAAAATTATATACTTTGTCCACATCAAGCGTCACGATGTCCTGGAGAGAACTATATTGAGGGAGGGTCCTGACGCAGAGAGCAGACCAAAAGAAGATGGCTACAAGATATTAAAGAAACATGAATATGACTATCGCGAATGGGTGAACTGGCTAGAGACAGAGGGAATTTTCAGATCGCTGCAAAAGAGCAACGTCTTATAAAAGAGAAGCACCTTGATATGATGTTGTGGTTAGTCAAACATCTTTCTCGTCTTCTCCTCAGACTTAACGTCAGGGTAGTATCGCTGTGGTCACTGGACGGTAATAACGTCGTGTCCTATCCCCCAACCACATCTAACAGCCATTATTTTACCACTAAACGCATACAATATTTCGTTGTCATTTCTGGAGATGTTATTTTTGTTTGTTTTCCAACGACATCCGCCATCACGACTTCCTAACATCAAATACCAAAGCTCGTGATAAAACATGAGTCAAGTACACAAGACAAGCACAGTCCGACGTAGGCAAAATAACTTGAATCGGACGTTCGTTGAGTTTAACACCTCACTAAAATAGAAGAATGGGACAAATGTATATGTTCTACATCAGAATGTGTTGTATGTTTATGATGTTGCGTACATCAGAATGAGTGATTTTTGATTACTGTACATCAGAATGTTGTTTATGATGTTCATCTGTCAACAGAATGTAGTTGTTTATGAGCACTACATCAGAATGTAGTTGTTGTTTGATGTTGTACATCAGAATGTTTCTTTTATGATGTTTCAACTAAGAATGTAGTTGTATTTTATGATGTTCTGAGTAGTTGTATGTTTATGATGTTCATACATAGAGTATTGTATTTAAGTGTCACCTACTAATGTAGTTTAGTTATGTTTTCCTCAGATAGTTGTAGTTAGGTATTTTTCACATAATGTATGGTGATGTATGTATGTATGTGTATGTATGTGTATGTATGTATGTATGTATATGTATGCATATCATGTATAGTATAGATATGTATATGTATGGTTGTATGTATGTGTATGATGTATGCATATGTATGATGTATTATTTGTATGTATGTATCGTATGCAGATGCATGTAGCATGTATGATTATGCATGTATGTATGTATGTATGTATGTATGACGTAATGATGATAGTATGTATGCTGGTATGTATATGTATGTATGATGTATGTATGTAGATGTATGTATGTATGATGTATGACATGTATGTATGTATGATGTATGCATGTATGATATGTATGTATGTATATGTAGTAGTATGTATGTATGTATGTATGATGTATTATGCATGTATGTATAGTATGATGTATGTATGTATGTTTTATGATGTATGTTTGTGTATATGTATGTATGTATGTATGTATGTATGTATGTATGTATGTTTTATGTATGTATGTATGTATGTATGTATTGTATGTATGTATGTATGTATGTATGTATGTATGTATGCATGTATGTATGCTTGTTGTATGTATTAGAGTATAGTGTAACTGATGTACATAGCTTTCTTTTATTATTACGAACGATGTAATATGGACATCACGTTAGAAAGCAGTGAAATCTACTAAAGTATAAGTGAGGTAGCTTAGGAAAATCGACACTCGTTTTTTTTTTATGGCATAAAGGCTCAAGTCAAAGGATATGACCCTCGAATTTTGATTTTTTTCTTGATGCAGTAATGTAAAGGATAGGCCATGATTTTGATTTTACTTCTTCATTACGTATACATACGTGTTTCAAACTCTGTCTAGTTCTTTATTCATGTCTAAGTTGTCTTTCATCTATTCAACCTTTCTCTCTCCTCATCTCTTCACTTCTCTGTTTGACAAGATGTGATTGTACCCACTCACAACTCTCTGTCATCACGTATACTATGATCAGAATCCTTATTTCTTAATTTACCAACTAACTAAATCACACCGTCGCTTACTCTAAAATCCAACTTCTCAATCTTTCTTGTTCCCGTAATTACTCTTACATCACGTATTCTCTATAACACTGTCTCAAATTGCCCTTAATGTCCCCGTCTACTCAATGTGCAACGGTTGCCCTCTAGGGAATAATTAGGCAAATCATGTTGGTAGCTGATAGACCGTAAATATCGCTAAAGCGTCCAAACTATATTTTTCCTTTACTTGTTAAATGTCTAAAGTAGATCGCGTGTGGCTCTTCCTGGTAGTTTGCGGAGTCATTTTCAGAACTGTTAACTAACTAAAGTACTTTGGGAAGTGAGCAACAGCTGAAAAAAGAACAATTTAAAGAACTCACACTTGAAATAACAGAAAAGAGTAATGGGATTTAAGAACCCCAAGGAAGAATCGGAGCCAATGAATATGATCATTAAAAAGTGAATAAGTATTAGAAGCTTCCAGGAACAAAAACAATTGCCGCACGTAGGATTCGAACCACACCACTCCCCGTGGTCGTCACCTTCTTCTCTTTGTCGGTATGCATCATTCCATTATGCTCTTCTCCAGCTCTTCGTGTCTTTTTATATGTCCCAAATACCTTAATTTTCTCTTTCTTATTTGTAGCAACAGCCAGTTTTCTTTGATTCTGAGTTATTTCTGGATAGATACATTTGTACTCTTCTCTGTCCATGATATAAGAAGGATTTATTTAATACTTATATTCAAAAACACATATATAGCGAAATTATAAACAGGTAATCAATTTTTGTTTGTTTAAAAAAAAATAAATATAGGATTTCTTTACTTTCTTCTTCTTTTGCAGAAGTATTCTTTTTCTTTGCGATCGCTATTTTGATGATTATACCGTTAGACGCGTTCTTATGATGAAGTCGACTGTTGTCTGGAGCTCATCTCTGGTGCCATGAGTTTGATGATTATACCGTAACGCGTTCTTGATGAAGTCGACTGTTGTCTGGAGCTAATCTCTGGTGCCATGTAGTTTTGATGATTATACCGCTAGACGCGTTCTTATGATGAAGTCGACTGTTGTCTGGAGCTAATCTCTGGTGCCAAGTAGTTTTGAATGTAGTGTTGTGTTGTAGAGCCAGCATTCCTTTCTAGTGAGGAGTTATGTAGTTAATTGTACCTTCTACTATTGATATATCATTTATGTTGCATGTTCAATGAATTACTAATTTAGTACACTTTCGATGAAATATTTTTCTCGAAATCTGAACATATAGCTCGCTAAAACGCCTCGAGTTGCGCAGAAACGTTTCAGAGAGCTTTCTCTATGCTCTCGTTAAACCATCCATTCCGAGCCCTCGACGAGCTGTACGTGTGGTACCCATCTCGTCAACTCTGCGGCAGACATTTTCTCTTCTCTTTTCTTCAGCTGTCACAGAACGCACGAGGAATTTTGGCTGCGGTGTTTCGGGATAATAGATGTGGGTGGGTTGATGGCCCCTTTCTTGTGATGTTGTCGGTCGATTCGTCTAAACCATCATCTAGTAATCACGGCTTGAGGCATTGGATTAGACTAATGCATCAGCCAGTTTGCAGTTTTTGCTTTTTCCAGAAAGAGGACATTTTATGTGTAAGTAATTTCGAATTTATTTGTCTATCTCTATATTGCTTGCGTGTCTATCTCTTGTGTTGTTTGTGCGTGAGAAAGAAGCATTCTCTGTGTGTTTATATCTTATTTTGTTTGTGTGAGAGAAAGAGAGAAGAGAACATTTTATGTGTAAATAAATTTGAATTGTGTGTCTATTTCTTGTATTGCTTGTGTGTGTGTTTGCGATAGAGAGAGAAATAGAGAGAGAGAGAGAGAGAGAGAGGAAAAGAACATTTCACGTGTAGGTAAATTCAGATGCACTTGTTTATCTCTTGTATTGCTTGTGTGTGTGTGAAAATATTCCCTGTGTGTCTACTTCTTGTATAGTACTTGTGTGAGAGGGTAACATTCCCTGTGTGCTATGATATTGTGTGCGTATGTTGGAGAATGGCGTATGCCAGGGCATACAGCCATGTCCCCGGGCAGAGGAGTCATACTAGACAAGTAGATAGGATAGTTAGTAGAAATGAGGTAGGTAGAGGCTGTAGAGTTTGCACACCAAAGCTGCACACAACGAGCGTAGTAGCAGCACTAGAACAAGACTAGTTTGACGTAGATTAGTTAGCACTGCTTAGCGACGTAGTGACAACAAACGGAGACGAACATAAACACTGAAGTGAGGTGGACGTGTTTTTGCCTACCATATGTAATAACATCAATAAAAGCATGTATGTCAACTAAAAGAACTGAGTTCGGACCATTTATTATACTAGGATTGTAACATCACCACTCATCATGTAGGGCCACGTATATAAAGATCATGCAGTAAACATTCAAAGCAAACCAGAACTAGTGGGAAAAGGACCCCTACTACACATATGTGTTTGAGACAGAGAGAAACATTCCCTGTTTGTCTACCTCTTGTATTGCTCATGTGTGTGTGTGTGTGTGTGTGTGTGTGTGTGTGTAAAAGAGAGAGAGAGAGAGAAAGATGACATTTTATGTGTAAGTAAATTCTAATGTCCATGTCTGTCTCGTGTATTGCTTGTGTGTGAGAGAGTATGTCCATGTCTATCTCTTGTATTGCCTGTGTGTGAGAGACAAATTCCATGTCTGTCTATCTATTATATTGCATGTGTGTGGGAGACTATGCCCTTGTCTGTCTATCTATTATATTGCCTGTGTGTGAGTCATGTCATATATCTATTATATTTCCTGTGTAAGAATATGCCCTTGTATGTCTATCTATTATATTACCTGTGTGTGAGAGAATATGCCCTGGTATGTCTATTATATTACCTGTGTGTGAGAGAATATGCCATTGTATGTCTATCTATTATATTACCTGTGTGAGAAATATGCCCTTGTCTGTCTATCTATTATAATGCCTGTGTGAAGAATATGTCCATGTCTGTCTATCTGTTATATTGCCTGTGTGTGAAAGAAAACATTCATGTAGGAAAGATTTCAAATAAATGTTTTCTTTTTTAACCTTCTGTCATACATTAGATCCACATTCTCTCTCTCTCGCGATCCCCGCTAAGACTGATGTACCAGATCTACCCATGAATTCTGCTGTTATTTTTAGGGACTCCATCCCTCCGTACAGCTTCTCACCAAATTCGGTGTTATCATGCCAGATTTCGCTTCTCTGGCCTGCTAATAGTTGCAAATTTTGTTTTGCAGTAGGTGCTCTGCCGTCATGTCCGCCTGCGCACAGTGGCACAGGCTAGTTGTGCCGATTAAAAATTTATTGTACATGTGGGCCCGAAGTCTGTTATGGCCGGTACGAAGGCGGAATATAACAACTTGTTCGATATGGGACAGACCATAGTACCCATCTCTGACGAGGCTGTGTTGAGGGTGTTCTGTCGACCACTTTGCTCTATATCGCCTTCCGATGGTTGTTTTAGCCTCCTCGTAGCTGATTTCGTAATCAGTCTGCGGTAGTCGCCCACCTGCTTCCGCTTCTTCGTTTCCGCTTATATTGCAGTGTATGGAGATCCTTATTCTAATATAGTCAATACAAGTTTCAGAAATTGTTTGTGAATTTTGATAATCGTTTTTGTAACAAAAACATCTTTTAGAAACATTTTTATAAATGCATCTTGAGATTTCTGTTTCTTTATATTTTGAGCCTGATCAATTGTTTGTAGCACTTAATATAAGGGGGGATTCTGGTATGGAAATTTGTAATAATTGTTACTAAAATAACTAACATTCAAATCACTGCGGTTCAGCTCTGAGAATAGATAAGCTCGACAAACTTTGCATGCTGATTTTGTACATACCTATTTACAGAATTATAGAAGCTTTTTCAGACTTGATGTATAATTTAAGTTTTCGAGCAGTCAAAATCCAAACATTTTGGGTGCATATATCCTAAACAGCTTGTGTAATAATTTAGATATTACAATTGCTCACCTTAGAGAGAAAACAGAATGCATTTACATTCATTAGATTAAGAGCTTTAGGGATATGAAATTTTGTGTTTGGTGGCCATTTTGTATTGTTTCTATGGCAACACTTTGACATGTTTCTGTAAGCTAACCTTTTTCTATTCTTATAAGTCTTTCTAATCTCCAAATTTTATATATATGGAACTGCGTAAAACTATTTGATTGCAAACGTAATTACAAGTACTGTAGTTTATTATTATTATACACATTTTACATTAATTTGAAACAATGAAAATTATTTCCAGATCATAATTTCCCATGTTTAAGTAGACTTAGTACCTCTATTTATAACATTTTTTTCGCGTACCTGTTTAACGTTACGTAGGGTCAGCAATTAACTCTTTCCACGCAGTTATTTCCTCAATTTTTAAGCAGTTAATTCAAGGAGGTTAAAAAAACATTTAAAAACCGATCCCAACTATCTCAAAAAATAAATAATATATATATATTATTATATACTAAATTGAAGAAAACTGGAAAACCCAATAGAATAACAAGGTTGAAAAGTAGTAAAGTAAAACAGTAGAAGTAAAACTAGAAAGACTTCTTATAAGGAAGCAACTCTATGGTGCAGTGTGCGGCTAATAGCGTGCAATGGACTTCCGCCGTGGAGCAGTGTGCGGCTTAAAGCGTGACAAGAGTTAATATCTCTATACCGCTCTGTCCTGAGCAACTTGCTCAATCTCCTCTATGGAATTAAGTCCGATATTTCTCCCTCTTTCAAAAAATTCGTTTCAGGGTTTATGTATGACAATTGGTAATACTACTGAAGCAATGGCAAACTACTGAACGTATAAGTGGTGCCTAGAAAATCATCGACTCGTTTACTGTGGTTGATGGCTACGTCCTTTGGAATATGCCACGATTTTCATTTTTCATTAACATGAAAGTGTAGCGGTCAGTGCATCTGCTTGGTATGCGCATGGACCCAGAATATAATTTCTCAGCAGAATTGATTTTGATTTTAGACCATACTGTTTATTAGTTGACTCAAATTCATCAGAAAACATATAATAACATACACCGCTAACATTTCCTAGCTTAAGTTACTATCTCATACTGATTTTAATGGCTCATTGGTCGTGTACGTAAAAACGCTCGTATTCTAGGCTAGGCGATTGGTGTCGTAAGGACTAGGGTAAGTGGTTCGAGTCCGTGTTTGTCTATTTGTTTTTTCGGAAGTTCTTAATACCTGTACCCTGTTTATTTGATGATCATATCTCATACTGTTACATTAACACATCTAATATTTCAATACCACATATCACAACACTATAATGTTATATTTCAAATTCAAATTTACCACCAAATACAACACACTTCCACACCTTTGTTTATATATATCCTAAGTTACCATCATATAATTCATACTACATCAACGTAACTACTTTATATCCAATGTTACCACCACATACAACACACTAACACACAGTTATCTCTCTATAACTAATGTTACCACCACATTAAACACACTAACACACAGTTGTCTCTAAATATATAATGTTACCATCACACACAGCACACTAGCACACCGTTATCTCTTCATATGTAATGTTAACACCACATACACCACACTACCACACATTTATCTCTTCATATATAACATGACCACCACATACACCACACTACCACACCGTTATCTCTTCATTTCTAATGTTACCACTACATACAGCACACTGCCACACAGTTATCTCTTTATAACTAATATTACCACCACATACAACACACTACCACACAGTTATCTCTAAATATATAATGTTACTATCACACACAGTACACTAGCACACCGTTATCCCTTCATATCTAATGTTATCACCACAAAACAACACACTAGCACACCGTTATATCTTCATATCTAATGTTAACACCACATACACCACACTACCACACATTTATCTCTTCATATATAACATAACCACCACATACACCACACTACCACACCGTTATCTCTTCATATCTAATGTTAGCACCATACAACACACTACCACAGTTATCTCTTATAACATTACCACCACATACAACACACTACCACACAGTTATCTCTTTATAACTAATATTACCACCACATACAACACACTATCACGTCGTTATCTCTACATATCTAATATTACCACCACATACAACACACTAGCACACAGTTATATCTTCATATCTAATGTTACCACCACATACACCACACTACCACACATTTATCTCTTCATATATAACATGACCACAACATACACCACACTACCACACCGTTATCTCTTTATAACTAATGTTACCACCACATACACCACACTACCAAACCGTTATCTCTTTATAACTAATGTTACCACCACATACAACACACGATCACGTCATTATCTCAACTTATCTAATGTTACCACCACATACAACACACTAGCACACCACTGTCTCTTCATATGTAACATCACCATCACATACAGCACACATATATCTAACTCTTCTACAAATTATTACTGCTAATTTGAAATAGATTTTTATTTTATTCATTCAAATTCTACTCCTCGACATTCGACATGGTATGTATTTATTCCACCAGAATAATGATGTGTCAAGTCATGTAAAGATTGTGTTCTCAATTAGCTGTGACAGGCTCACAGATTGTCACTTGACAAATCGCGTAAGGCAGGAGACCCACCCAGAACAAGTGTTGTCTTTTTTTTTAAAATTAACAGAGAATAAACTAACAAACATATTGTCATACAATTTAGACATCGTTTTCGCTGATAAACAACGGTTATAATAACAATAATAATCCTTTCATACTGTTATACGTTACATAGGGTCTGCAAATAATTTCTCCATACCTCTCTATCCTGGGCAACTCGCTCAATATATCTTGCCTCTCTTAACGAAAAGTTCGTTTCAGATTTTTCTTGGGTCGTCCTCTCTTTCTTGAACCCTTTGCATTCCACTTCAATGCTTGCTTTAATATTATTTGATCATTTCTTCTCAAGTTGTGTCCAACATATCCCCATCTTCTCTTTCTTATAACAGTTGTCACTAGCTATTTCGCTGCTACATACTTTCCGAAGGCAGAGCTAAAAATAGCTACTCTTTGTTTCTAGGTCACAAACGTTAATGTACGCCTATAGCAGTGGCAGTTGCAATGTATAACGTGTTAACACGTCTTTAGCTCACAGAGGAGAGATAATAACATACGTGTTAATGCGTCTTTAGAAGTGAATGGGAGGAACGCATATATACGTCTTTAGCAGGTAAAGAGCTAGTGGTTGACCAGACATTTCTCTAATTTCATCACTTCTCCTGAATTCGTTCCATTTATAGTGACATTTAAAATCAGAGAAAATATTGTGCATGTCCTGGTCAAATTACTGATCAGATGTATACATTCAAATATATAGGAGAGAACAGTGTTGTAGTGAGATGTTAGTATGACGACTATGTGGTAGCTAGCGATGAGATTGTGTTACTTATCCCCAATGTCCCACGCCATTCAGAAGATCCTTACTCCGTCTTCAGAGATACTTACATTTAGATCTCCAAATAAAGGAATTTGTATCAATCCTATGTCAGTGAGTGTTGGTAAATGGCTAAAGATATAGAAAACAAGTTGAATGCATTTGAAAACAGATGTCTGCAAAAAATAATGAATACAATACGGAATGAATTCAAGAGGTGATGAAAACAGAGAAATGACGGGTCAATCACTAGTAACACCTGTTATAAGAAGGGGAAGATGGAGATATGTTGGACACCTTGAGAAGAAATTATTAAAGAATATCAAAGCAGGCAACGAAATGGGATGCAGAGGGTTCAAGAAAGAGAGGACGCCCTAAGGAGACCCTGAAACGAACTTTCCTGAAAGAGGCAAGAAATATCGGTCTCAATTCCAAGGAGGAGATTGAGGGAATTGCCCAGGATAGACCGGTATGGAAAAAATACTTGCAGGCTCTATGTAACTATAACGGTACGAAAGAAATTATTATTATTGGGAATGGAAAAAGGGCATGATGTAGGGCAACCGCGTACGTGTGCATACTGATAATTTGTGGCCCTGATGGCTTTGCACATCTGAATTTCGCTGGTACGTGATCACTAGCACAGTGTGTTATCAATTTTGCTAACGTTGACCTCATGTATGAGATAGTAATGACATCCACGCGCGATAAACAGTTCAACTTCTTCATTTGTGTTCTTCTCTCAATCCTCCAGTCACGTTAGAAATAACTTCATTAAACTGTATGATTCTCGTTCTTTTATTCATATAGTCTCTTCATTTTATTTTACATTTTATTGTACGAGTATTACACCGAATCTTTCATTCTCCTTCTTCTTCTTTGAACGCTCCATATTGACCACTTGTTAACCACTCTTTGATTTATACAACTTAAAAGCTGCATGTGAATGGAGTTAATCTGGCATATATGTATGGAAATGGGAAGGTTCAGTTATGACGTAGTATAGGTCAAGGTTGTGTGATGGTGTGTAATTGAAGTGCGGGAAGGGGCGATGAACAAATGTGACGTAGGACAAGCTAGTCAAAACCGGTTTAAATAGTAAATAGACGAGATGCAACGCGTACCTGGCAAATTTATATTTATCACTTTGGCTGCTTTGAAGTTGAACACCCTGTATGTGATCCAAGCCTAAAAGCGAGTGTACATTGTGCCAGTTATGCGCCTACAAGTAGGGCAGCTCATCCGATTTCTGCGACGAATTTTATTTACTAGGGTAACTTCCTTAGGCCCCTATATCAGTCGCCTCTTACGACATGCCTTGTAGGTCGCAGTGGTACTATCCTTTGCTTCCCTTGCGGGTTCCGGCACCACCCGGGCGATATTTAAGTCAAGACACGTCAACTTTCAACCATTAAATTATTCGTTTTTGTGTTTTATGAGTGCGTGTTTAACATAAAAGAAAGTAGAAAAACATAAATTAACATTTTGTGGACAATGTATTACATTAATTTTGTTTTAAACTCTTCATGTTCAGAAGATAATACATGCAAATATTCACAATGTTAAAAAAGACGAAAATTAAATCGAAAAGAAGCCAACACGATAGAATTGTTTTTTTTCTGATCCAGAAGCACGAGCTTTTCAGCTCTTCAGCTCGGTGCCATGGACATCGTAACCCTTCAGTTCGGTGCCACGAACATTGTGAATCTGGTGAACTTGTGGCTTTTCTGCCAACCCATGGAATTGAACCCGTACACACAGGGAGCTTGTCACCCGTAGTCCAACGCGCTACGAACACGCTGGGCAGGCGGACCAAAGTCCTGTATAGGATATGCAATTAACCTATGTACTGAGGAAAACTAAACATATATAGGTCTGACTAAGTGCTATAACGACAGTTCAAATACAATTAACAAAAAGGGTAAGAATAAAATACTATGAGAGCCGCAGTAGAGTAGTGGTAGTCCACTCGCTTGTTGAATGTGTGGTCCGGGTTTACCTCCAAAGTTATATATTCTCTCAAGTCGACCAAGACTCAACTGCATCCCCATAGAAGCACTGAGAAGCAAAGGAATCCAGCATGATGTTGACTAAATCACCCATCATGTTTTATTAACATTGCTTTTTAAAGCCAAAGGATTGACTTTATTGCATCGGGTTTTAACCAATCCCTCTCGGTCTCGCTCCGCAGAAATGGCACGCCACCTTCCGATAATATTGCACAAAGCAGGGACTCCGTATCTACGGCAACATCCCTAGAGGTCTCTGGAAATACATGCACCCGTGAACAGAATGGCGCGGTCAAGTTTCGAACCCACGACCTTTGACTAGATAAAAATACGGGTCAAACTCCAGATTCCTCTATATACGTCATAGAATGAAAAACGGTTCCTTTGAAAACAAAAACATGTATAACAATTACTAGCAATCATATCTAATTGATTGTAAGCTTAGACAGTAATAATAATTATAAAGATAATTGGAAAAGCATGACATGATCCAATATCGTAACGAATAAATCCCGTTTGTCTGGACATTAATTCTCTCCCATATTCCTCCAGTTCCTAATGTATCTAAGAGCTGCAACATATCACTAACAAATATATCATGTTTTTCAATTCAGTTCCCAAAGAACATGGAACTGAAATTGTTTCTAACATTGTTGGTTTTTCATTACAGATAATTTAATAAAGTCATTTTTTTAGATTTGGGTTGTTTGCAATAACTAAACTATATATAATCTGCTGGAATAGTGGACAATATGAAACAATTGTGTACAGAAAATGTTTATATATGTTACTAATAAGATTTTACCAATGTAAATCCAAATTTATGTTCTTGAATTTGCTGAGTAATAATGTAGCATGACATCAGTTCTGATTTGTTATAGGTACGTCAAATATGCTCATTCTTCTCTTCTTATTTTTCTACTAACTCCCCCTTTGAAGCATAAACCATCAACACATTCTACCCACCCAGATCTGTCTTTAGCAAGCAAGCTTAGCCCATTTAATAAATACCACTTGTGCTTCATCTCTCTATCTGTCCGCGGTTCGTCTCTAGGTCTCTCTAGATCAGCGTTTTCCAAAGTGGGCGGTACCGCCCCCAGTGGGCGTTGAAGCGTTCTAGGGTGGCGATAGGGGTTCTGAGAATTTGGGGGTGTTTAGAAGATTAGAGGTCGGTGGCTCCTTACAGAAGAAATTAATAATAAATATTTTTAAATAAATTATTTTCGTGATTTTGCGATTGAATAATTATTTAAAATTTGAATTCTGCATTTTAATTCATCTTATGCTCGTCTTACACGATCCAGTTTTTCAGCAATTTATTTTTTCATGCATATAATCATTTAAAAATTGGCCATGTATACAGAAATATATATCAATTTTCTATGTCAAAGAGAAAATAGAGCATGTATATATATGTGGGGGGGGGGCGTTGGCAAACTGTTATAATGTGGAGGGGTGCGTTACAAAGTTTCTGTTGTACAAAGTGGGCGGTGGCCGAAAAAGTTTGGAATCTATGCTCTAGATGTTCCCCCACTCTCTTGCCGCTCGGACTAAACTTCAGAACTACATGTAGGTATCCGTTACTCTGCAACCTCAATGTACGCCATAACAACCTCTATATCATCCCTTCCATTTTTCTCTGACATCGTCGTTCATCGTTCGTCTGGTATTTAAGTAGCTGCCTTTCCTGATCCTATCAATTCTGGAGAACTTTCCTAAGATACCATCCATCAAAATCTTCTACGTGAGTTGATCTGCACACTGAGCATATTCTGTGTGGTGTTAACTAGCGATCTCCAGATGTTGTCTAATGGTTTAAATGCCGCACTAGCCACACCAACTAACGCGTTGATCTCCCAACTCGTATCCACATCCGTGACATAACAGCAGACCAAAGACAAGAACACATCCACCTATCTCACTAATACAGAGACCTATAAATAATAATTTCCAATGAATATCGTTTGTGATAGTAAAGATGAGTTTAGTTAATCGAGGCGGATAAAAGACAATGTACTAAGTAATCCCTTGAAAGTATGTTTATAATTCTTCTTCTTCAAATGCTCCATATTGACCAATTGTTAACCACACTTCGAAATTTCTATGTGATCTGGGCCTAAGAGCGATTGCACCTTTGTGTCAGTTATGCGCCTACAAGTAGGCCAGCTTATCCGATTTCCGCTGTGTTTTTTATTTACTAGAGTAGTTTCCCTATGTCCATACCTCAGTCCCCTTTTACGACATGCCTTGTTGGTCGCAGTGTTACTATTATTTGCTCCCCCTGAGAGCCCCGGCAACACACGGGAGGTAAGTATGTTTGAAAGGATTCATCATGTCGCAATTATACTATCACACCCCCACACATATTTAAAATGCAACACATAAAAACAACACATAAATATGAAAACCAACACATAAATATGTAAAGCCATCACAAGAATGTGTAAAACCATCACATAAATGTGTAAAACCATCACATAAATATGTACAACCATCACATAAATGTGTAAAACCATCACATAAATGTGTAAAACCATCACATAAATGTGTAAAACCATCACATAAATTGTAAACTATCACATAAATGTGTAAAACCATCACATAAATGTGTAAAACCATCACAAGAATGTGTAAAACCATCACATAAATGTGTAAAACCATCACAAGAATGTGTAAAACCATCACATAAATATGTACAACCATCACAAAATTGTAAAACCATCACAAGAATGTGTAAAACTATCACATAAATGTGTAAAACCATCACATAAATATGTACAACCATCTCATAAATTTGTAAAACCATCACAAGAATGTGTAAAACCATCACATAAATGTGTAAAACTATCACATAAATTGTAAACCATCCATAATGTGTAAAACCATCACATAAATGTGTAAACCATCACAAATGTAAAACCATCACATAAATTAGTAAACCATCACATAAATGTGTAAAACCATCACATTAATGTGTAAAACTATCACATAAATGTGTAAAACCATCACATAAATATGTACAACCATCACAAGAATGTGTAAAACCATCACATAAATGTATAAAACCATCACATAAATATGTACAACCATCACAAGAATGTGTAAAACCATCACATAAATGTGTAAAACCATCACATAAATGTGTAAAACCATCACATTAATGTGTAAAACCATCACAAGAATGTGTAAAACTATCACATAAATGTGTAAAACCATCACATAAATATGTACAACCATCACATAAATATGTACAACCATCACAAGAATGTGTAAAACCATCTAGCTTCTTGCGATACCAAGAGTGTTGTCATTCCTTTCTGTTTACTTGATTGTTAGAACAGCCACCAGTGAATAACCATGTGTACTCCAATCTCTTTCTTGCACAGGAAGATCTAAGGGACAAAGCACTACATACGTAGACCCGGCGATGATCCAAATGAAAATTTGAAGTTGTTGAAAAACTTGTGCTGGAGTATTCTTGTAAACGTTTCTATCAATTTTGCCCAGACACCCGTTTTACATCCTACATATTTTGGATTTTCATGTTCCAATAGTTTATGCACGCGCTCAGCTTGAACACATGACCTACTCTTTATTCTCCGTCTCCGGTAGGACTAGTTAAAGTGAATAATTTCATATCCTTTACAGGACTTTGCGAATCAACACCAGCTTTTAACGCTGTTTGTGATTTTTCTAGGCATTATTACGTTCTTGAAAATTGCTTTCTAAACGGGTGGTGTCATCGTCCTTATGTAAGAATCCATGCGAAACAATTTGCAACCAAACTGTCCTCAGCGTGATTCGAACTCAGAACGTCAGGGTTAATAGACTGAGTCAGTACCCCCTAGCCACAGACGTTACCCGATAGGACTAGGAACAGGATATCACCTTGATTGATATTAACATCATCATTGACATCGGCGACTAACCATATGTTCTTTGATCTCTTTTCATAGACATAAATATGCCAGCGATAGTGCACGAACTTCACAACAATGATTCATTTTAAGTTATGGAAAATATCACAATCGCTTCACACCTAAAACGAACCGAATACCTTTGGATCTAGAGGCAAACACCTTACCCCCACGCCACACAGACCCGCTTTGGAATATTTATTTCCATCATTAATCAATACAAAATAGATTAACGAACGTAGAAAACCTAAACATTTTTATTTATGTTCAGTTGTGTAAGGACGCCTTCTCAAATCCACAACGAGTATCCAGAGAATCCAATCACACAACGGCATAGATAATCTAACAACTCTCGTTATACAGCAAGGACGCACCATTTTGCCTCTAGTGTTTTGTCCCAGCCCGTATTGTTATTATGCAGATTATCAGCTCAGTTCTGGAGATTGCGAGCCTAGACGCTAGTTATGAAAACTTCAGCAATTTGATAATTAGCTTTCCTTTTCAGGAATTGGAATAATTGAATTTATTTCATAGAGAAATTGTGTATAAACTATATTACATTACATTATATTATTATATAAATAAAATTGAGGTATTTTGGACATATAAAAATAACACGAAGGGCTGGAGAAAACCATCATGGAAGGAGGCATATCGGCAAAGAGAAGAAGAAGAAGACCACGGAGAAAATGAATTCAGGATGTAACTGGCGGTTTCAACATGACGGCTGCAGAGGCGGGACTTGTTGCATCTGAAAGATATAAATTCCTTAGGACTGTTGGGGTGGAAAAGTCTGCTCAGGACAAGTTATGTGATGATTATATTATATGTTTTATTATATTAATTGTATTACCATATATAAATATACATTCCAACTGTACCGGTGCAAAGCATATTTGTGAATGGGCTCCATATTTTTTATTCATTTTTAATCCGTTGTCGATGCCCTGCTTAGAAATCTTCAGAAAGTGATTTCTAATTGTATTGTTGTTTCTGTAGCTACAAAGCTCGTGAATTGTGCAAGACTCGTCATTGGGGCAGTTAATTTTCTGCGGAAAGGAGCAGTTTTATCGGGGAAACCCAGTGTATGACGGCTTCAATACTCAACTGTTATACTGCTTTTGTTTCATAAAGTACACTGTGCTATAATTAGAAACGGGAAAAACGTGCTAGCTATTCTTGGATATTACGTCAATGGCTAATCGAAAGGTCAGTTCAATAACCATTAATAACCTACTCCTTTCTTTGTCTTATCGATTGATTCGATTTCTCCAATAGATGCAACTCAAGCAAGTAGGATTCCCTCTTTAACTAATAATCATTATCTTATTCATTGTAGTGTGGTATGGGGAAGTATGGAGACCCCCCTCCCCCAATGTTATGGAGTACTGACTGTCAGTCGGATGTGACAATTGTCAGTGTCATGAATCTAGGCTGTTCATAATTTATTGTTTTGTGTCCTATATCGTCTTCATTTCTTCATATTTCTTCAACTTTCATACGAATACCTCCACACATATGAATACCTCCACACATATGAATACCTTCACACATATGAATACTTTCACACATATGAATACCTTCACACATATGAATACCTCCACACATATGAATACTTTCACACATATGAATACCTTCACACATATGAATACCTTCACACATATGAATACATCCACACATATGAATACCTTCACACATATGAATACCTCCACACATATGAATACCTCCACACATATGAATACCTTCACACATATGAATACTTTCACACATATGAATACCTTCACACATATGCTTGACATACATTTCATCAACTTAAATATGAATACCTTCACACATATGCTTTGACATACACTTCATCAACTTTCATATGAATACCCCTACACATATACTTGACATACATTTCTTCAACTTTCATATGAAAACACCCACACATATACTTTGACATACATTTCTTCAATTTTCACATGAATACCCCTACACATATGCTATGACATACATTACTTGTGAATGTTCCATCCACCCCCAATTCATTTCAGTCAGAGATTATATTAACCGTGTCTGGTTGCACACGTCAAGTGGAATATTTGTAATGATCAAATGCAATATCTTCATATTTATGAAAAGCATGAAAGAGTTTGAACATGTTTTCATGTTATAACCCTTTAGTTTACGGCTTATTTAACGTTCTTTTTTCTAGTTATCTTACTTTAGTTGTGGAAACCGTATTGTTACTTTTAAATTTTAATAATTAGGAGCATCGAAATATTTCACATCATCATCACCACTTTCAGAGACTTGGTAATCATCGTCGTCACGTTCATCACTATTTCTATCATCGTCACCACTTTCTTTGCTTTGGTCATCATTGTGACCACTTTCTTTATTTTGTTCATCATTGTCACCACTTCTTTGCTTTGTTCATCATTGTCACCACTTTCTTTGCTTTGTTCATCATTGTCACCACTTTCTTTGCTTTGTCATCATTGTCACCACTTTTTTATTTGTTCATCATTGTCATCACTTTCTTTGCTTTGGTCATCATTGTCACCACTTTCTTCACCTTAGTCATCATTGTCGCCACCTTCATCACTATTTCCATCATCGCCGCCACTTTATTTCACCATTTCTATCATCGTCGCCAGTTTCATCGCCATTTCCATCATTGCCATGATCATTCACAAAATTATGAGCATATCTTTCACTCTGATGTCAAATATTATACATATTGCCGAATCATATATCTTAATAAGTGCACTCTATAATATTGTTAATCATCAATCTCTGAACGTTTCTCTCCGAACTGTTTGCTTTTTCTCCAGCTCATGTACCCTGGTGCTCGTGTATAGATTTCAGCACAGAGTATGTCAGCCGAAAATATTTGTTTGTGTGTGATCTTCTTCAATATTTTTTTCTTCATCCTAAATTTCTCAAAGCTTCTTCATTTGTTTATTTATGTAACCATTAAAGATGTAACATGCTTCAATAAATTTACGTTTTCAAAACTGTAATGATGTCTTCTGGTTAATTGTCAAACTTTGTGAGCGTATAGTAATGAAGAAACTATATATATATATAGCACAGGTCACAGGTCATTTTTATGTTATTATTGTTTTGGGCTGATCTCAATCTATGTCTTGTTCTGCTCTCTCTGCTCTCTTTTCTCACATTTTCTCTCTCTCCTTAAATACTTTCTCTTTTCTCACACACTCTCTCTTTTTCTCACATTCTCTCTCTCTTCTCACATTCTCTCTCTCTCTTCTCACATCTCTCTCTTCCTTACATTCTCTCTTTTCTCACATTCTCTTTCTCTCTTTCTCACATTCTCTCTCTCCCTCTTCCTTACATTCTCTCTTTTTCTCATATTCTCTCTCTCTCTCTCTCACATACTCTCTCTCCCTTCCTTACATACTCTCTCTTTTCTCACTTCTCTCTCTTTCCTTACATACTCTTTCTTTTTCTCACATTCTCTCTCTCTCTCTCTTCCTTACATACTCTCTCTTTTTCTCACATTATCTCTCTCTCTCTCTTCCTTACATACTCTCTCTCTCTCTTTTTTCTCACATACTCTCTCTCTTTCTCACATACTCTCCTCTCTTTCTCACATTCTCTCTCTTTCCCACATACTTCTCTCTCTTCCTTACATACTCTCTCTTTTTTCTCACATACTCTCTCTCTCCTTCTTTACATACTCTCTCTTTTACTCACATTCTCTCTCTCTCTTCCTTACATACTTCTATCTTTCTCTTTGCTCACATACTCTCTCTCTCTCTCTCTCTTCTCACATACTTCTTCTCTCTCTCTCTTTCTCACATACTCTCTCTTTTCTGACATACTCTCTCTCTTCCTTACATACTTCTCTTTTTCTTACATACTTCTCTCTCTTCCTTATATATTCTTTTCTTTTCTCACATACTCTCTCTCTTCCTTACATATCTCTCTTTTCTCACATTCTCTCTCTTCCTTACATACTTCTTCTTCTATCTTTTGTAAGTGATTCTGTAGTTCTACCTTGTGAAGGGGGTACCACTGACGGAGATAGTGTTGTTGTTTGCTTAGTTAATCAACATCATCTATGACTTTACCTTAAGAGCGTTTTGATTTTCAATACATGTTTCCTATATTTGAGTTCATTGTAAATATGTGCTGTACGGAAATCTACAAATGTGAGGTGGTCAGAGTGGTTCAGAACAGATCTGGAGAAACCGAGAGGGGGTGGGGGAAAGCGTAATATTGAAGAAAAAATGACGTTTTAGGACAAAGACCACGTATGTATGTTATCACATAAGCAAACAAAGACCACGTATGTATGTTATCACATAAGCAAGCACAATGAATAATTAAATCATAAAACTAACAAAAGTCTAATCTTGCCACTGTATATCTTTTTTCTCGGGTTCTGAAAGCGGCAATGGCTTATATATAGGGAAGAGAGAGATATTTAACACACAAAAATGATTCTAGATCGCCTAGAATAGTAGCGTGGCGTAAAAGCAGTATCATAACTCATAGCTAGAACATGGGAGTTGTGAAATAACATGAGTGATTGATATGACCATCATCATTGCACTTCGGTGAGTAACTATGTGTGCTCCAATTTCGTTCTTACACAGGATGGTCTCATCTGCAGTGGGCGAACTCCGTAGCACCGGCGAGGGTCCCTGATGCAATTTTGAAGATGGTGAAGATATTTTTGTAGAAATGTAATTTAAAAATATTTTTACGGAATGTTGACTGTTCAGCGGCTTTCCAGTGTTATAAGTTACATAGGGTCTGCAGGAAATCAATCCATGCCGTTCTATCCTGGGCAATTTGTGCAATATTCTCTATGGAATTGAGTCAGACGTCTCATCTCTCTTCGTATCAATGTTTCCCAAGGTGGTGCTTACTTTCTTCAACCAATTTTTTCCCCTTCAATTTCTGCTTTGTGATTCTTTGATCATTTCTTCTCAGTTTATGCTCAACATATCTCCTTCTTCTTCTTCTTATAACAGTTGTTACTAGCGGTTGATCAAACATTTCTCTGATGTCCTTAATTCTCCTGTAATAGTCCTATTTATTTGCATTATTCTTCTCATAAATCTGTCTTGAAAAGCATTGAACCTACTTTCTAAATGTTTTAATAATTTCCAACTCGCTGACATGTCTTATGATTGACACATGCGACTGAAATTGTGTAATCTCTCTCTCTGTCTCTCTCTCTCTCTCTCTTCTATATATATATATATATATATATATATATATATATATATATATATATATTCGATCCAGAAGCACTTGAACTTTCGGCTCTTCGGCTCGGTACCATGGACATCGTAACCCTTCGGTTCGGTGCCACGAATACTGTAAATCTTGAAAACCTGTGGATTTTCTGCCAGCCTGCGGAATTGAACCACACTTCACAGGGGCTTGTCGTCCAACGCGCTACGAACAAGCAGGGCAGGCGGGCATTTGTATATATATATATATATATATATATATACACACATATCAAACCCACACACACAGAGTCGTTTTACAGAAGAATGATGAGAATCCCACGGACTGTTAAAATCACTAATGTTGAGGTGTTCAATGGGGTTCAAGACACAGAGAAAATGTTTTATCAATATAAGAAAGAGACAGTCATCATTTTTCGGGAATGTGATGAGGAGGGTAGATTTAGAACACATTGTAACAACTGGTAAAATCGAGGGTAGACGAGACAAAGGAAGACAGAGAGAGACAATTTTGGATAGTCTAACTTCATGACACGGTACAGCGTCAACAATTGGTAAAATCGAGGGTAGACGAGACAAAGGTAGACAGAGAGAGACAATTTTGGATAGCCTAACTTCATGACTCGGTGCAGCGTCAACATCTGAGTTGACAACAAACACCTGATGATGATGATGAGCAAACCCAACCGGGCAAAGGATTTGATTTGGTTTGTACATTCGATGAAGCTGAATATTTCAGAAGTGGAATTTACCGAAGCGCAATCGGAACCGATGGAATGTTCTGTTGTTTTGTGAACTGACGAATTAGATCTGAAATGAAATGCCGACTTATTGATTTCTGGTTTACACACTAATGGAATCAATTAATGTGCGGTTGTAATGTAACGGAACCAATTCTTCCGGTTACACAACTTAAACATGATCACGACGTGAGCAAAACGTATTCTACCTGTTTATAAGTAGTGCAAACACCAAGGTTATGTTTCTTCTTCTTCTTCTTCTTTTTCTGCATTCAGTTTCTTTTGCTTCATCCAGATATGTTGATTTTATGAATGCAGTTTTCAGCAGGGTTTCTTTGCTCGTAATCTAGAATTTCTCGTTCTGATTAGTCACAACTGTACCTGGTTTGAGACTAAGTAAATGAAAAAAGGGGCGCGTATATAGAGTGTGTTCAAGAGTATTTTTTTCCGATCCAGAAACACTTGAGCTTTTCAGCTCTTCGGCTCTTGTCATGGACATCGTAACCTTCGGTTCGATGCCACGAACACCGTAAATCTGGGGAATCTGTGGCTTTTTCGCCATCCCGCGGAATTGAACCCGCACACACAGAGGGATAGTCACCGTAGTCCAACGCGCTACGAACACGCTGGGTAGACGGGCATTCAAGAGTATAAGATCCATTTTGGCTTATACATTTGCCAGTTTTAGCTGCTTTTATCATGTGGATATTGTAGTGTAGTCTAAATTGAACTATTTTTGAAGTATAAAAAGACATGAAGGGCTGTAGAAGACAATCATGGAAGGAGACATACCGGCAAAGAGAAGAAGAGGAAAACCACGGAGAGGATGGATTCAGAATGTAACTGATGGTTTGAACATGACGGCTGCAGAGGCAGGACATCTGGCCTATGAGAGAGAGAGAAATTCTGGAACAATGTTGAGGTAGCAAAGTTCTGCTCATGACAAGCTATTTGAAAATGAATATGATCATATTTGCGGCCTTTATGATGACATGGCGAACTCTACAGAAGAATATGAGTTATTTTTTTGGCGCCATTTGACATTAATATAGGTCTTCCTTCTCCTTATTTATTTACTGATTTCTCAAAAGATCTGTCGGTGCAGACAAGAATCCACTGTGAGGGATCATATTGGTTCATGAGGTGATGCAGTGTTTTATATTTTAAAACCATTGAATTTTCTACTGCATTGTTAGGAGGTAACCCTTAACAGCATCACAAGACAGGCTCTCCGATGGAACCCACAGAGCAATAGAGGTAGGGGAAGAGTCAGGAACACCCGGAGACGGGAGTTATGGGCGGAATGCAAGAAAATGTGGAGAGAGTGAAGAGATCTGGAAAGGATGGTCTTGGATAGGCGGGATTGGAAGGTCTTGGTTGCGGACCTATGCTTCCCTAGGGGCGAAGGTTGAAGAAGAAGAATTACATTTTCTAAGTTTTGAACTGAATGTCTAAAGTGTACAGGTGGGCGTAACTTTGATGTGTGAGAGTGCTTGCAGTATGTCACAAGCTCGTTTGTCTTTGTTTTTTTTTGTGTTGTCACTTCTGTACTGACAACTATCAGTTGTCTTGATTCGTTGTTGAAATGATTCTGATATATTTTCGTGTTCGTATCTATGTAGTGTCTTCCTTGCTGTTTCCGTAACATATCATTTTTTTTAATAGAGGGAATATTTACTCCTAATTTACTCATGCACCTCCTCAGAGATCTTTCCAGTCTGGATGATCCTTCCAGCAATATAGGTTCCCGCCGTCCTAGCCCACTGTATAAATGGAGCACGCAAACCTCCCACACACTACAAGATAATGACATCATCGAGAGGTAAAGATCTCACGTGATGCGCTTTTACATGCTCACTATGCCAAGAAAACTGCACTGAAATGAACACCAGAGGGTAAACGAAAATGTGGAAGACACAAAACTGGAGGATAAAAGTAGAACATAGAAAAATATCATATATGGGACACAATGCAGAGGACTGTCAAGAAAAGACGAGAATGGGGAGCATTTGTTGCTATCAAAAGCGCCAATGGTATCACAGGCTACATAAAGAAATATTCTGTGTATGGTATAATATGACAATCTAACCAAAAATGAGTACTAGGTTGAAGTGTGACTGTTTAATACACGACGAATATAATTTGATTTGAGATAGTATTAACACTCTAACACTGCGTTTCCAAAACTAGGGTCCACGGACCACCGAGGGTTTGCGATGTACTCACAGGGGGTTCTCAAGCGCTAATAAATGTTATGATCTTTGACATTTCAAACTGAAAAATAAATTTTAGAAACGTATAAAAATAATGGTAAACTAGTTCTGCTGCGAAATCAAAGGGCCCGGGTCAAACCGGAGTCTAAATGTCTAAATGTCTGACCGGACAAAATGAAAAATCATTTGAAGTTTCCCGCAGTTTGAGAACGTTGTTTAATATTGTAACACATAAATAATTGCCCCTTTTTGTATATATATAAACGTTTGGGTGTCCGCTGCAGCAAATTGTACCCACGGGTCCACGGTAATGCAAAATTTGGGAACCGCTGCTCTAACGTACTTAGCTACAAGAAGTATTAACTTATAACTAGGGAAATAGACGTCAATGTAAAATATATATAGAGCTGCGATAGCGTAGTGGCTAGTCCACTAGATTCAAATCCACATTGGGAGTGGCATTGTTTCCTATCTGTGTGGCTTTCAGGTTGAACCAACCTCAACTAGCTACCAGAGCAGCACTGCAAATTACAGCAACTGGCGTGATGATGTCCATAACCCGCTTTCGTGTGCGAATGTCAATGAAAAATTCGATTCACCACCGTATTTTTATACCCATGGTATGAAAAATGGTTCTTTCACTTTTCCTCCCCATATATAACAAAGACGCTGATCCGCAGAAAAGATGGAAACCTTGGTAGCAAACTGTATTATATTACAGATGTCTGAGTAGGTGAATAACTATCGATAAGAAAATGCAAACGAGGATAACAAAAAAAAACATCATCAAAAATAATCCTTTTCAAAAAGTGCATATATTGCAATCTTACTATAGACAGTGACACACAGTAACAAAATGAATTGTCTGGACGAACAAAGATACAGAAATAAATGCATAAGATACGCAAATATTTGTCAGACAAGTGCAATAAGATAAATTAAATAGTCGAGATATTGCATAGAATGTACATAAGAATGGTAGAGTAGAAACCTCATGAGACCGTACTTGATGGGACAATATATAATACAAATAGCAAACACAAAAATAAAATAGTTAGCAATACAATTTATTGATATTCTTTTATGCATGATATTTGATAATCATGAATGTAACACAGAAAAGGAAGGCACTAAGTCAACCTGCACTTAGATAGCATCTGAAGTAGCAATATATTTTTGCTGAAGTTCATCATCATTAAAAAAAACTTGTCCTGAGAAGAAAGTTTCCACTCAAACTGTCCAATGAAATTTATCCACCTCTCATAGCTCGTATGTCCAACCTCTGCAGCTGTCATTCTCAAATCATTTGTTAAATTCTGAATCCATCTTTTCCGTGGTATTCCGATTCTCCTTTGCGTGGATACCTTTTCCATAATGGTCTTCTCCAACTGGTCGTGCCATTTTATACGTCCAAAATACTTAAATTGCTTCATTCTTAGTTGCAGCATTATCCAGTTTTCTTTGAGTTTGAATTCTTTATGTCTGACTATGTTTATTCCCTTCTCTGTCCATGATATATGAGGAACCGTTCTGTAGTAACTCGTATATTCTTCTTCTTTAAACGCTCCATATCGACCACTTGTTAACCACTCTGTGTAATCTGTATGTGATCCAAGCCTAAGAGCGATTGTACATTGGGTCACTTTTGCGCCTTCAAGTAGGTCATCACAAATGATTTCTCTGACGCTTTTTATTTACTAGGGTAGCTTCCCAAAGCCCCTACCTCAGTCGACTCTTACGACACGCCTTGTAGGTCACATTGGTACTATTCTTTGCTTCACTTGCGGGAACCGGCACCATACGGCCGAATCTAATATTCAAAAACACATATTTGTTTTGCAATTGGCTTGTAAAAGGCGATCGGCGTGATGTGACCACATCACCCATCGTGTGCCAACGGTCAATGAAAAATACTTGCATAAAACCCAATTACCCTATATACCACATAGTACCTTTACTTTTTTTTAAAAGTCTGAATGTGTACACACATAAATGTAAGAAAACCCCATTTAAATCAATTCTCAGACTACATATTGCAAGAAATGAAGACGCTATATATTTCTCACAGAAAACTCTGGTTTTATTTTCTAAAACAATGCAGTTCCAGTTACCCAAATCCTTAGAATAAATATAACACTACGTGGGAAACCGTGTACATCGTTAAGGGTTATACTACTGACAGTTGGGTCATTATAGCTTATAGATATCGATTTTTCAAATTCATCATATTATGTTAGTATTGCATCTCTACAATCAAATTATGCAAAGAGTTTTTATTTATGATCCTGAAAAATGCTTCAAAATTATTTTTCAACAGCCCTACCCTCTAAAAATTCGCTATAGAAAATGTCTTCAATTATCTTTCTTTTGTCCCTAGATACAGTGTATGGCATTCAATTAACCCAATCGAGTCATGTATCATTGTAAAGCTTGATCTGAGTACTAACAGATATATTAGATTTAATTAGGCTAGGCAATGACTGTTTGCTGTAACGGACGATTTCCCTGACACTTTAGACTAAATTCACATTATATTTTAAAACACAGTTTTCTCCCATTTGTAAATTTCGTTAACGTGGTAATGTACGTTTTCCACCATGAAAGAAATCCTCAAGATAGCAATATGAGATTTGACCTGACATATATATATTAATATTGAAGCCCTTAGACAACAGAAAATGCACTTTTCTCTAACAAATAAATTTATATGAATTTTTTTATGAACCAAGGGGTCCTATTTTGGGCCGTAAATTGGGTATGTCTTATTCGTTGCACTCCCAGAGATCAATTACATGTTACAGAACAATTTAAAGTTGTCAGCGGCCCAGAATATTGGTATATTTAGGTTGTGCAGTCAAAAAAATTGCAATTGTTATTTATTTCACTCTGTTTGGAGACTGTACGGCGTTGTTTATAATCCAACATGGCTGCCGTTTCCATGGCAAACCGATAATTTATTAATGCGAAAGATATCTAAATTTTCATTTTAGACCACCCTAGTACTAACTGCATGTATCACATAATTTTATTGAGAGATAAGAAAGTTGAGAAATCCTCTACCATAACCCTTAAAGAAAAGTTTACCTGAATCAGGATCTCACAAAACGGTAGATACTTAGAATATATCTGTATGTATATGTTGCTGTAACAGCTCGGGCAAATAAACGTATGTAACTTGAGTGAGAAATGTGATTGTTTTATTACTGTGTTACAAAGTTGACATATGCAAGAAAGAGAGACTAAGTGAATTGAATAACAAAATGATAAATGGACACTGGAAATATGTGGGATTGGAAAAGGAAAATGAAGAATTTGTTCAGTTCAATATTATTTTTGTTCTATTTAATCATGTTATGTCTAACATTTTCTGGATACCACGAGAGTTCTTTATCCGGCTCTTGTATGCGTTTTTTTACCACTTGTTAACCACCCTTTGTGATTTGTATGTGATCTGAGCCTAAAAGCGATTGTTCTTTGTGCCAGTTATGCGTCTACAAGTACATCCGAATTATGTGACGCTTTTTATTTACTAGGGTAGCTTCCCTAGGCTCTTACCTCAGTCGCCTCTTTCGACATGCCTTTTAGGTCGCATTGTTACTATTCGTTACTCCCTGTGAGCCTGGGCGGAGATATTTTCAAATATATTGATTTTCTGCAAGGATTTCCTAATTCTTATTTTTTATGTTTGTTGGCCTACACTCTCTGGGTATAATATAAAAAGACCCATTCTTAATGTTGAAAGTTGTGTACATAAAAATAAAAAAAAGACTTAATCCAGTTCATAACAAACAAAACACACAAAAGTTGAACACGTAAAACAAACCATCAGCATTAACATTTCAAAATATATACTGTTAAGCCGCTGTCAGCTCTAAATTTTAATTAAAAGTATTAAAATAAAATTCTGAAATAATTTTCACTATATTGAAAATAACATCGGCGTCAATCACTGATAATGCAGATGGACAATGAGCAATGTACAGTCGCAAACAATAACTACATGGGAAAGGAGGTGCCTGCAAAAGGTTACCAACAACACCAGAAAAAAACCAGTGACCAACATCAATATAAGAAAGAAAGTTAACACATAACCTTACTTAAATTACATTGAGAAACATATAATGAAGTGGTTTCGCCACTTAATAAGAATGCATCCAAACTTCAGAGTATACAGAGTCTTTTACAACAGAATTTCAGGAAAGAATGCGAGAGGAAGACCGTGAAAAGATGGTTAAATGGCATTGCAGAATCCTGTCAACCCCCCAAAAAAAACCCAAAAATCACACAAGCTACCAGAACGGCGCAAGACAAAACAGAAAACACAACACAGGGCAACAACTCGTTAACAGTGTGACGACAAACGAAAAAGGAACGTAGGATCTTATGTGTAAGAAATATATCAGAGTAGACATCGTTATTCAATGATGATGGTTCTATGATTGAGACATTCACTCTGCTATTTGTTTCTGCGTGTCTAAATCAGGACCCTTTGTTACAAAAATAGCGCTTCTTCGTTAGACAGACGAATCTGTATGCAAGCACACCATTAACAAGTGTAACAAGTTCTTAACCCTTTCAATGCCCACCTGCCCAGCGTGTTCGTAGCGCGTTGGACTGCTGGTGACTAGCCCTCTGTGAGTGCGGGTTCAATTCGCGGGCTGGCAGAAAAGCCACAGGTTTCCCAGATTCACGATGTTCGTGGCACCGAACCGAAGGGTTACGATGTCCATGGCACGAGCCGAAGAGCTGAAAGCTCAAGTGCTTCTGGATCGTAAAAAAACCTTCAATCTCCAGCGCCTTTATTCCGGATATTGGTATATTTTACGCCCGAGTGGTTACCGGGGCTCGTAAGGGGAGCAAATAATAGTAACACTGTGACCTACAGGGCATGTCGTAAGAGGCGACTGAAGTAGGGGCCTAGGAAAGCTACCTTAGTAAACAAAAAGGGGTCGCATAAATTGGATGTGCTGGCCTACTTGTAGCGGTATAACTAGCACACCGTACACTCGCCCTTAGGCTTGGATCACATACAATTCACATAGAGTGGTTAACAAGTGGCCGATATGAATCGTTCGAAGAAGAACAAGAATAGAAGAATGTCCTAGTGAAACACTGGAAAGCAAACTACACGGACCTCTGTCTAAGCTACTAAAGACAGTGAAGTATACATAAAGTGAATTATACATAAAGTGAAGTTTACATAAAGTGGAAAAGTTATACATAAAGTGAAGTTTAATAAAGTGAAGTTCTATGATTACATAAAGTGAAGTTTACAAATGTATAGTGAAGCAAAATGTGCGGAAGTTTAATGAAGTGAAGATTGCATAACGGGAAGTATACATAAAGTGAAGTATGTACAAAGTGAAGTATACACAAGAGTCCCCATTGAATATAAAGACACTATTTCAAGAAAACGAAAGCAATGAAGGAAGAAAAGTAGCTTCCAAACATGATGTTGATGAAGCAGTGTAATAAATGTATTCACGTGACTCTAATATGTCTTATCAACAAAATACATATGCCGAAGATGTTATGGAAATGCATGTGTGTCTGTTCCTATCTTGCACGCAACTGTTCTGACGCTATATAAACAAAATTATCCTTACACTGTGACTCACAAGCTACAGGACTAGTCAAGTTATAACTAACGGAATGTACACAAGAGAAGTATGCTTAGAGAAGAATATTTTCGTGGAATATATTTCTCTTGTAGGTCAGTTAGCAGAAGCTGTCTCGGATAGTCTGTGTATTGTGAGATAGTAGATACAGCTAAAGGATCTGAACAGCTGTTTAGTCGTAAAATGAATAGTACATATCCGATTTACAAACTGCATTGCTATGGTGTGAAATATTTGCAGTAATTAAGATCATCATCATCAAGTAGCTTGTCCCTTCCGGAACTTGGCTCACATAACAGGAGTCCTGAAAACTTCTATTCTGTGCAAGTTGACCGACATCAGCAGCAGTCATTCTCAAATCGTCAGTGACAAATTGCACCCATCGCCTTCTAGGTCTTCCTTCTTTTTCCAGGCACCAATCCCTCCACAATTATCTTCTCTAGGCACTCGTGTCGTTTGCTGTGTCAGGAATATTTAATTGTCCTTGTTTTTATGTTATTTAATAGCCAACTCTCTCTAAAATCAAGCTGTTGCAGAACAGAAGCATTTGTTCTTTTTCTGTCCATGATATTCTTAAGTACTCTTCTGTAGCATTTGCATTCCAAGGTATTAATAATCTTCTCTGTCGCTTTGTCAATTGTCCATGTCTAAATATGATCCCTATTTATGTATGATACATATATAAATAGTTAAGTTAAATTAACATATAAAAACTGGCTAATTATGGATTATCAATATCAGAGTTAGCATATAACACGCCCGAGTGGTTAACAGTGCCCAAATTTTGGGTGTAAAGAAAAGAACCACTGTTACCTGCCACGCATGTCGTAAGAGGCGAGTAAGAGGATTTGGATGAAATCGGATGCACGTGTCCTAAACGTGTAGAAGTCTATGCGTTTAAGGCCTACCAAACCAAAGCGCAACGTATACACGTTCCTGGCAAAGATCAAACATATCACAAAGAGTGATTAAAATTGGTCGTAAAGAATGAACGCAAAGAATAAGAAGCATATAACAATGACTAATTATTATCTAATTATCTATACCTATCTTAATGTACAACACTAAATAATTATACATATATATATAATCAGGGACTGACTAATTATTTTATATATCAGTGTTAACTGATAACACTGACTAATTAATACCATGTTGTTATACTTATACATATAAGTTATTGTTCTACGTTATATTTTGTTTAGCTAGTTGTTTAGGGCAGCAACTAAATCAAGTTATTCTTCTCTGTTCCAAGCCTCTCGTTGAATAGTACTTCAGCTATAATTCATTTCCTTTAACTCCCGCTCCACTGCTCTACATCAGTGAGTCCTGGGTCCTCTTACCTATCGTCCACTCTTCAATTTCCATTTCAATGCAGCCTTTTCAAATAAGTCAGTCTCCATGCGTATCACATGTCTGATCCATCTCCAGCGTCTCCACTTTACAGACAGCGTTAATATTCTCTCGATGGCACTGTTCATGCAACTCTTTACCAGAGACATTCCTTGGCCAGAACACAGGCATTATCTTTCGCAAAACAAGCCGCATTAAACGTTTAAATACTAGACATGTCCTTGTCTGGCATTCCTCAATATTCTGATCAGTACTGTATAGTTGATAGCACACCGCTGTGGTATATATTGATCTTAGTTTTGATGCTGTATTCAGCTTATTTACAAACCGTCTGATTAATTGATTGCTATGACCATCATCATTGCACTTCGGTGAGTAACCAGGTGTGCTCCGATCTCTTTCTTACATATGAAGATCTCAACTGTAGTGCACGAACTTGGTAGCACCGTCGAGGATAGCGATGTAATTATAAAGATAATTTTGAAGTAATTTTTTAATTTAAATCTCTTTTAATGAATTTTGGCCCGGACAGCGGAATTCCAGTCTGCTCTTATTGATTTAGGAGCTCTCATGGGTTCTTTTACATGCTCATATTGAACACGGGACCTACGTTTTATCGTCCGCCTCCGATATACCTAAGGGCTCGGTCTCACCTACACTGAGATCAGGGATATCTGACCATCCTTCCCTACGTATACATACACATATAAAACAACAGTATAAACACATAAACTATTTATATTTCAACGTAATAAATTCAGGTCATGAGAATAGTGAAACACATTTTATAAGTGAATGTGGAGAAACAAGAAACACATCATAACACTCCACTGCCGAATATATATATATATTTTTCCGATCCAGAAGCACTTGAGCTTTTCAGCTCTTCGGCTCGGTGCCATGGACATCGTAACCCTTCTGTTCGGTACCACGAGCACCGTAAATCTGGGGAATCTGTGGCTTTTTCTGCCATCCCGCGGAATCGAACCCGCACTCACAGAGGGATAGTCACCTGTAGTCCAACGCGCTACGAACACGCTGGGCAGACGGGCCTGCCGAATATATAAAGATGAAACAACAAATGATGAAACAGCAGTAATGTGGACTGCATGAATGGGAACACTCCAATTTGCACAGCACAGGTGTGAGCAGGAAATATGGAACACCGGATGAGGCATGTTATATAAAACCAGTCAATCTCGTATACCAGTCAACATTTGACATCTAATAGGAAATACTGTGCAAATAGATAGTATATATAAGAGTACGATTCGGTGTTTCTTGTAACATAACACAGCTAAAGAAGGAATATGCAATGAAGAGAAGAGAACAACGCGTTTACAGTGTTTGATATATTATTTATTCATTATTATCATCAAATAGTGACAACTGTTATAAGAAAGAGAAGATGGAGATATGTTGGGCACACCTTGAGGAGAAATGATCAACGAATATCAAAGCAGGCATTGAAGTGGAATGCAAAGGGTTCAAGAAAGAGAGGTCGACCTAAAGAGACCCTGAAACGAACTTTGCTGAGAGAGGCAGGAAATATCGGTCTCAGTTCCATGGAGGAGATTGAACGAGTTGCACAGGATAGAGCGGTATGGAGAAATTACTTGCAGGCCCTATGTAACGTATAACGGTACGAGAGGAATTATTATTATTATCATCAAATAGCTTGTCCTGAGCAGAACTTTGCCACCTTAAAAGTCCTCCGAATTTCTCTCTCATAGGCCAGATGTTCCAGATGTTCTGCCTCTGAAACGGTCATGCTCAGGCCATCAGCTGGATACTGAATCCTTCTTCTCCGTGGTCTTCCTATTCTACTCTTTTCTGGGATGCCTCCTTCCACGATGGTCTTCTCCAGCAGTTCGTGTCACTTTATATGTCCAAAATACTTTCATTTTCTCATTCTTATTTGCCATCATCAGCAAATAGCTTGTCCTGAGCAGAACTTTGCCACCCCAACAGTCCAGAATTTCTCTCTCTCATAGGCCAGACGTCCTGCCTCTGTATATTTATATTTAAAACATCAGCTACATCCTGAATCCATCGTCTATGTGGTCTTCCTCTTCTTCTCTTTCCTGGTATGCCTCTTATTTGTAGGGCGAGAAAATCAATGAATAGTGAGGTTTATCATCACAGCACTCCGGAAAGGTCAATACCTTCTGCTGTCTCCTTTCACATATCTTTGCCATCGTATAAATACTAATCAAAATCCATTCTGTGTTGATTAATCAAATGTCTTCTGCCTCTAACAAAGTGTTCATATCTGGAAGGTTGCTTTTTTCACTCCCATCTCCTTCACTTTGAATAGAAATGCAAATTTCTTGAAATCTTATAATCTCTTCACATCTTACTCTGTCTATCCTTCTTCTTCTTCTTCTTCGAACGCTCCATATCGATCACTTGTTAAACCACTCTTGTGATTTATATATGATCTGAGCCTAAGAACGATGCAATGTTGTGCCAGTTATGCCCCTACAACATGGTCAGCAAATCTGTTTTCTGTGAATACTGTGGAGCTTCTCTAGGTCCCTACCTTAGTCGCCTATTACGATATGTCTTGTAGGTTGTAGTGTTACTATTCTTTGCTCCCCTTGCAAGTCCCAGCAACACACGTGCGAATCTGTCAATCCATTTTTGAAGTTTTCTTCTTTTTACTGTAACCGTATACATCTCTCTCTCTCTCTCTTGCGTTCCCGGCCTAGACTGATGGACCAACTCGTATCATGAATGTTACCATTATGTTTACGTTATGATACATCTATGTTTCTCCATCTATCTCGCTTTATATCTTCTTCCGTTCTTTTTCTCTCTCCCTTTCCTGATTTGCCACTTACTCCTTTTTTCTTCATTACAAATCTCACATCTTAAACATTGTTTTAAACATGACAACAAATGGCGCGCATTGTGAAATCCTAAAATTATGGTTTCGTCTTTAGGTTAAAATCGCGAAAAGTTACAATGAACCTTGTGTTAATTTAAAACAAGCAAATATATTACATTATCTACAGGACATGCACAATCTTATAGCACAATCTTACAGCACAATCTTACAGCACAATCTTGAGTGTGCATTTTCTTTTCAGTTTCTTCTCCAATATTCTATTTGAACACATCCCTCACACTTGTCCTCTTAAACTTCCCAAATCTCCATTTCTCAGTGTATTCTAAAACGTTCCCAACGACCCTTATCCCAACCGACTTCCTATACCGTTTCACGTGCGGATGCCAGGAACGTTAATCTTCTCCAGACGAGTTTTTGATCCCCATTTTCCTTCTTCTCGTCGATTCTCATTAAGTTCTAACAATAACTGCTCCCTCTTTTACTTCCAAATCTCCTGGTATATTGCAATATGTCTACCACCCTTGCATTGTCTTAAAGCTCAGCAAAATCCATCTCCCAGAATTTCATTTTTGTCAGCATTTTATTTTATAAAACCATAATTACATTTTTATTTTATTTCTGGCCTGATTTTAAGTAATAAAAAAAAGACAATACATTTTGTTCTTCTTTCAACTGATTTGTATTTATTAGCATTCAAAAGTCTGTGGAGCTCTCTATGGTGAAGTAACTTAAATCGTTTGTCTGTTTACTGAAGTTTATGCATTCGAATTCAAACCGAGTCACATGTGAAATTGTTTTCATGAGATCTTTAGGATTGTTGAAGGAGCTACGGATTTCGTGGTGTGTGCAACTCTCATGATATATGGTGTGTCGTATCTGCCGAAAGGAATGGAGTCTTATTGGGAAACCCAGGCCAATAAAGTCAATATTTCGCCTGTAGACTCATAATGCGTCCGCGGGGTGTCAGGACAGGCAAGGGAAGCAAAGAAGAGTACCACTGCGACCTACAAGGTATGTTGTAAGAGGTAACTGATGTAGGACCTAGGGAAGCTACCCTAGTAAATAAAACGCATCGCAGAAATCGGATGTGCCGGCTTACTTGTACCGCATAACAGATACAATGTACAATCGCTCTTAAGCTACAAATCTCACAGAATGGTTAAAAAGTGGTCGATATGGACGGTTCGAAGAAGAAGAAGATGCATAATGTTAAGGACTATTGTGAAAATGAAGTAAATGAACGCTCAGTTCCCGGCACATGCTCAAACGGGACAAATAAACTAGCGCAGGCAGCAGAATATGTTAGTAAATGTGTTAACTCTCCATCCCTCTATTGATACTCTCGTCTTACTTGATATGTCTAGTCTTATTAAGAAGTACATCCTTTACCTTTCAGTTTATTCTACATTTGCTAGTTTGTATTATAAATTTAAAAAAGTATCTCTTTTAGGTTTAGTCTACTGGAAGCTGTATCTATCTATCTACACGTTGTCACTAAATATAGCTCAAATCTTACGCTACTGTCGGTGTGCATTAGCCTGCTCAAGCATTAGACTATACTAATACTTTGAAACGTCATATAACCTTATCTATCTCTGACATTATCTCTCCTTCTGTCTTCAGCCCACGCTATCACCATGGCATCCTGTTTCACCTACCAGGTAAGTTTCTCTCATCTACGTGCAGGAGATAATTTTTAAGAAAAAATGTGTGAAGCGAAGTATTGATTTCATTGTACCAGATGTTTCCCATATGATTCGGTTCTCTCCTCATAAAAGTAGATGGAGACTGCAGTAAAACTATGTAGACTGGTGAAACACTTAATAACAAAGTACTGTAGTTTTATACAATACAAACAACTATGACAATACACAGCAACGTTTCGACCAAAAGGCCTTTATCAAGCAAATGATACAACAAGAGTGACGATTTATAGCACACTATATATAGTCTTTGCAAACATATTACAACGGTTAAAATGAATGACCATATTTTATATGTGTATATGTATAAAAAATATGGTCATTCCTTTTTTGACCGTTGTAATATCTTTGTCAAAGACTACATATAGTGTGCTGTGAAATTTGTCACTCTTGTTGTATCTTGTTGTATCTTGTTGTATCTTGTTGTATCTTGTTGTATCTTGTTGTATCTTGTTGTATCTTGTTGTATCTTGTTGTATCTTGTTGTATCTATTGTATCTGTTGTATTTGTTGTATCTTGTTTTATAGCTACTTATGGTTGTGAATCATGGACCATTACACAAAAAACAAGAACGAAAATTAAGTCCTTCGAAACTAAATGCTACAGAAAGATCCTACGAATACCATGGACAGAAAAAAGAAAGAACACTGATGTCCTGAAAGAACTAAATGTTAAAGAGAATTGACTGATAAAACATTTACTATACAGAAAAATTAGATACTTTGGTACATCAAGCGTCACGATGGCCTGGAAAGAACAATATTAGAGGGCATGGTCCCAGGACGCAGAGGCAGACCAAGAAGAAGATGGCTACAAGCAGTGGCGGCTCGTGATCGCTTTTGTTGGTGGGGCCAGACACACATTTTCGGAAAAATCATGGTTCTGGATTAGGTTAAATTTTAGTTCATAAAATAATAAATGCACGTTACACTTTATTTTTATGGGGCCTGGCCCCACTGGCCCTTAATGACGAGCCGTCACTGGCTACAAGATATTAAAGAAACCATGAATATGACCATCGATGAAGTGGGTGAACTGGCTAGAGACAGAGTGAATTTCAGATGCGCTGCAAAGAGAGCAACGTCCTATAAAGGTTACGCACCTTGATGATGATATGTATATAAGTCATATATTTACTTGGATTTTTATTTTTATTGTTTCTCTACTTTTTCCACTTCTAGTTTTTCTGCATTTATTTCGTTATTCGTTTTTAGTTACATATTTTCATTCATTTTTTGTCCGGTAGTGACAAAATGAATATAGATAAAGGTAGTAATTTATTATGAGGAAATGAAGAAGTCCGGATTAGCTTAAAACTAAGTTGTTAAAGCTATTTTACAGTAGTGGCCCTTAACCCCCCTCTTGCCTTTCAGTAGAGACTTCCCTGGGTATACTTCAAGTTTTCAGACAAGCTTAACCATCTCCGACACTCTATCTGATTCCGTTTATCTTCGTATAAATGGTACCAACCTGACGAGAGCGCTGCATAGATCATGAACTCAATAGCCTTAACAATAATCCTAGCTAGGAGGACCAAAAACTGCACTCGAGAAAGGAACAATGTGGTAGGAGTTCTTCTTCTTCTACAGCAATTTTGGTCATGCGCTTCGTTTGCTGTCGTTCACAAACTGGGCATTCAGTTTCAGGTCTCTCAGGTTTCCCAAAAGCTTAGTTTTTTATGTCGACTTGGTGTGGCCACATGTTTCTTCTCAGCTCATAAATGAAATAACAGTCTTGCAAGACAAGATCTAGTGTCGGTTCTGCCTTCTGATACTGGCAGAGAGCAGTTTGACATAGTTTTACTGTATGTAAGTGTTTGTTGAGTCTGCAGTCTCCGGTACGTAGCCGAAATATAATAACCTCGTTTGTTCTGCTTAGGTCGTTGAGGAAGTCGTTTTCGAAATAACACCCTTTAGAATGCAATGCAAACGGCTCAACCAATTTACCACTTGGCACAGTATGGGTTCTTTGTTATGTATCTATCACTTGTTCCTGTTTAAGTCGTCTTGTTCTTCTATAACTTATAATTTATAAATCAATAAATCAAATGCAGTTAATGTTGGCGTAGGCGATTGTGTCTCTCCACATCGGTCTGTCTCTGGTACAATCCATCAACTCCGTCACCAAACCATTACCGAAACACGATTTCCAGCCGTCCTGAATTTTTTCACTTTGTCTTCCTCTATCTCTCGTCCCTTGTATTTTGCCTGTAGTAACCAAATGTTCCAAACTGCCTCTTGTAATTATATGTCCGAGAAACCATGATTGTCTGTTTCATATTCGATCGATTAGATTTCGATATGAATTTGTCTTAACAAGATCTTTTCATTTGTCTCTCTAGCTGTCCATGGAACTTTCAACATTCTTCTGAGAAACCACATTTCTGTGCTTTTCAATGTTCTTACCATTTGTATGTCCATGACTCACTGATATGACATATTTGTAGATATTGTTTTATAAATACTCTACTCGAGAGTATCTCTCCCATCATCCTTCACATTAGTGATTGTTGTTTTTTTAATCACTCACACAACACACACACCCCAACACATACACACAATACACCAACACACCCACACACATTCAACCCCCCTACACACACCTCTCTCTTTAGCCTGTTACGCCCTTGGCGTTTCGAGTAGCAACAAACGTACACCATTCTTCCCTGTTCGTGGCCTTCCTCTGTATTGTGTTCCAGCTATGATTCATTTCCTTCAGTTCTTGCTCTATCGTTCTCCTCCAGGTCGTCTTGGGTCTTCCACGCTTTCGCCTATCCTCTGAAGTCCATCTCAATGCAGTTTTCGTGTCGGAGCAGTCTCCATGCGCATCACATGTCCAATCCATCTCCAGCGTTGTCTTCGGATGATAGTGCCCATATTCTCTTGTTGGCATCGTGCAAGCAATTCTTGGTTCGAGATAGTAGTCGGCCAGTACACGCGTAAGTGAATAGGTTGTATGTTTGTTGTTGTTTCCGTAACTTTAATTTTTTTAAAGGATGGGATTACACACCTACATACAATATATTCTACAATTACAATTTATTTATAATAAATTCAGCTAATGGTTGATTTTAAGACCAACTTTTCTACATATTCATTTCAATGTTCTTATACCGTGTTATCTGTGTGAGAGGTGAGCAAGATCATTCACAAAGTCTAAGCCATAGATTCCCAAACATTTTCGGCCCACCGCCCACTTTGCACGACATAAACTTTGTAACGCCCCTCCCATTATAACAGCTTACCAACGCCCCCAATATATATAATGCTCTATTTTCACTTTAACATAGCAAATTGATATATTTCTGTCATACATGGTCAAATTTCAAATGATTATATACATGAAATAGAAAATTGATGAGAAAATGGATCGTGTAAGGTGGGCATAGGATGAATTAAAATGCAGAATTCAAATTTTTATGATTATATAATCGCACATTCACGAAAAAACACGGAAGGTTTCAGCCTCCACTGGAGGGGGGCGGAAGTGCCCACTTTGGGAAACGCTGGTCTAGGCCTTCCAATTTTGACATCAAGCAATGACTTTTCATATTAGATGATGTTATTGTATAACTGATTGGTTCCTTTAAGTCGCTGGTAGCACCACTAGGTATTTCTTTCAGATCTATTTTAAACAAACTTCATTTACCTACAAAATGGTAATATTCTCATATAAATTTGTTAATAATTAAGGAAACTGAAGCTGAATTTGTATATAAATCTGCAATGGGACAATAGGATATACATTTTATTCAACCACAACCATTGTTTTCAATTCGGTAGCCAGTCAGTTTAAGTATCATTTCCTGAAATAATAATATGCCCACCCGCCAGCGTATTCGAAGAGCATTGGACGACGGGTGACCAGCTCCCAGTGCGGGTTCAATTCCGCGGGCGGGAAGAAAAGCCACAGGTTCTCCAGATTTACGGTGTTCGTCGCAATGAACCGAAGGGTTACGATGTCCATGGCACCGAACCGAAGAGCTGAAAACTCAAGTGCTTCTGGATCGAAAATAAAAATAATAATATGTGAATTACATGTGTAATTAAGCATTTAGATTATAGAAGAATTATTTTATGTTATCGTAAATACATATGTGAAGTTTAGTGGCAATTTGTGTCCCACATAAGGTTTAGTCCTAAACAGTCTAAAGTAGAAAGTTTGTCTTAATTGTACAGGGTTTTCCCATATATCTCCGTCCCTGTCGACGGCAAGCCACCTGTAGAGAACGTTGCACAAAGCATGAACTCCGTAGTTCCAGCATCAATCCGATGGATCTTCAGAACCATTGCACATGTGAACTGAACGACGAGGTCCGGAGTCGAACCCCTGACTATTTGAAAACGAGATAAAGTTCTTGTTCATCTCGCCACAGAGAATAAGCTTATCAAAAATGTTTAACTGTAAAGTTAAATTCTTTACAGGACTTTGCGAATCAACCCCAGGTTTTTAATGCTGTTTGTGATTTTTATAGGCGTTATTACTTTCAGTAGTTTCCATTGTTTTCTGAACGGGTGGTGCCATCATCCTTTCTAAAGTCCATGCGAACAATTTGCAACCAAATGGTCCGTAGCGTGATTCGAACTCAGAACGTCAGGGTTAATAGACCGAGTCACTATCCCCTAAGCCACAGACACCGCCAACGTTTAACTTTAACACAAGTTAAATCAACATCTGCGAACATCAATTGAAAGCATGATGTCATGGAGTCAGAGACAGTAAGAGAGGGAAAAATTGGACGAGTGTAAGAAAGAGTGAGATAAAGAAATAAAGACATGACAGGAATGGATCGAAATAAATGCTTGAATGACAGACAAGTGGGAAACAAACGTAAACAAAAATCAGCTGGGAATTTCTTAAAAATGGAACACTGTACAAAGTGAATGACAAGACAAGAACGTGAGTAGCGTTGAAGAAATCAAACAAAGAATATAGAAAGAAAGAAAATAGATCAGAAAGAAAATTTGGGGGAAAGCTTAAAACCAGATTAATAAAAGCCATATTTGACATCTCCAATTCATTTCTTTTGTTTACTGTACAAGAAACAGATAAATCAAAAAAGATAACCACATGCTTTCAATTCACGAAGTCCACAATTTAATGCTTCATGTTGCTAGTGCCATATTGTTTAGTAAAATTCTTGTTCCCTTTTTTCTATTAAATAAGATGACTGCATTTTTCTTTCTTCATTGTATTCTACAATAAGATGACTGCACTTTCTTCTGTATTACAATAAGATGACTGCACTTTCTTCTGTATTACAATAAGATGACTGTCACTGTTCTTCTGTATTACAATAAGATGACTGCACTTTCTTCTGTATTACAAAAAGATGACTGCACTTTCTTCTGTATTACAATAAGATGACTGCACTTTCTTCTGTATTACAATAAGATGACTGCACTTTCTTCTGTATTACAATAAGATGATTGATATGGACACTCTAAAATAACGAAAGGGAAACTTTAAATGGAGGAAACAAGATAACAAGAATGCCAAAAATTTGATATGGGGAAAATTGAATTTGATCACATCTGGCCTTGATTAAATAAAGCATGATGACATTGAGTCATATTAACACAGAAACACAACATAATGAAACGATGGCAATTTCTGTAGTGTTGTAGAACGTCTTCGAATGCTCCATATCGACCACTTATTAACCCCTCTTAGTAATTTGTGTATGTTCTGAGTCTAAGAGCAATTGTTCTTGTACAGTTATGAGCCTACAAGTAGGCCAGCAATATTTCTGTAAGCTTTTATTTACTAGGGTAGTTTCGATAGACCCTACTCAGTCGTCTCTTACAACATGCCTTGTAAGTTGCAGTGTTATTATTCTTTGCTTCTCCTCGGGGGCCCCGGTAATACACGGTTGGTGCAGAAGAACAAATAATGCCTGAGTGGTTACCAGGGCCCAAATTTGGGGTGTAAAGAATAGAACCACATTTACCTGCATGCATGTCGTAAGAGGCGACTAAGGAGGTTTGGATGAAATCGGATGCACATGTCCTAAGCGTGTAGAAGTTTATGCGTTTGGGGACCTACCAAACCAATGTGCAACGTATACACCTTCTTGTCAAAGATCAAACATATCACAAAGAGTGATTAAAATTGGTCGTAAAGAACGAACGGAAAGAAGAAATAATAAGTTGAAAAGACGACAATGTCATTTATGTGACGTTAAAATCACGCCAAGATTGTTTCTCTAGCTTGTGACGCCCTAAGCACCTATTTTAGCCTCAAATGTACGCCATTCTTCTCTGCTCGTGGTAGTTCTTTTGTGTTCCAGCTGAGATTCATTTCTTTCAGATCCTGTTATACTCTACGTCTAACGGTGGTTTTGAGTCTTCCACGTTTTCGTTTACCCTCTGGTGTCCATTTCAGTGACGTTGTCGTGTCATAGTTCGTCTTCATGCGTATCGCATCTCCAGTGTAACCAAGATTATGACAGATATGAGTGATTTGAAAGTTGAACTTCCAAGAGTTTAAAAGATGTTGAGAATATGGTACCGCAGAAGTATACACATAGTTTTGAACACTTTATATAAATTCAAAATTATGACACAATCTTTCTGTGACTTAGGGATAGTGACTCGGTCTTTCGAGTTCGACTTACGCTGCGGACAGTTTGGTTGCAAATTGTTTAGAGTGGATTTTTACAAATGACGATGGTTCCACCCGTTCAGAAAGCAATGACAAACTACTCAACGTAAAAATGCCTAGAAAAATCACAAACAGCGTTAAAAAGCTGGGTTGATTTGCAAATTCCTGTCAAGGATAGGTAATTCCTTAACTTTATGATAATTAATAGGGTTCATAGATACATAGACAAACATACATACCCATAGTTGTTTTATAAAGAAATATAGACACCGAGGGATAGCTTTAAACTTATAAATACATGAACCTAACATGTATATATATATATATATATATATATATATATATATATATCATCTTGTGTAAGAAGTAACTATCTTCACATTTCTAGGTCCTAGTGTGTAGGACAAACGAGGGTCAATTCCTTTCCTCACGTGTGAAACATCAACTGTGCGATTGAACCTATAACACTCCTGTGATCGTGTCGATGAAGGAACGCTTATGGTCCAGCTTTTGTCATTCAAAATGAATCGCCCCTTGTTGGGAGTATTATACAATGCACAAACTCCGTTGCTCCGGCTTCGATTTTAGAGATCTCCAGAAGAAAAATAAACTGGTGATTATAAAGGCTCGGACTATACTAGTAGTTTTTGTATACGTGACTAGAAATCTCCATCTTATCTCGTTCTTCTCACCTCTTTATTTAAAGGGCAGTCCCTCGGAATATACTTGTTGTTTTTGTATATGTGTCTAAATATCCATCTTCTCTCGTTCTTCTCACATCTTTATTTATAGGGCAATGCGGGTTCAGTTCCTCGGGCTGGCAGAAAAAACCACAGATTTCCCAGATTTACGATGTTCGTGGCACCGAACCGAAGGGTTACGATGTCCATGGCACCGAGACGAAGAGCTGAAAGCTCAAGTGCTTCTAGATCGGAAAAAAAATAAAAATTTAAACGGCAGCCCCTCTCGTGTTATATTTCATTTTGTGCCATCTTTCTAACACTTATGAATATTTTATTCAACATTTTTAGGAACTGAACAATCTTTGAATAATTCGCCAGCGAAACAAATCATCAGCAAACATTTCTAGCAAGAGAATAAGCGTGTAATAGAAAGAAATAATTCACGAAACAAACACAATATAGAGAGTACCATCATTAATAAATTGTACAGTACCAATATGTGATAGATTGGCTAGCTTGGCAACAATATCAGACGGAGCTGTCATAAACCGAATTGACATTCTTAACGCATTGAGATAGTCTTTCCGATGAGTTTCAGGGCTGTGAATTCAACTCGATGACCAGATTGAGAGAGATGGGTGTCAATATTGGTACTGCACGAAAAGAACGACATACCAATTATGCAAAGAGACTGATTAATCAACAGTCTTCGCATGTGATGTCTTGAATGATTTCCATGCAGGTATTGAAACATGTACAGCGATGGTGGACTTAGAAGACGCATTTAACAGAGTACCTTTCATTATCTCATGCAGCAGATTTTCTCCTGGTGTACCCTCAATAGATATGATGGATAGCTGATATGCTATTCAAAAGGAAGGTTGTACTGCGATGTGGTTGTTGTTTCGGTGACTGTATATTCCAGATTACCACAAGGCTCTCTCTCCTCTATCACCTGTCTCATTGAACACGATCTCAATCAGATAACAACAGCTCGAGGGAAGAGGTAGAACCTTGTCACATGCCAGACAGTGTCGTTTTCGTTGTAGAGAGAGAAAATATACTAATCAACTTCTCATGACTGCGGTGAGCAAGTGGATTTTGGGATGGCTGCTGCAGTGGAGGACGGAGCACGCATGGGAATACCAATGCGCCATAACGTCGATCGCATAACATAATATACATAATATATATCGTCGAAGTTCAGCTGTCCCCATTCCCTCTTAAAACTATTTAGCTGATAAGGACGTATATATACGTGTTTCCCATTCACTTCTAAAGACGCATTAATACATCTGTTATTATCTCTCCTATGGGGGCTAAAGACGTGTTAACACGTTATATATTGCTACTGTCACTGTTATAGGCGTACATTCACGTTTGTAACGTAGAAACAAAGAGAAGCTATTTTTAGCTCAGCCTTCGGAAAGTATGTAGCAGCGAAAGGGTTAATTCATCTAGGAAAATGTTTATGAGAAAATTCGGAAGGTGTGATGATTGGTTTAGCAGGAATATAAAAACAGCTGAAAAATGATGTTGATATGATTGATGAAGCTCTATGCGGTTATTATTATTTGTGTGTGCGTGGATATCAGTATGCGGTTGCTGGAAACAGTTATCATCGAATCTTACCTAAAGACTGCAAGAAATGATATAAAGAGAAGTTATGATATCTGATTAATGAGATACACAACGTCTGGGGGTAACAGGTGATGTCGTGTAGAGATGCTGATGTTGAAGATGTAATCAAATTTTATCTCCGAGATAAGTGTAATGGAGAAAGATGAGTAGAAGTTATGCTAGACCGAGTAATTTATTATACTGACTTCTCAGAATGTGGTAGATCATGTCGGGTAATGGTGTTGATACTAGAGACACCATCAATTTTTATCATCTATACAAGATTGAATGTGGGAACTCTTCGCATTGCTTTAACGATAAAAGGAGCAACTTGAATAGAGGAAAGAAGACGATACGATAACTGTGGGAACCAGTGGCGGTTCGTGATAATTTTTGTTGATGGGGCCAGACAAAAGTTTTCGAAAAATCATGGTTTTGGGTTAGGTTATATTTTAATTATAAAATAATAAATACACGTTACACACTATGTTTAGTGGGCCCGGCTCCACTGGCACCTAATGACGAGCCGCCACTGGTGGAAACGATAGTCACAGCAAGAATTTAATTCTCATTGTGTATGTGTATTTAATTAAACGACCTGATATAACCAATCTATTTATTCATAGATTGAAAGTGCGCCTTGTGGTGCCGGGGACCTAAGAGAAGCAAAGAATAGTACCACTGCAATCTACAAGACATGTAAGAGGCGATTGAAGTAGGGGCCTAGGGAAGCTACCATAGCAAATAAAAAGCGCCACATAAATCTGTTGTGCTGGCCTACTTGTAGGCGCATAACTGACACAACGTACAATCGCTCTTTGGCTCAGATCACATACAAATCACACATAGTGGGTAACAAGTGATCGATATGGAGCGTTTGAAGAAAAAGAAGGTGAACGGTGCAGTGGTTCACCTTAAAGACGCTTTAACCGCCTACATTTCAGCCTAGATAACTGACATTGTATCAGCCTGTTTAACGTCATAGAGCGTAGTTCTGAACTAGTCAATTTATAGCATAGATTCCCAAACTTTTCGGCCCACCTCCCACTTTGCACGACATAAACTTTGTAACGCCCCCCTGCCCATTATAACAGTTTGCCAACGCCCCCTCTCACATATACACATGCTCTATTTTCACGTTGACATAGAAAATTGATATATATTTATGTCATACATGGTCAATTTTCACGTTGACATAGAAAATTGATATATATTTCTGTCATACATGCTCTATTTTCACGTTGACATAGAAAATTGATATATATTTATGTCATACATGGTCAATTTTCACGTTGACATAGAAAATTGATATATATTTCTGTCATACATGCTCTATTTTCACGTTGACATAGAAAATTGATATATATTTATGTCATACATGGTCAATTTTCAAACAATTATATACATAAAATAGAAAATTGATGAAAAAATGGGTCATGTAAGATGGGCAAAAGATGAATTAAAATGCCGAATTAAAATTTTTAATGACTATTCAATCGCAAAACATGAGAAAAAAATCTCCCCAAATGCTTCTGAACACACTATCGCCCCCCTGGAAGGCTTCAGCGCCCACAGGGGGGCGGTACCGCCCACTTTGCGAAACGCTGATTTACAGTGATAATGATAGTAATGCTTAAGACGAATGTATTAACTTATTTTCCATACAAGGTTAGTAGACTGTTGAAACGGGAGAAATTGTAGCAATTTGTTAAACTAGGCGTATTCATGTGTGAGTCATCTTTTATAGTGTCATGAAAATATGTTTCAAACTTCACCAACACATGATACTTGAATATTTTCTAGTTATGAAAATGTGTTTCAAACTTCACCAACACATTATACTTGAAAATTTTCTAGTTATGAAAATATGTTTCAAATTTCACCAACCCATGATACTTGAATAATTTCTAGTCAATTCACGAAAAATACTATACTTATTATAAAACAAAAATTATAGTTAGATCAACGAAGGTGTTTAATGTAATTGTAGTAATATTATTTTACAATTTTACCCACCTACCAACCATATTTAAAGCTTGTCCTTCTCATTTCCAATGTGTTTTGTAACTCAGTATTGCCATTGGCAAACATTCGTTTTATGTGGTAGAATTTGTTTCAACAATTTCATGAACATCCAATTATATGTTATAAGTACCTATTCACACTCTACAATAGGAGTTGTTTTTCAATATTGTCATGGACGGCCACTCATAATCTACAATAATTGTTTTTATTCACCATTGTTATGTACACACCACTTATAATTTACAATATAACCTCTTTAAAAAAAATGGCTTGTGCTTTAAAAAGGGGGTTTAAAAGCCGAAGGATTGACTTCATTGCACTGGGGTTTGCCCCATACGGCTCGGTCCTCTCCGCAGAAATGGCATGCCACCTGCCGAGAGTATTGCACAAAGCATGAACTCCGTAGCTCAGTAGCTCTGGATTGTGCATATCCTCCTATCTTTACACTTTACGATCTGCTATATAATTTGTCTAGCCACATGTCAGTGTTGAGTATTTTACAAAAAATCTATCTATATCCTCTTCATGTCCCGATTGACACATACGGATTCGACAAGGGACCTCCATTGTTGTCGTTCTACTGCCTTTCTACCAATCGTCTCCTACGCCAGGCCGCACTCCTTCAACTCTCTCTCCACATTTCTTCTCCATGTTTCCTTTGGATGTGCAGGCCTTCTCTTCCCATCCGCTGTCCATCTGAAAGCTGTTCTAGCCAATGCCCCCTGGCATACGACATACATGTCCAAACCACCTCGATGTAATTCCATGCCATCTAATTCCGTTTACGGCATGTGGTCGGTATTAGTGGTTCATTATTTACCCCGCATTTGGTCCCCTGTAACCACACGGGCGTCGTATTTGCATTATCCACTTAGACAGACATTAGTCTGTTACCAGGGCCACCACTTGGAGGGCGGTGGGGTAGGATCTTGATAAGTGCCAGCTCACTGACCCTGGCGCCACTGTATATCCTTATATTATTTGCACCTGCGGTCCCTCGATGTATCTAGTTTGACAAATTCGACTTCCACGATAGATTTCAATTACTACCGTTCTGTCACTTTTTCCGAATTGTTTCTATTTCAAGCCACAATTTTCAATTCTCTTTTAACTGATCTTCTCCAGTTTTTTCCCTTAAACACCCTTACCTTTTACTCCCACCAGCAACCAGTAGAGTGATTTCCTAGCCAATACACATATTAGCATACGACATTCATCTCCATCTTCGTCTTCTAATGATGCTATCCAATTTTGAACAATTTTCTCGTTTTAAAAGTTCTTCATTTTTTGTGGTACTTTGCAAAAAAAAAAAATGAATGATTCTTCTCAAACATGTATTTTGGAATGTCTCCAACTTGTGTCTGATGGTGCCAGTCATTTTCCAGCACTCACTACTGTATAATAACGCCCCCAGGACACTGTATTTTATCAAATTATGCAACTCAAAATTATCCCTTGACATCAGTAGACAGAAAACAAAGATGCATTCACAAATAGGAATACAATTATAATACACACATATTTTTTGTCACTGATCGATATGCAGTATTTTATGAATACAAGCAAACTGTCAGTTGCTGTTAGTATATGACATGTAGTTGGAACATATTATTAGAGAGTTGGAAAAAACACACAACATAACAAGGCTGACATAATATTGTTTTTATTAATCAGTGGCAGCTCGTGATCATTTTTGTTGGTGGGGCCAGATAGAAATTTTCGGACAAATCATGGTTTCGGTTAGGATATATTTTAATGTATAAAATATTAAATACACGTTACACTTTATTTTTGGTGGGGCCTGGCCCACTGGCTCGTAATGACGAGCCGCCACTGGTATTAATAGAAAAGTAAATTGGTGGTTAGTTGTCATATGGAACGCTTGAAAACACCAAACTCTGGATTCGTTAATTTTGGACATTATTCCTGAAGACATTTGTAAGTCAACAACCCTTTTTTCTTTTACTTTTTACGTGCTTTCTTTACAGTGTTGTTAGTTATAGTTACATTAGTATTTAAACTCTAGACATTTTATAACATGTTCGGTAAGCCGTTATACCAGACCAGTAACCAAACGCGTGCATAAATTATGTTAATTAAAAAAATGTGTCAAAATATATTTTACCTGAGTGGTTACCGGGGATCAAATTTAGGTGTAAAGAATAGAACCACTGTTACCTGTCACGAATGTCGTAAGAGGCGATTAAGAAAGTTCGGCTTGGGGCTAGCTACCCCACCCTGTAAAAATCACTAGATAGCTATAGAAACCACAAACAGGAATATTCTTAGCTTACCACACAAGGAAAGACCACACAAGGAGGGACTTATGGTAAAAAATGGGGAGATCTGGAAAAGATCGTCTTGGATTTGGCGGTCTTGGAAATCCTTGCTTGTGAGCCTATGTCTCCCTAGGGGCGAAGGGTGAAGAAGAAGATGTATATATATATATATATATACATAATAACTCCTCTCGTACCCTTATACGTTACATAGGCCCTGCAAGTAATTTCCCATACCGCTCTATCCTGGGCAACTCGCTCAATCTCCTCTATGGAACTGAGACAGATATTTATTGCCTCTCTCAGCAAAGTTCGCTTCAGGGTCTCCTTAAGTCGTCTTCTCTTTCTTGAACCCTATTCATCCCACTTCAATGCCTGCTTTGATATTCGTTGATTATTTCTCCTCAAGGTATATCCAACATATCTCTATCTTCTCTTTCATATAACAGTTGTCACATATACATATATATATATAAGTAAATAGAGCTGCTATACTACGATATATACATTGGTGAAGCTTTCCAGCCTGCTCTTCTCAATTTCGAACTGAAAAGGGTTCATTTACGTGCTCAACTTGAACACGTGACCTACGTTTTATCGTCCGTCTCCGATATGACTAGGAACTCAATCTCACCTACACTGAGATCACGGGTCTATGGAAAAATATCCCGATGGATTTACAAGGAAGCAAACCGAATCTCTTTGACACGAGAGGCAAACATCTAACTTCTACATCATAGAGTCCCGAGAATATTTTCACCAATATAATTACATTAAAATTACATCGGATACCCTAGCCGGTGCTACGGAGGTCGTGTACTGCAGCTGAAATCTTTCTATATAAGAAAGAGATCGTAGTACACATGGTTGCTCATCGAAATGCAATGATGACGGTCCTTTCAATCAATTTATCAATCACTATTGGGGAATACGGTTTTAAGACTCGTTTTTCCATGACCTTATGACACATAATTGGGTGAAGTTGTCGACACATGGACAACTATTATTGGACGATATTCGTATGTCCCTGACTTGCCATGCCGTAGTGGTCTTACAAGGGCGTAAAGTTCACATGTTCTCTGCACAACCATACAGTTTACAAGGAATAGTTCGCCCGTGTAATGCCGGAACCCGCAAGGGAAGCTAAGGCTATTACCACTGCGATCTACAAAGCGTATCGTATGAGGAGACTGATGTAAGACCTTTGGAAGATACCCTAGTAAATAAAAAGCATTGCAGAAATCGGATGTCTAGCCTACTTGTAGACGCAAAACTGTCACATCGTGCAACCGCTCTTAGACTCAGACCACATACAAATCAAACATAGTGGTTAACAAGTGGTCGATATGAAGCGTTCGAAGAAGGGCAAGGAATAGTTAATTCGATTGATATGAATGAATGCAAACAAGGTCATAAATAACCATTAACAATTACCATTAAATACCATTAAATAACAGCTACCATTTCTTTCAGTGTTTCTCTGGTATCCAATCTAATTTGGGTAAACCTCGTTACAAGCGCAAACAAAACCACAAATAATGCTCAGGTGATTCAAGGAAATCTACATTTCTAAGGTGGTTATGACGATCAGATCAGATGTTTAGAAAACAGTTGGGAATTTCGTGCTTGTAGTTGTTTCTTCAGAAAGACCTATAGTAGGAACATTGAGTATTGTTTTTGTTTATATTTATGTTTCCTTTCTCAAGTAATATTGTAACATACTTGTCTACATCCATATCACACATAAAACTCATGCAAAGATTGTTAGTAAAGCTAGAATATTGCATAATAATCTAGGATAAATATGATTGAGCATTATCATAAATATTAAAACAAAATCGGAACATAAAACAGCACTTCCGTATAATTTAATGCTAAACGATAACATTATTATCATGTATTAATTAGGCATACAAGATATTAAAGAAACCATGAATATGATCATCGACGAATTGGGTGAACTGGCTAGAGACAGAGTGAATTTCAGATGCGCTGCAAAGAGAGCAACGTCCTATAAAGGATAAGCACCTTGATGATGATGATTAATTAGGTCGTAAAATTGTTGTTTCTGATGTCGTTACTGAGTTAATACTGCTTGTATTCTGCAGAATTTCCAAATATTATTAGGGACATCAAAATTAACAAATAATTTAATAGTACACATTTGCCATTGCGGTGCCGTGGGCCATAAGCAAAGAATAGTACCACAGCGACCTACAAGGCATGTCGTAAGAGGCGACTGATGTAGGACCTATGGATTTACTCTGATAAATAAAAAGCAACGTAGAAATAGGATGTGCTGGCCTACTTGTAGGCGATTAACTGACACAACGTACAATCTCTCTTAGGCTCAAATCACATACACCATCACACAGAGTGGTTTATAAGTGGTCGATATGGAGCGTTTGAAGAATAAGAAGTATAGTGCACGTCGATGTAAGATTGGGAAAACATGGAAAATTAAAAATAAGCGATTTATTTTCTTGTCGAATTCCAGTTAACCTTGTTAAGGCACCCAAGCATCTGAATGACAGATAAACAACAGATGATCAACTTCGTTTCCATGCCTGCTTTGTGTTATCAGAGCAAAATATGAACAGTGTGCAAAGCGCAGTACGAAGAAATAATTAAATATGAAATACAATGCCTACGAAAAGTTACCAACAAGACCAGCTGCTTAAATTACATTGAGAAACAAAGGATGAAGTGAATCGACCACTTAATAAGTATGCAACCAAACTTTACTGTTTACATAATGTTCTACTATAGAAAAATCAGGAACAACGAGAGCTAGACCTTGAAAAAAAGATAAAAAAGATGGCATAGCAGAGTCCTGTAAAAAGGAAAAAAAACTACCACAGAGGGCACTAGAGCCACAGTCAATTCTAGATAATTAGGCCAGACAACTGAACTGGGAATCCCTGACCTAGATCAGAGCGGAGGAGGCAGGATGGCTGGAATATATATATGTTTGACAGAACACTGCCATCTTTTTTTTTGTTGTTGCAATTTTACTCAATTCTTTGAGTCTTTGGTTATTTATTGGTGGAAAATATTCATAATATTGATATTTCTTATTGTTAAACGTAACTTGTTGTATAATATAACTTCGATTTAGCATTTTGTGTTGATTTTAAATGGAATTCGTCTATATACACCAATACTGGAATGTGAGGTCACGTGGTGTAGTTGTGGTCTGATTTCCCATAATTCCCACATTAGTCTGAAATCCCATACGTTTATAGTTGGTTCTGCTAGAGCAGCGGAAGAACACAAACATAAAACATCGACACCGGTCATGAACCCTGTGATAGTGTGGCGACAAAACAACGAAGGAGACTCATCTCACACTATCATTAATAAAGAACTATTATGTTTTGTTATTGGTTTGAAAGCAGGCCAGAAAGCTTGGGTACTTGAAATGTTCCTTTTCACATTGAATTGTTGTTACTTTCAATATTAAATCATCATCATCATTATCTAGATTGTTCCTTTGGGAATTTGGATTCAATAACAGCAGCCTTCCCTTCATGTCTAAAGTGACCGACATCTACAGTAAATCGTACCAATGTATTCTGTGATATTATTCTCCACCAATCTCGTCCGTCTCCCTCTCTAACGTATGACCGGTATCATTCCCTCTATAAAGATCTTCTCCAGAAAATCTTGCCCTGTTATACATTCAAAATATTTCAATATCTCAATCAACCATTTTTCTTGAAATTTAAGTTTCTGAGAAATTTACTTTTTTGTTAGTTTCTCTTTTAGGTATTTTTCTCTCTCGATCCCAGCCTAGACTGATGAACCAGATTTTATCATGAATGCTACCGTGGGTTTAAGGGACTCCGTTCCTCCGTACAGCTTCTCATGAAGCTCTGTGTTTATGGGCCAGATTTCTTTTCTTAGACCTGCTATCAATTGGCAATCTTGCAGTATGTGCTCTGTCGTCATGTCCGACTTTTCGCAGGGGCACAGGCTAGTTGTGCCAATTGTAAATTTGACAAACATGTGGGCGCGGAGCTTGTTGTGGCCGGTACGGAGGCGGAGTATGGCAACTTGTTCACTACGAGATAGACCATAGTACCCGTCGCTGTTGTTGTACTGTGGATGGTCTTTTGACCATTTGTCTTTATAGTGCCAGCCGATGGTTGTTCTGGCTTCCTCATAACTGATCTCGAGATCAGTCTGAAGTAGTCGCCTGCCTTCTTTAGCTAGCTTGTCGGCTTGTTCATTTCCGCTTATGTTGCAGTGTGATGGTATCCACTGAATAACGGTGCGTTTAAGTGAGTACACTAGTGCATCGAGGGTGATTTTCAGCTCATTGAGCTCTGTTTTGCCTACACTTTTGAGTGCGTGATGACCGATAGAGCTTAGGTATTCTGAATACTCTTCTCCAACTCTTGCATTAAAAATCCTTAATATATTTTAGAACCGTTTTATCAATAATCCATTCATCCCAGCCGCTATCTACCTATATGATAAATGATCTTACAGAACGAAATGTTTTCCTCTAATTATTTCTCTTCTATATATGTTTTAGGACATAGTGTTTTGAGAATTTGCATGAAATATTTAATAATTGTATCAAAAATTATCAGTTAGTTATATAAGGACTATCATCATATCATTCTAGACATGTCCATAGGTGCTACGATCTCCGCCTCCCAAATTCAGCAGCTTCCAGCGGCCTAACACGCCTATTCGATGTTGATTAATCACTCTCTTTGCATATTTAGTATGCCGTTCTTTTCGGGCTGAGTGACCAATTTCAAAAATTAATTGATGATTAAATGCTGAAGCTTTGAAAAGTTTGATTAGTTAATTACATAAGAGCTCTCTGAATAGACAAACGAATACTAAACAAGTGTATAATGTTAAGGAACGATTTTGTGATATCATTGGAGGAGGTATTGCGAAGAAGATTGGAGCACGTATGGACATGTTCAGAGTGAAATGAAGATATTTCAAACTCAAACTGACAAATAGAAAAAGCATTATAGAGTTGTTTTGACAAAGATTTCAAATATTGTCAACTCAGAAAATATAAGTATACATTTTCCGTTTATTTCTCTCTCGCGCGCGATCGTTCTTTTTGGCCATTTTGATCATTCTTATTGTGATATGAGAGCCGATGTAGCGTAGTTGTTAGTGAACTCGCTTCGCTAGGCTGGTGGTCTGGGTTCAGCTCCCGCAATGTGCGTGGAATTTTTCCCGACCGCGACGGCTCTCAGGTCGACCCAACCTCAACTGGGTACCAGACATGCTCAGGGAAAGTAAAGGTGGCCGGAGTGATGCTGACCACATCACCCATCGTGTGCCGACGGTCAATGAAAATACAGGCCTAACACTGTATTGACCTATATACCACGAGGTTAGAAAGGGTTCCTTTACTTTTTTTTTTTATTGTGACATGTAAACAACCTTTGCCAAGAACTTTTTCTTTTTACGTCACATCTTCAGTACCATTTGGAGCTCTAGTGCTTGTCATTCTGCGATGTGTCCGATTTCAATTTTATACGATTCGTCCGTCGACCGGGAAAGATGTGCAGAGACAGTCACTCGGGTATTCTTCTCGTCTATCTTGAGAGTAGATCTCGTATAACATAACTGCTTGCACCACTACTTATACCAGCGTAGCTCTCCCTCGATCCTACCCACTTAGCCAGACCGAAACCAATGTCTGTTTCTAGGGTCACCACGTGGAGGTTGGGTAGGATCTTGATTAGTGTCAGCTCACTAATCCTGGCACGACGTTATCCCTATGCGCCTTTGACCCCTGCGTTTATTTGACAAGAGAGTAAACCAAATTGGGAATTTAATTCATCTCTATATGATGTAGATTAAACTCAACACTTTTTTGCTGCTCTTTTATAGTTATATATATTCCTCTCGTACGAACAACAAGTTGCATATGGCATGCAAGTAATTCTCTACACCGCTCTGCCTTGGCAACTAACTCAATCTTTTCACTGGAATTGAATAAGGATAAGAAGAGATTTCTAGAACGGGTTGTTTGTGTGCGCTTCATAAACAGTGTTTTTCGTTCAGGGTTATTTTGCTATGTGAGGTAAAATAAGATCAGAGAAAAGAAAGAAACTAAGGTGAATTCTTCTGTAACATTTACATTCAAAAGGAGATTTATGATTTTTAACTATTTGTATAATGATATAATGACAAGATCTACAAGAATTAGTGGACCAATTGGACAGAACTAGCAAGGAATATGGATTAGACATTAACATACAGAAAACAAAAACTATGGTAATCAACAAGGAAATGGAAAAACCTAAAATGAATATAAAAATACATGGAGAATTACTACATCAAGTAAAAAGTTTCTCATATCTCGGTCAGATGATAACAGATGATGGCAGATGTATAACAGAAATTAAAAAGAGAATAGGAATGGCCAAGGATAATTTCAATAGTATAAGAAAGTTACTGACATCCAAACAAATCACAAACAGGTTAAAAATGAGAATGATCAAATGCTATATATATCCTATATTAATGTATGGCTCGGAAACATGGACAATGAACAAGCAGTTAGAAGACAGAATTGATGCATTTGAGATGTGGATATATAGAAGAAAAAGCAGAGTTTCATGGACAGAAAAACAGACAAATAAACAAGTTTTAGGAAAACTAGGCATGAAGAAACAATTATTAAGAGAAATAAAATTCAGTAAAGTATTTTGGGCACCTAAAAAGACATGACACCATGATAAAACATTTACTAGAGGGGAAAGTTGAGGGGAGAAGAGCAAGAGGAAGACCGAGAGATAAGTGGGAGGAAACTTTAAGAAATGGACAGGTTACAGTCTGGCAGTGTGCAACACCAAGGCGAAAGACAGAGTATGCTGGAGATTCATTGCAGCCAACCTTCGATGTGGAGACGGCACCTGATGATGATGATAATGACATCAGGTGTGACAATAAGAGACAAAATTAGAAATTAAGAAATCAGAAGGAGACTGGATGTGAAACCAGTTATGCAATTCATAAAAGAACAACAGATTAAATGGTTTGGACACCTGACCAGAATGCCCTGGTATCGCCTACCACAGAGAACCACACAGAAAAAGTATAATGAGTACAAGGCAAGAGGAAGACCACGCCAAAGATGGAGCGACGGCATCAAGAACAGCCTTACGAACATGAATATCAGTTTTCAAAGTGCCTTAAAAAAAGCACACACAAGATCACTACGTTTCACCCTCAACACTTCTATAAAAGTAAATGGTGGAAAGAAAAAGAAGAACAAGCACACACAAGATCACTACGTTTCACCCTCAACACTTCTTTAAAGAAGTAAATGGTGGAAGAGAAGAAGAAGAACAAGCACACACAAGATCACTACGTTTCACCCTCAACACTTCTATAAAGAAGTCAATGGTGGAAGAGAAGAAGAAGAACAAGCACACACAAGATCACTAAGTTTCACCCTCAACACTTCTATAAAGAAGTCAATGGTGGAAGAGAAGAAGAGAAGATAATGACATAAGATTCAGTTCCTTATTTTGTAACATGATCAATTCAATGTTGGCAAAACATCTACCAGTGGCCGCTCGTAATCATATTTGTTGGTGGGGCCAGACAAACATTTTGGGAAAAATCATGGTTTTTGGACTAGGTTATATTTTAGTATTTACTATTTTTTGTCTATTCCGAGAAGTTGTATACTAATTAGGGAAGAAAGACGCTGAATTTCAGACTATGTGGTATTTTAGCGTTATACAGGGTGTTCAAGATAAAAGCAGCCTCATTGATAAATCAAAAGTTGTCAGGCACATATTGCTTTTTGTGTATTTACTATTTAAACCGGTTCTGACTAGCTCATCCTTCCGTCACATTTGCTCATCGCCTCTTCCTGCACCATAATTACACACCATCACAAAATTAATCACTCACTTGACCTAAACTACGTCATAATTTAACCAAACATATGCCAGATTGTCTCCCTTGATGGGGCTGCTTTTATCTTGAACACCCTGTATATTCAATTTTTAAAGCTAATCAGCATCACTTTTAAAGTAAAAATAGGAATAAATAATTTATAAAATAATAAATACGGGTTACACATTATTTTTGGTGGTCCCGGTCCCACTGGCCCTCAATGACGAGCCGCCACTGACTTCTACTCTTGTCTCTTCGCTTGTAATACGAGTATAGATGTCAATTATATGAAGTTAGTACAGATTTCCAGACCGTGTTCTTGTCTATGTGTTGCGTGGAGACTCTCTATTGAACATCATTGAATGCTCGTTTATCAGTTAAATTACGCGTGGGAGTGCATGATCTGTTATTATGTATCAAGGCTTCTGTTGCGTGCAGGACTTTAGGCGCGATGACTGAGTGATTGTTGGCGAATCGGATTGTACGTTAGATATGTAAAGACCGTAGTTTGAACAAAACTTAATGAAATTAATTTGTGTGTTTGTCAATATGTGCTCGGTCCCTTTATGTTACAAGGAGCAAGGACCGTGCGGTATAATTTCTCAGTATGATGCAAGTCTTCGAAATGCCGCCCCTTAAAAAGTTTTTCTTTAAAATAACCTTCAGTTGTAATTTTGATTTTGCTGCTTATGCCGTCCGCGTTACGGTATCGCCTGATACGGTCGTCTCTCTGTATCATAGTACGATACGGCCCTGCATGATAGTGTCAGCTTCAGTGTTTATAATAGTTTTAGTTTAGTCAGTAGACTTTTTTTTTCCGATCAAGAAGCACTTGAGCTTTTCAGTTCTTCGGCTCGGTGCCATGGACATCGTAACCCTTCGGTTCGGTGCCACGAACACAGTAAATCTGGGGAATCTGTGGCTTTTTCTGCCATCCTACGGAATTGAACCCGAACACACAGTGCGATAGTCATCCGTAGTCCAACGTGCTACGAACACGCTGGGCAGACGGGCTAAGTCAGTAGATAATTACAATAGAACATCGAAATGATTAGTCCATTAGCTCTTCAATATGTCCTCAGATTGTCTATCAGCGTGTTTCCAATAACAAAGCAAGTTATTTGTCTATTGTCTTTCGTCTTTCCCCATGAGGATGATGGAATTGGTTGTTCACTCTTGCCGTTAAGCGTAGGGGTAGGAGCTTTAATCTGCGTTCCAGTACCAGATGAGTCGTCCTTGTTGTGCTATATCCGTGTTTATTTAGTGTGGTATTGATATTATCTATCCATCTTTTTCTTGGTCTTCCCTTGGTTCTAGTACCTGATCTCTTTTTATTGTATGCTGTTATTGGTGGTTGGTTGTATTCTATTCTCATTTAATCTCCAAACCACTGCATTTGTTGTCTTTCGGTGTATTTGGTGCATGAAGTTATGCCAACTCTGCTTCTGATGTCCTCGTTTCGTAGTCTATCTTTCCTGGTGACCCCCACTGCATTCCTCTAGCATTTCATTTTACACGTGGTGATCTTTCTGTGATGTGTTGCTGTCCGAGACCACGTTTGGCACTGGTAACAAAGTGTTGGTAGAAAACTACTTGTTATAATTTGTCTTTTCACTTTTATCTTGATCTGTGGGTGTTGTAGCAATGGTGCCAGCTGGTAGGTCACTGCATTTGCTTTTTGACACCTTGTCTCTATTTCTCTATCTAGTTTTCCGTCCTCTGTGATAATGATGCCTAAATATTTGAATTCAGAAACTTGCTTTTCTCTCGTGTTGACTATTTGTATGTTTGCTTGGCTTGGTGTTCTGCTGATTTTCATGGACTCGGTTTTTGTGTGTTGATTTTCATGTTTCACGTCGTGCATGCCCATAACATTATGATACGAATTGGCAAAGCAACATCAGCTTTTAAAAGTCTAAATAAAATATGGAACTGCAAGTTATATAGTATTAAAACTAAATTACGAATTTTCAATTCAAATGTTGTATCAATCCTAACATATGCCAGCGAGAGTTGGAAAATGACTAAAGATATAGAAAGCAAGTTGAATGCATTTGAAAATAGATGTCTGCGAAAAATAGTGAATATAAAATGGAACGAATTCAGGAGAAGTGATGAAATCAGAGACATGTCTGGTCAACCACTAGTGACAACTGTTATAAGAAAGAGAAGATGGAGATCTGTTGGGCACACCTTGAGGAGAAATGATCAACGAATATCAAAGCAGGCATTGAAGTGGGATGCAAAGGGTTCAAGAAAGAGGGGTCGACCTAAGGAGACCCTGAAGCGAACTTTGCTGAGAGAGGCAGGAAATATCGGTCTCAGTTTCATGGAGGAGATTGAGCGAGTTGCCCAGGATAGAGCGGTATGGAGAAATTACTTGCAGGCCCTATGTAACGTATAACGGTACGAGAGGAATTATTATTATTATTATTGTTATGCCCATAACAATGAATTCATATGATGTTGTAGCTGATCTTCATCTTCATAGACTTTGGTAGTCTGTGTCTGAGCTTACTGGTGTTCCCTGTGTTTGCTTGTGTCTGAGCTTACTGGTGTTCCCTGTGTTTGCTTGTGTCTAAGTCGATAGGCAAACACTCATGCATTACTCTAATTCGTACTCTAATTTCTCCTTGCGACCTCTTGGTCTCAACGCATTACATTCTTTTGCTTCTTAGTACTCTCTCATCTCATGACTTCTAATCTATATGTGTATTTGCTTCAGATATATAAGTTATACATTCACTTGATTGTTTATTGTTTCTCTTCTTTTCCACTTCTAGTTTTGTGTTGCACTCATTTCGTTATTCGTTTTTATTCCCAGATTTTCATTAGATACGTTTGAATGTTTCCGTATGTAATTGTTCATTTGTAGTGTTCTGTGAAATTCGTCACTCCTGTTGTATCGTTTGCGTGATAAAGACCTTTTGGTCGAAACGTTGCTGTTTATCGTCACTGTTTCTGTATTTTGTAAAACTATAGTGCTTTGTTTTTACGTGTTTCGCTATTTTACCAAGTTTTACTGCAGTCTCCCCCTTGTTCTCTAATTCGTTCTAATTTGAGCTAACTATTCATACATATTTTTTTCACATAACTTTATCTATGCATGTTTCCTCAGTAACTCAATGAGTATGCTCAGAGCGATTGAAACAGGCTGGGCTTAGAGACAATTAATATAGTCGCTGTGGAGTTCTAAGCTGACACAAATCAGTTTAATTTTGTGCCAGTGCATGCTGATGTAAGGGGAAATGAACGCTCTGATAGGTTTGCAGGAATGACTGCTGTTAAAATCGGGCGAGTAATGGACCAGGCAGATATTATACATTCCCTGAGAGAGGGAATGTACACGATGATAGTAATAGTGGTGAATCTACAACACCAACCAGACTGCAGAAATTCCAAGTCAAGTGTGGTCAGACTAGACAAGAACACTATGCTGGTAGCCAACTAAGAATAGTAAACCAACAAGGAACCGGTGTCGTTAGTCGCCACACGCTGGGAGACATACTGCGGAGGAGCGAAAACCTGCGGGGACTATAACGAGAAGGGTCCTTTCCTGGAACCCCCAGGGATACCGAAAGAAAGGGAGACCGAGAAATACACGGAGACGAGATTTGGAGGCAGAGATCAACAAAATAAAGAAGAGCTGTAGGAAGTTACAGAAGATAGCTAGAAGATAGGAAGACTTGGTATGCGTTGGTTGAGGGCCTATGCCCCAATCCGGGTTTAAATGGCAGAGAGAGAGAGAGAGAGAAAGTGATCGATCGGATCACTCATGGACTAATTGCTTCCTCCTGCAGTGATGATGATCCAACGACTAAACTAAACTAAAACATATTTTTTTTAGGAAGAGGCAGGCATCCAAAATGATTCAGATCAGGAGGAGACAATGGTGGTAGGCCAGGAATACCCTGCATAAGACATATTAGAGTTTCACAAGATAATTATTTGAGTGAAACTAGCAAGAAAAACACAAAAGGATACGCCCTACATAGATCTGACGACCGTGACTTCTTTAGACACTGGTGACTGCCGGATTATCATGAAAACCTTACAGAAAACTGCCAGAGACCAGAGAAGGTTAAGAAAAACTATTGAAGAACTATGTTCTAGAAGAAGCAAAGAGTAATAATCGAGCTGAAATCCAGTACATGTCTGCAGTTTCTGACTCAATCATATTCGTTATGTTGCGTGTGGTGTTAAAAAAGTGCGTTTTGTTTAGCAAAGGGAAATAACTAAATGTAATAAACATGTTTATGTCCCCATAATACATAATTGTGCAATGTCTTCTTCGAACGATTCATATCGTCCACTTTTTAACCACTCGTTATAATTTGTATGTGATCCGAGCCTAAGAACGACTGTACGTTGTGCCAGTTATGCGCCAACAAGTATTCGGCGAGCAACATCCGATTTATGCCACGCTTTTATTTACTAGGAAAGCTTCCTTAGGCCCCTACCTTAGTCGCCTCTTATGACATATCTTGTAGGTCGCAGTGTTACTATATTTTGTTTCCTTGAGAGTTCGGAACACACTGCGGTATATCATGAACCAAAACATAAAAAACAAATATCAATAAGATCCGTTGCATGCTAGTTGGGCATATATCCGTGTAGAATATAGCAACTGAATTTTTTAAGTAAAGATTTCAGATCTGCACATTCTCATGTAAGAAATAGTGATATGGTGCTTAATCCTTTCACTCCGTAATTGTATTTACCTCCGGTCGCATTCACATTGTAATGTATAATAAACTAGCCAGCATACTGGTTTTGCGTCCTTTTTAAAAGTACCATGAGCCTATGTATCGACCCTGAAAGACGAATGGGTTAATAATAGAAACTTAAAGGAACTTTTTACTATAAAACATATTTTGTTAGAGCACACTCTACAAACAATTGTATTCTTTACAAAACGTGTACACATATGGCCGTAATAGGCATATACAACGAGTTAAGAAGAACCAACTGTAGACTGAAGCTTTATTGATATAAGGGAAGACTGCAGTAAAACTATGTAGCAATGGCGAAACACTTCGATATAAGGGAAGACTGCAGTAAAACTATGTAGCAATGGTGAAACCCTTCGATATAAGGAAGAATGCAGTAAAACTATGTAGCAATGGCGAAACACTTCGAATAAGGAAGACTGCAGTAAAACTATGTAGCAAAGGCGAAACACTTCGATATAAGGAAAGACTGCAGTAAAACTATGTAGCAATGGCGAAACACTCGATATAAGGAAGACTGCAGTAAAACTATGTAGCAATGGCGAAACACTCGATATAAGGAAGACTGCAGTAAAACTATGTAGCAATGGCGAAACACTTCGATATAAGGGAAGACTGCAGTAAAACTATGTAGCAATGGCGAAACACTTCGATATAAGGGAAGACTGCAGTAAAACTATGTAGCAATGGCGAAACACTTCGATATAAGGAAGACTGCAGTAAAACTATGTAGCAATGGCGAAACACTTCGATATAAGGAAAGACTGCAGTAAAACTATGTAGCAATGGCGAAACACTTGATATAAGGGAAGACTGCAGTAAAACTATGTAGCAATGGCGAAACACTTCGATATAAGGGAAGACTGCAGTAAAACTATGTAGCAATGGCGAAACACTTCGATATAAGGAAGACTGCAGTAAAACATTAGCAATGGCGAAACACTTCGATATAAGGAAGACTGCAGTAAAACTATGTAGCAATGGCGAAACACTTCGATATAAGGAAGACTGCAGTAAAACTATGTAGCAATGGCGAAACACTTCGATATAAGGAAAGACTGCAGTAAAACTATGTAGCAATGGCGAAACACTCGATATAAGGAAGACTGCAGTAAAACTATGTAGCAATGGTGAAACACTTCGATATAAGGAAAGAATGCAGTAAAACTATGTAGCAATGGTGAAACACGTAAAACAAAGTAAGGTAGTTTTACAAAGTACACAAACAATAAAAATACACAGCAACGTTTCTATCAAAAAGCCTTTATCAAGCAAAGGATGCAACAGAAGTGAATACAATGAAAGACTAACGTACAGAATCAGTGCAAATATACATTGAATGAACTGTTGTCAGAAGAGAAGCTTAACTTTGGTAGAGAATTTGAGCGGATTAGAAATATTTGTGTGATAGGAAAAACTGGAAAGAAGAATTTGACAAAAATAAAATTTAATTACAGAAAACGACATTAAATAAATAATTTGCCCATCTCGTACAGAATGAAAACGATAAAAATAATTGTTAAACAGAAGCAGCATAAATGTATTGGAGGCTTGCTTTTATGATATTATTTGCGTGTATAGATGCTGGTCAGGTTATTCTTGGTTTGTTTACACAGCCTGAGATTCTAATGGAACCATTATGGTGGATAAATGAGTCATCTCTGTGGCATAGACGTTAGGTGCTTGTCTATCGTGTCAAAGGTACAGGTGATAAATGAGTCATCTCTGTGGCATAGACGTTAGATGCTTGTCTGTCGTGTCAAAGGTACGGTTCGTTCCTCGTGGAGCTATCCAGATATTTTTACAGAGATCACCAATCTCAGTGTAGGTGAGATCGAGTTCCTAGTCATATCGAAGTTCATATGGTCAATTTGAGCACGTAAAAGAACCCATGTAACGAAACACGTAAGAACAAAGTATTTTAATTTTACAAAATATATAAACAGTGACGATACACAGCAACGTTTCGACCAAAAGGCCTTTATCAAGCAAACGATACAACAGGAGTGACGAATTTCAAAGAACACTACATATGGACACTAAAGTACTTTGTTCTTACGTGTTTCGCTACTTTACTAGGTCTTACTGCAGTCTCCCCCTTTTTCGATAAAAAACCCATCGCAGTTCAAAATCGAGAAGAGCAGGCTGGAAAGCCGCTGCCAGGGCACAATTCTTTAGAAATAACTAAAATTAAACATTCCTACAAAAATATCTTCACCATCTTCTAAATTACATCGGGACCCTCGCCGGTGCTACGGAGTTCGTGCACTGCAGCTGTAACATTCTTGTGTAAGACATTGATCGGAACATATATGGTTACTCAACGAAGTGCAATGATGATGGTCAATCAATCAATCAATCACTTGAGTCAAATTGTATGTACAGTAGAGAGTTTCTGACCATGCAGGAATACTGAAGTAAATACGTATAAGGGCCAGCAGGAACATAGACAAGATGAGGCTAGGTGTGTGTGTGATTTTGAAAGTTGCCATGTTCAAAGAAAACTGGCTGATGCTACAAATAGTAATGAGAAAATATGAAATATGTTGAGCATATAAGTAGATATGAAGAGTTGGAGACGATCATTATGAAAGAAAGCATCCAGGCAAAGAGGCCAGGAAGACCACAGTAGATACGATGGATTCATGATATAATTGACGATTTGAGCATGACGGCTGCAGAAGCCGGACATCTGGCCTATGAGAGAGAGAAATTCCGTATAACTGTTTGGGAGGGAGGGCAAAGTTTTGTTTAGAACAGGCTGTTTGGTATGCGTCCTACACACATACATACACATATCTTGACCTACGACGCACTGTGTATTAAGTGATAAATTCAGTTGTTCTATTCTACAAGGAGATACGTCCAACTAGCATGAAACGGATCTTATTGATATTTTTTCATATTTTAGTTCATGATATACCCGTGTGTTCCGGAGCTCTCAAGGGGAGCAAAGAATAGTAACGCTGCAACCTACAAAACATGTCGCAAGAGGCGACTAAGGTAGGGTCCTAGGGAAGCTATCCTTGTAAATAAAAGGCGTGGAAGAAATCGAATGTGCTCGCTCCCTACTTGTTGGCGCATAGCTGGCACAACGTACAATCGCTCTTAGGCTCGGATCACATACAAATCATAACGGGAGATTAAAAAGTGGACGATATGAAGCGTTCGAAGAAGAAGAAGTTGCACATCTACAATCTTTATCTACCAGTGTTTCTCTGGTAACCATTAGATTGTTAAATTTACCGTGCGAAAGAGTTGAGTCGACTGGAGTGGATGAGAATATTTACAGGTAAATCCCATATGATGCTTAGCAGTCCTCTTCACACGCTCCATATCGACCACTTGTTAACCACTCTTTGTGATTTGTACGTAAATCTCATTAAAGAGCGATTGTACGCTGTGCGAGTTATGCGTCTAATAGCCGTCAATCGCAAGCGATGATGAAAACATCCTCAAACGTGTGCTGATGTACCTCTTTGTTGTGTGCGGAAGGGACTGAAGAGTGAAATCCTAAAACACAATTCCCTACCACAGGTGGAGCATACATGTTAGACAACAGTTATGCACCTACTAGTAGGCCGGCATATTCGATTTATGTGAAGCTTTTTATTTAATATTGTAGCTTCCCTATGCCCCCACCTCAGTCCTCTGTTACGGATTGCTTTGTAGGTAGCAGTATTACTATCCTTTGTTTCCCTTGCGAGCCTCGACAAAACACATGGACTGCTTAGCAGTAAAATCAATTATTTCATAAAACAGATGGCGTCTGTGTGACTATTTAATCTTTCTGGATTTTATTTGTTACGAAAAATGTTACCAAATTTAAGGTAACTGATTGCCCATCTGCCCAGCGTGTTCGTAGCGCGTTGGGATACGGGTAACTATCCCTCTGTGTGTGCGGGTTTAATTCCGCGGGATGGCATAAAAAGCCACAGATTCCCAGATTTACGGTGTTCGTGGCACCGAACCGAAGGGTTACGATGTCCATCGCACCGAGCCAAAGAGCTGAAAAGCTCAAGTGCTTCTGGATCGGGAAAAAAAAAAAGGTAACTCATTGAATTCTAAACAAAACCATCAAGACAGATTCAATAAGTATTTCAAAGAAGATAATGAATAAGGAGAGACAGTGAATGACATATTAGTTAAGAAAATAAGACGCCAAGAGGGATTGCTTTGAAAGGCACGAATACTGTTGAGACTGACAATAATTCCAAAGTAATCTGTTTCGATCCAGCAGGAGACAACTAACTATTGACAATGAGTTCTTTCTTGTTCACTCTCAGACGACAATTTGAATATTTGAAAAGCAAGCATATGTCAACTTCAGTTTGTGGTCATTTTCAACAAGTCTATATAATTCAATCCCAGCTCCGTCCGGTATATTTTCTCAGTATGATGCAAGTCTTCGAAATGCCGCCCCTTAAATGTTTTTTTCTCTTTAAAATAACCTTCAATTGTGATTTCGATTTCGCTGCTTATACCGCCCCTCCTACGGTCCCGTCTGCTGCGGCCGCCTCTTTGCATCATACACAGAAAGGCCCTGTTTATGAATGAGATATTAATTTTGTCTTCTGTTGATTCGTTAGATTCCTTTACCAATACAAAGCAGAGACACCAGTGTGTTGTCTGTGCTCTCAAGTCGAGCAACGATTAGTGGCGCTGTGACCTACAAGCCCGTTAGAAGATGTAGTAGAATGCTATCAAAAAGCAAAAATTAACTGTCACATAAACCACTAGAGCAGCGGAAGACAAAATCAGTAAATCACAGCACTGGTCATCAACCAGAGATATAAACAGACATGAAGGGCTGGAGAAGACCATCATGGAAGGAGGTATACCGGCAAAGAGAAGAAGAGGAAGACCACGGAGAAGATGAATTCAGGATGTAACTAATGGTCTGAGTATGATGGCTGCAGAGGCATGTCATCTGGCCTATGAGAGAGAGAAGTTCCGTAGGACTGCTGGGGTGCCAAAGTTCTGCTCAGGACAAGCTATTTGATGATGATGGTCAACAACCCAGTAACATTGTGATGACAAAATAAAGACGAAGAAGATGGAGAGTTACATGTCCAATATATGAGAATGATTTGAATGAATAATAGGACCATCATCATTTCTTTCTTTCTTTCTCGAATCCTGTATGCCTCACAGCGTCAGGTCAGGAAGAGATTTCTAAAACGGGCCCTAGTATGCGCTTCGTAGATCGTCTCTTTCGTCGCCTCTGTTATCTCTGAGGTCCATCTTTTGCGTGGCCGGCCTTTTGCTTTGTACCCATTGTATCGGAGCAGCATTGCTCTTTGGGGTGCACTGTCTGATGGTAATCTGCTTACGTGACCGAACCATTTAATTTGTTGTTTCTTGATGAAGTCTAGTACTGATGTTGTACCCACTTTTTCCTGATGTCTTCATTTCTCAACCGGTCTCTTCTTGTTACACCCAGCATTCTGCGTAGACACTTCATCTCTGTTGTGACTAGTTTTCTTCTATCGTTTGTTGTCAGCGTCCAGGTTTGGCACTGGTAACATCATCATTGCACTTTTGAAATGGGTAAACCGCTCGTGTGTTCTTGCAGCTTGCAAGGGGAGCAAAGATTAGTATCAATGCGACCTACGGCATGTCGTAAGAGGCGAATGAGGTACGGGAATGGGGAAGTTGCCCTAGTAAATAAAAAGTGTCGCATAAATCAAATGTGCTGGATTACTTGTAGGTGCATAACTGGCACAACGTACAATCGCTCTTAGGCTCGGATCACATACAAATAACAAAGAGTGGTTTAACAAGTGGTCGAAATGCAGCGTTCGAGGAAGAATACAAATAAGAAGAGAAAGCAGAGAAAATTAATATTTACTTACTATAACTTTTAATATGGAAACTTATCTAATATTTACTTACTATAGCTTTTAATAAGGAAACTTATCTAATATTTACTTACTATAACTTTTAATATGGAAACTTATCTAATATTTACTTACTATAACTTTTAATATGGAAACTTATCTAATATTTACTTACTATAACTTTTAATATGGAAACTTATCTAATATTTACTTACTATAACTTTTAATATGGAAACTTATCTAATATTTACTTACTATAGCTTTTAATATGGAAACTTATCTAATTTTACTTACCATAGCTTTTAATATGGAACTTTGTTTTATCTAATATTTACTTACTATAGCTTTTAATATGGAAACTGTTTTATCTAATATTTACTTACTATAACTTTAATATGAAACTTATCTAATATTTACTACTATAACAATAGGGAAACTTATCTAATATTTACTTACTATGCTTTTAATGGAACTTATCTAATATTTACTACTATAAAATATGAAACTTATCTAATATTTACTTACTATAACCCTTTAATATGGAAACATAATATTTACTTCTATAACTTTAATATGGAAACTTATCTAATGTTTACTACTATAACTTTTAATATGGAAACTTATCTAATATTTACTTACTATAACTTTTAATATGGAAACTTATCTAATATTTACTTACTATAACTTTAATTGGAAGCTTATCTTATATTTACTTACTATAACTTTTAATATGGAAACTTATCTAATATTTGCTTACTAAAGCTTTAATATGAAACTTATCAATATTTACTTACTATAACTTTTAATATGGAAACTTATCTAATATTTACTTACTATACCTTTTAATATGGAAACTTATCTAATATTTACTTACTATAACTTTTAAATGAAACTTATCTAATATTTACTTACTATAACTTTTAATATGAAGCTTATCTAATATTTACTTACTATAACTTTTAATATGGAAACTATCTAATGTTTACTTATATACTTTTAATATGAAACTTATCAATGTTTACTTACTATAACTTTTAAAAATGGAAACTTATCTAATATTTACTTACTATAGCTTTTAATATGGAAACTTATCTAATATTTACTTACTATAACTTTTAATATGGAAACTGTTTTTATCTAATATTTACTTACTATAACTTTTAATATGGAAACTTATCTAATATTTACTTACTATAGCTTTTAATAGGAAACTGTTTTATCTAATATTTACTTACTATATCTTTTAATATGGAAACTTATCTAATATTTACTTACTATAGCTTTTAATATGGAAACTGTTTTTATCTAATATTAACAAATGCAATACGACAAGCCAAATGACAATCCGTTCGTACTATGTTGATTCTCCAACAAGACACCTGATAAACCGTACATGCTATGTCGATACACCGCCAAGCAACTTGATAATCTGTTTGTTCTTTTTCGATACTCCGAGAAGCCAAATGACAAACCGTTCGAGCTATGTCGATATTCCGACAAATTACCTGATAAACAGTTCTTGCTATGTCGATATTCCGACGAGTCACTAGATCAACCGTTTATGTTATATCGAAACTCAGACACTATACTTGAGAAACCGTTTGTCCTATATCGATACTCAGCCAAACCAGTTGATAAAACGTTCGTGCTATATCGATACTCCCAACACGCCCCTTTATAAACCGTTTGTGCTATATCAATATTCCGACAAGTCACTTGAGAAACCCTTTGTGCTTCATCGACACTACGACAAGACACCTCACTTACCGAATGTGTTTTTTAGAAACATTTAACAAAAACAATTACATTATATATATAATAATAATCCCTCTCGTACCTTTAAACGTTACATAGGGCCTGCAAGTAATTTCTCCATACCTCTCTATCCTGGCAACTCGCTCAATCTCATCCATGGAACTGAGACCGATATTTCCTGCCTCTCTCAGCAAAGTTCGTTTCAGGGTCTCCTTAGGTCGACCTCTTTTTCTTGAACCCTTTGCATCCCACTTCAATGCCTGCTTTGATATTCGTTGATCATTTCTCCTCAAGGTGTGTTTAACATATCTCCATCTTCTCTTTCTTATAACAGTTGTCACTAGTGGTTGACCAGACATGTCTCTGATTTCATCACTTCTCTGAATTCGTTCCATTTTATATTCATTATTTTTCGCAGACATCTATTTTCAAATGCATTCAACTTGCTTTCTATATCTTTAGTCATTTTCCAACTCTCGCTGGCATATGTTAGGATTGATACAACATTTGAATTGAAAATTCGAAATTTAGTTTTAATACTATATAACTTGCAGTTCCATATTTTATTTAGACTTTTAAAAGCTGATGTTGCTTTGCCAAATCGTATCATAATTTTGTTTTTAAACATTTACTGCGCAATCAAAATTGATACCTAAATTGCTACATTATATGTATACTTTTCAATAAATTACTACAGACACACATATATACAATCTAGCAATAAATCCTACCATTATGGTATATAACAAAATAATCATGGTTAAAAGGTAAGAAAAACAAATATTATAACAATTTCTATGGTTTCAGATTGCAATATGAAAAAATAGCTCATAAAAATGGGACTTTAGTATGCTCTACAAGAAGATTACAGTGAATACATCAAAACAAAAGGATAATATATATTTTTCTTTAAATGATAACTGTTCCAAAATGTTTAGTCTGATGTCTTATTATTTGTATCAAGTTTTACTGCATTTCTGGCCGTAATTTGTAATCCTATTTCAATTCAACGATTTTTAGAGATATATAGAAATAGAGAGAAAGAAAGAGATAGAAAGGAAAAGAGAAAACAATAATGAAGATTATGGTTTAAAAAAATAAACTAGACAGATAACGACAAAAATGACGGTGAAGACAGAACTTTGTAAAGTAGTAGCCGTTCAACGCAAGGGATGATGACAAAAGTCTCAGACGTGTGCTGCTTCACCTCTCTGGTGTGTGCAGAGATGACTGTAGAGTCGAGTCCTAGAGAACAATCCCCTACCACAGGTGGGGCATACATGATCAAGGTTAGACATGTGCGTGTTGTGTGTTCTGTTTTTTTACGCAGCTCGTTTTCTTTGTACCTTAACAGCACGATAATTCTCAGCTATGCGCGTTCCTCTTGTGTTATTACAGCGCCACATTTGACGATCTTGCGCAAGGGATTCACAGCACGCGGAGTCTATTTCTAAACATTTCAGATACACTTTAAGAGTTGTATTTGAAGCGTTTTTCTGTCCAGCTGCAGAACGTCTGCCTCCTTTAAGTTCGCCATGCATCAACTGTTTATGGATGCGTTTATCAGGCATTCGAGCAGCGTGATCGGTCCATCTTACTTGGACAGAACTTTACATAATATTGAACACAATAATGGTGGAGGTGGATATCTAGATGTAGATTCAGTCTTTCAGACGGATTGTAATGTGAGAATATTTCTGCAAAGTACCAAACTACGTGAACATTTTTTTTTCGATTCAGAAACACTTGAGCTTTCAGCTCTTTGGTTCGGTGCCATGGACATCGCAAATCTGGAGAACCTGTGAATTTTCTGCCAGCCCGCGGAATTGAATCACACTCACAGGGGGCTTTTCACCCATCGTCCAACGCGCAACGAACACGCTGTGCATGCGGGCAGCTACGTGAGATAGAGACCACGAAACATGCAGTAATTTCATTCAAAACCCAATCAAGAAACTGCTATATTAATTCGCGTTTTGATTATATTTCTAGAGTATTCTGCCAGTGTTGCAACGATATGTCATTTCCTTGAGTATGCTTACGAGTTGCGAAAAACCGCAGCAGACAATGATCACCTAAAACACATTGTGTACTTAGAGACACCCGTATGGTACCGGAGCCCACCAGAGGACCAAATAATAGTAACACTGTAATCTACAGGGCCTGTCGTTAGAAGCGACTATTGGTTATTGGTTATTGATTACTGAACTGACGTCATTGCACTCCGGGCAGACCCATAGGTGCTCAGTCTCCCCAACAGATATCGAAGAGTATGCATACTGATGGTTCCTGTGGCTCGCCGATTAAACACACATCTCACTCTGCCTCTCAGGAATCCAGTTCGACTTGAACATCGGGTAACTCCAAACTGCTTAAATCGCTTGATCGATTCAACATCTATTTCAGTGTCCTCATCCAACGGACAGTCGCGAAGAGACCGAAGAATACCCCACTTATCCATCTTCCACTCGCCAACAATCGATGCTGTTGATGGAAGCCAGTTCGCTTTCTCATTACCGTAAACACTCGCATGTCCAGGACAGTATATCCACGTAAGCCGCTTGAGGTTAGAAACTTCTATAGAAGACATCCACTCATACCGAAACCTGCCCTTCTGGATCTTTGAAGCATCGACTGAGAGTCAGATACAACAATTGCCCCAGTAAATGAAGTCCCAGAAATCCAATGGAGGGCAGCAGTAAAGTACAACTTAGCTAGTAGTAGGCGCATAACTATTAAAACTTACAATTACTCTTAGGCTCATATAACATACAAATCACAAAGAGTCTATAACAAGTAGTCTATATGGAGCGCTCGAAGAAGAAGCAGACGACGAAGAAGCTTCAATGTAGCTTGTGATAAAATATAGTCTATTATTAAAATCAAATGTATCGATAGAGCGTTCAAAGAAGTAAGTAACGAAAAAGTAAAGGAACCCTTTCATACCTCGTGGTATATAGGTCAATACAATGTTAGGCCTGTATTTTTCATTGACCGTCATTTTTCATCGCTGGGTGATGTGGTCAGCATCACGCCGGCCGCCTTTACTTTCCCAGAGCATGTCTGGTACCCAGTTGAGGCTGTGTCGACCTGAGAGCCGTCGTGGTCGGGAAAAATTCCACGCGCATTGCGGGAGCTGAACCCAGACCACCAGCCTTGAGAAGCGAGTTCACTAACAACTACGCCACTGTGGCTCTCGTTCAAAGAAGTGGTAGAGGTATTTAGAGCTTCTGTCATATATGACAAGTTTCGACAGGGACAAGCAAGTTGGTGATGATACCAATGATACTATACGTGTCTACACTGTGTTATGATTCTTTCCATTAACTGTTATATCTGTCACAGTTTGCTTAATGTCTAGTATGTACCCCATCTCCTTTTTTTTTTTTTTTTGTCCATAAGCACTTGAGCTTGAAAGCTCTTCGGCTCGGTGTCATGGACATCGTAACCCTTCGGCTCGGTGCCACGAACACCGTAAATCTGGGGAACCTGTAGCTTTTCTGTCAGTCCGCGGAGTTGAACCCTCACTTACAGAGGACTAGTCACCCGTAGTCCAACGCGCTACGAACATGCTGGGCACGCGGGCAACCCCATCTCTTCAACCCATACAGCTTCTTCATCATCATGTGTGGTATTTTTGTCGGGTGGAGGATCAGTGCTCATCTCTATCTCCAAACGTACTAGGTTCGTTCTCCCGTGAAGCGGTAAGAATATTTGGTTCCTGTTTTCTAGCGCTTTATACCTCCGTTAGGAATAGCAAATATTGTGAATGCAAATTACTCCCTCCTATCACTATTTCTTCTACCATTGACCATCTCTTGTAAATGTCTTCTCGGAAAACGTCTCTGTCGATCGTGTCTTGTCATGTTGATCGATTGCCACCATTTTGATGTAAATTCAATCCTATCTGCTTTTGCTCTTCATCTAATTGTTTTCTCATTTTTTTTTTAAACTAGAAATCCAATCTTTCATTATTTTTTACTGCATTCATTTGTCTTGTGTTTGAAGCTGTTTGTTTAAAGCTGTGTTTGTTTCTTTCTCTCATTCTCTTTATATCCTTGTTTCTTTTCCCGCTTTCTCTCTTTCTCTCTCTTTCTCATGCTTTCTCCTCTTTCTACCTCTTTCTCCGCTTTCTCTTTTTTCTTCTTTCTCTCTCTTTCTCCTCCTTTCTTTCTCTCTCTCTTCTCTCTCTTCTCTCTTTTCTCTTCTTTCTCTCTTTCTCTTTCTCTCTTTCTCTCTCTTTCTCTCTTTCTCTCTCTTTCTCTTTCTCTCTCTCTTTCTCTCTTTCTCTCTCTTTCTCTCCCTTTCTTTCTCTCTCTCTCTCTTCTCTCTTTTCTCTTTTCTCTCTTTCTTCTTTCTCCCTTTCTCTTTTTCTCTTTCTCTCTTTCTCTTTTTCTCCCTTTCTCTTTTTCTCCTTTCTCTCTCTTTCTCTTCTTTCCTTCTCTCTTTCTCTCTTTCTCCCTTTCTTCTTTTTCTCTCTCTTCTCTCTTCTCTCTTCTCTTCTCCCCTTTCTCTCTTCTTCTTCTTCCTCCCCCTGTTTCTCCTTTTCTATCTCTTTCTCCTGCTTTCTCTCTGTAGTAGTTTTGATGTTTCTGCGGTGTGGATTGCTGGTAGGGTGATGATTTTGTTACAGATGATGGTAATGAGAGCACAATAGAAATACCAACTCGTTCATGAAGACTTTATACTTGTTTATTAAGTGATGTTATTCATAAGCTTTCCAAAAACACGTCCATCTGTGTTGAATGTTATTATTTGTCTTCTCTGTGTTTACTACCGTTTCTAACGTTGCTACCAAACTTCGTCAATTAGTTTTACTACGTCAGGTCTCGTTTAGAGTTGCCATTCTGCTTATGATGAACAGATGCATATTTAATGCGCAAACACTACAGTCAACTAATAAAATATCTAAATATCTACCAACTACACACTAAAGCTAACTTTCTGGTCTGCCAGCTACCACCTGGGGGACTGGCTACTACATCTCTCTTTCTCTGTCTTCCTCTCCCTTTCTCTCTTTCTCCCTCTTTCTCCCGCTTTCTCCCTCTTTCTCTCTCTTTCTTCCTTTCTCCATCTTTCTCTCTCTTTCTCCCTTTCTCTCTCTTTCTCTCTATTTCTCCATGTTTCTCTCTCTTTCTCTCTCTTTCTCCATGTTTCTCTCACTTTCTCTTTCTTTCTCTCAATATTTTTCTCTCTTTATCTCTCTTTCTCCCCATTTCTCTCTCTTTCTCCCACTTTCTCTCTCTTTCTCCCTCTTTCTTCCTCTTTACTTCTCCCTCTCTTTATTTCTCCCTCTTTCTTCCTCTTTATTTCTCCCTTTCTCTTTATTTCTCCCTTTTTCTCTCTATTTCTCCCTCTTTCTCTCTATTTGTCCTTCTTTCTCCCTCTTTATCTCTCTCTCATTCTCCCTCTTTCTCCCTCTTTCTCTCTCTTTCTCTCTCTCTCTCCTTCTCTCTCTTTCTCCATTCTCTCTCTGTCTCCCTCTTTCTCTCTCTGTCTCTCTCTTTCTCTCTCTCTTTCTCCATCTTTCTCTCTCTCCCTCTTTCTCACTCTTGCCCTCTCTTTTTCTATCTCTTTCACTTTCTTCGTGCTATTATCAATTATAGATTGTCAATTTAAGGCTTCTGTAGCAATATGCATCAAGGAAAGATGTCTCATAAGAATTCCTTTGGACTAAAGAATACATAATACTGAGATCATACGATGTGCAGATATCAAGAAAATCAATGAGAAAATAACAAATGAGATGGAAGTGGTTTTGACATACATTGAGACTGGGAAAATCAAACACCCACATGTGGCTCTGAAATGGAACCAGAGCAGCAAGAAGGGTGGGGGAAAACCTGCAGGGACATGGAGGCAGTGGCAGATCGTGATCATTTGGATGGACCAGACAAAAGTTTTCGGAAAAATCAAGGTTTTGGGTTGTTATATTTTAATTATAAAATACTAAATACACGTTACACATTATTTTTGGTGAGGCCCGGCCTCACTGGCCCTTAATGACGAGCCGCCACTGCATGGATGCATTCTATAAACAGAGAAAAGATAAGAGACAGGAATGATCTGGGATTAACTAAACCGGCTTGTTCAAGTCATACCTGATGGAATACGTTTGTTCATGCCTTATGCTTCAATGGGAGTTGAAAAAACGAAAAAGAAGAATTATTACGTATACTGTAACACAGATTATGATACTACCCCACAACTGGCGTGGGTGATCATGTATCTCTCATCATCATCAGGTGCCGTCTCCACATCAAAGGTTGGCTGCAATGAATCTCCAGCATCCTCTGTCTTTCGCCTTGGTTTTGCACTCTACCAGACTGTAACCTGTCCATTTCTTAAAGTTTCCCACTAATCTCTCGGTCTTCCTCCTCGCCCCTCACTCGACTATGTATCTCTATAGCTGAACATTTAATACATGTATATTTCCAGCACAATGAAGGATTTACTTAAGCAAACTTCCAATGTCTATTATTTGCTTGCAAATTACGCAAGCCACTCAGTGTAACATTGGAAAACTTTTAGCGTTACATCGGTAATCAAAGATGAGTTGCGTGTGATGTTAGTTTTAACAGGTATTTTTCCTTTGTTTGTTTATTGCTTCAGATGTTATGTCTATGTTTTATGTATTCAAACTCAATTATTGCAAATCAGAATACATAAAAGCGGTGAAAGATAAATATGAACGTTCGTATATGCTGTTTATTCATAAAATGGAAAGAATTCGGGAAATAGATGAGACTGCAGTAAAACTATTTGATTGGTAAAACATGTAATCACAAAGTACTGTACTTTTACAAATTACAAAAACAATGACAAAATACAGCAACGTTTCGACAAACAAGGCCTTTATCAAGCAAACGAACAACAGGAGTGACAAATTTAAAAAAACAAATGGACGACCAAATACAAACGTTTCTAATGAAAATCTGGGAATAAAAACGAATAACGAAATAAATGTAACACAAAAACACACATAAAACTAGAAATAGAACGGAAGAGAAACAATAAAAAAATCTAGTAAATAAATCTAGTAAAGAATTCAGGAGAAGTTATGAAATCAGAGAAATGTCTGGTCAACCACTAGTACTTTTTTAAATTGATATGACCATTATCATTGCACTTCGGTGAGTAACTATGTTTGCTGCGATCTCTTTCTTACGCAGGAAGATCTCAGCGACAGTGCACGAACTCTATAGCAACGTCGAGGGTCCTTGATATCTATAGAGTTGACGATGTCATATTTAATGTGAAGAATTATGGGAAACTGAGGTTCTCAATGCCAAATGTTTTGCAGGTTGTTGTTAGCCCACGGTGTGGTAGTATTTCTTTGGTATTGTCTAACCATTTGTTTCTTGACCTGTATCATGTTTTTTTCCCGATCCAGAAGCACTTGAGCATTCAGCTCTTCGGCTCGGTGCCATGGACATCGTAACCCTTCGGTTCGGTGCCACAAACACCGTGAATCTGGGGAACCTGGGGCTTTTCTACCAGACTGCGGAATTGAACCCTCACTCACAGAGGGCTAGTCACCCGCAGTCCAACGCGCTACGAACACGCTGGGCAGACGGACATATCATGCTTTCAAGCCAGCTATTCTACATTTGCGGATGTAACGTAATAGTTGATTAGGCTTTATTTTAACGAGATGGTCGTAACATTTTATTTTGTTTCTGCACACATAGTATGGCTGATATGCTTCATTCTATCCGCTCCTCATATAGCATAGGTCCTCAACAGTTTAATCAGTGGCGGCTGGTCATTAAGGGCTACTAGTAACAACTATTATAAGAAGGAGAAGATGGAGATATGTTGGACACAATTTGAGAAGAAATGATTAAAGAATATCAAAGCAGGCATTGTAGTGGGGTGAAAAGGGTTAATAAACAAGAGGGCGACCTATGGAGACCCTGAAACAAACTTTGCTGAGAGTGTCAGAAATATCGGTCTCAGTTCTATGGAGGAGCTTGAGCGAGTTGACCGGAATAGAGCGGTATGGATAAATTACTTGCAGGCCCTATGTAACGTATAACGGTACAAGAGTAATTTTTATATGCCATCGACAAATGGTTACATCTTGAATAATAAATCTTGTCATTTGTCAATGATTCAGAAGGGCTTATGCTCTTACTCTTCTAGCATAAAAGTAAAACGTAGTTGATGGAACCCTTTTTCATACCTTCGGGCATATTGGGAAATACATTGTTAGGCTTGTATGCAGTGGCGGCTCGTGAGCATTTTTATTTGTGGGGCCGGAAAATAATTTTCGGAAAAATTATGGTTTTGGGTTAAGTTATATATTAATTATTCATGATTTTTTGGTGGGGCCTGGCCCCACTAGCCCTTAATGACGAGCTGCCACTGCTTGTATATGTTTTTTGATCATCGACATACGATGGCTGCCTTTGTTTCCTAGTGCTTTTCCAGACACCATTGTATCGTGTACACTAACCACTATGCTATAGAGGTTCTTGTCAGCCCTGTGCCTTGTATTATTTATGTTATATATAGCGGATTCCAGGGTATTTCTACTCATCTCGACAAGAAGCAAGAATTTGGCTGCACTAGATTATGATGGTTGCGGGTCACCTAGAGTATGAGGGGGTCTGAGTGGCGGATGCCAACTGTATGAGAGTCGTGGATGCTTAGATAAAGTGGGCTGCGTGGGCTTAGAGTATGCGGATTGGGGACACGTTGAGTATGATGGTTGAAGGTGAGGGTAGTTGGATAGAATAGTTTTCTGTGTGGCTCAATGATACAGCAGAAGGTAGTGATAACTGTCATTCCCCCTTCAGATTCGCTTCTGATCATGTTTAGTTCTACTATGATCCAGGTATGTATGTGTCCAAATGTTCACCGTAAGATAATAGTCGTTTCCTGACTCAGTGCGCATTTACGTTGGGTATCAATTGTTGGTAAAGTGAATATATTGATATCAGATTCTTCAATATTTGAATATAAGCGCAACATTAGAGACATCCGTCTACTACGCACATAGAATAGAACGAATAGATCTATCCAGAAAGAACTCAAATCAAAGAGAACTGGATTATGTTACAGAAAAATGAATATACATTCGAAATATTTCGATATATAAGAAAATACGAAGAGTTGCAGATGAACATTTGGGAAAATTACATTCCGGCAAAGAGGAAGACCACAGAGAAGATGAATTCATGATGTACCTGATGGTTTGAATTTGACAGCTGCAGAGTCGGGACAACTGTCCTATCAGAGAAAATTCGAAGAACTGTTTGGTCGCAAAGTTATGTTCATCCTTAAAAAGCTTGTCCTTTGGCAGAATTTTGCCTCCATAGCATGACTTCGGAATTTTTCTCTCTCATAGATCTGATGTCATATATATTCAGTTGTCATGCTCAAATCATGTTACTTTCTCAATCCATCTTTTTCGTGGTCTTCCTCTTCTTCTCTTTGTCGGGTTGTCTTCTTCCATAATGACCTCCAACCCTACGTGTCTTTTTTTTTATGTCCAAAATACTTCGATTTTCTCACTCGTATTTGAACACCAGCCAGTTTTGTTTAATTTTGAGTTCTTTCTGGATAGATCTATTTGTTCTATTTTCTGTCCACTGTATACGAGGAACTCTTCGTACCAACTATACTCAAAAGCACATATCTTTTTCAGCTGCCTTTGTGAAATGTCCATTTTTCACACCCCTACGTTGCCACTGGGAATAATGCACACTCTTATTATTCTGATCCTTGTCTTTATATCTGTTCAATTTCATAATGTTTTTATTTAACAAATATTTTTATGAGGTCTTGCTTGTTTTTCGTTATCCAATTTCCATCTCTTGTTAGCCATCAACTGATATTTTGAAAACTTTGAACATTTTTGATTATTTATTTATTAATAAAAAAAACATCATTTGTCATGCTTGTTTTATTAGTCGTCATTATTTATGTTTTTGTCATATTGACATATCACTTTTGTTTGTCTCTTTTATTTTGCATTGTCACTATTAATTTCTTAAACCTTTTTTGTCACGATATTGACAGTAACAATGTATTGTCAACATATCTTAGTTCATGTATTTCTTTTTCTCCGATAACCAAATGATCGTATTGTTCTTTTCCGCTATTTTCTGTAACATTCCGCAATTTTTCAACATATATGTTAAACAGAGAAGGCGACATAATGTAACTTTGTCTGCGTCCTTGTTCTGTGTCAAAGCAATCTGATGTATCATCGCGCATTCGCACATTTGATAACTATAAAGTTCGTTCCTGATTTTTATTATATGTAATGAAAATTCAATTTCTTCTTTTGCTGTCCATAGCTTTTCATGTTTTACACAATTAAATGCCTTTGATTAGTCAGGACTTTATCAGTACTCTCTTTTATACAACGTGGAAACGTTTTTCTGCACAGAACACGCTATTTGATGATGATCCTAAAATGAAATCAGAATAATTCTGACTTCTTTCCAGCTACAGAGAGTACATGAGTATTGTCCCACCGCCTGTATGTTGTTAGTTAGTTAGTTTGTTTGTTTGTTCCTTTCGTGTCAAAGGCGGCACATAGGGCAGAGGTTTTAGATCTCCATGTGATGCGGTTCTTTGCTAGCAGTTGGAGATCTTGTATTGTTTTACATCTCAATAGTATACTTTCTTGTTGGATGGTTCTTCGAAGAGTTGTCTTTGGTCTTCCACGTTTTCTTTTCCCAATTGGTGACCACATAAGGACTTGTCAATTTAGTCTCTTTTCGTCTGATCTAAGAACATGACCTAAATATTTCCCCTTCGTTTCCTTATAATATTTGATATGGGTTGTTGGTGTGTTATATCTCTTAGTGTGTTGTTCGAAACGAAATCATTCCATTTTACTTTTAATAATTTTCGGAGACATTTATTCTCAAAGAAGTCCAGTTTCTTATCAATTTTCTTTGTTGATTTCCAACTTTCACAACCGTAGGTCAGTACAGGAATCACACATGCCCTAAATAATTTAACTTTTGTGCTAACTTATAATTTAACGTATGTTGTAGGGGCTGGCAAGGGGAGTAAATAATAGTACTACACGGCGACTGAGGTAGTGGCTTAGGGGAGCTACCCTAGTAAATAAAAAGCCAAATTTGAATGTTGTGGCCTACTTATATGCGCATAACTGGCACAAGTGTTAATAAGGGTTGATATGGATCGTTCGAAGAAGAGAAGAAGAAGAAGCGGGAAACAACTACGTATGTTACTCGGTGAGGATTTAAACCAACAACCTTCAAAACGCTAGGCAAGTGTCTTAACCACTTATCCTCATCATCCTCCTTTTAATCTTCAACTAAATCGACGATATTATTCATCCTGGCTGTTACTTTTTCAAATGTCTTCAAATTCTTCTTGTCAACGCAGGATATCCTTTATCTTTTATCTCATCAGTTATCTACCACGTACAAGCAGTGCTCTCACAGCTATCTACCCCAGGTAAAAGCAGTGCTTCATCAGTTATCTTCCAACGAACAGTGCTCCATCAGTTATCTAACCCAGGTAAGCAGTTTTCATCAGTATCTTCCCAACGTAGCAAACAGTGCTCTCAACAGTCATCTACCCCAGGTAACAAGCAGTGCTCTCATCAGCTATCTTCCCAACGTAACAAGCAGTGCTCTCATCAGCTATCTACCCAAGGTAACAAACAGTCTCTCATCAGCTATCTACCCAACGTAACAAGCAGTGCTCTCATCAGTCATCTACCCAGTAACAAGCAGTGCTCTCATCAGTTATCTACCCCAGGTAACAAACAGTGCTCTCATCAGCTATCTACCCAACGTAACAAACAGTGCTCTCAACAGTCATCTACCCCACGTAACAAGCAGTGCTCTCATCAGCTATCTACCCCAGGTAACAAACAGTGCTCTCATCAGCTATCTACCCAACGTAACAAGCAGTGCTCTCATCAGTTATCTACCCCACGTAACAAGCAGTGCTCTCATCAGCTGTCTACCCAACGTAACAAACAGTGCTCTCATCAGCTATCTACCCAACGTAACAAGCAGTGCTCTCATCAGTTATCTACCCCAGGTAACAAGCAGTGCTCTCATCAGTTATCTACCCAACGTAACAAACAGTGCTCTCATCAGTTATCTACCCCAGGTAACAAGCAGTGCTCTCATCAGTTATCTACCCCAGGTAACAAACAGTGCTCTCAACAGTCATCTACCCCAGGTAACAAACAGTGCTCTCAACAGAACCAGAAAATAACCAAGCTCAGACGTCGCCAATAGTTACTGAGCTCTAGACAGGAACAATTAATGTTTGTATAGCCAAGATCCTGAACTACTAAAAACTGAAACCAAGTACCGCTTTACCGAGAGAGAACGGAATAAACTATATCTTTAGTTTGCTAACTCGCACATAACTAATACTTGTCACGACAACAATACAATGTTATTTTTTTATCGTGGTTGTCCAGAGCGTGCTATAGTATTTGTGACAACCACTTTCATGATAAAATATTCATGAAACTCAAACTAGATGAGAGGGTATGGACAAAAATAATAGTGTTTAATAATAACGACTATATTCAGTTACAGTTGTAGGGGTTCTACGATCACATTGTCAACACTTAAGTCTATCCTGCCCGTGTATTGCCGGGGTTCGCAAGGGGAGCAAAGAATAGTAACACTGCGACCTACAAGACGTGTCGATAGAGATGATTGAGGTAGACGCCTAAGGAAGCTACACTAGTAAATAAAAAGCGTCACAGAAATCGGATGTGCTGGTTATTGGTTACTAAACTGACGTCATGGCACTCCGGGCAGACCCATAGGTGCCAACAGATATCGAAGAGTATGCATACTGATGGTTCCTGTGGCTCGCTGATTAAACACACCTCTCACTCTGCCTCTCAGGCATCCAGTTCGACTTGACAACGGGTAACTCCAAACTGCTTAAATCGCTTGATCGATTCAACATCGATTTTAGTGTCCTCATCCAACAGAGAGTCGCGAAGAGACCGAAGAATATCCCCTTATCCATCTTCAACTCCCCAACAATCGATGCTGTTGATGCAATCCTGTCCGCTTTCTCATTACCGTAAACACCCGCATGTCCAGGACAGTATATCCACGTAAGCCGCTGAAGGTTAGAAACTTCTATAGACGACATCCACTCATACCGAAACCTGCCCTTCTGGATCTTGTGAAGCATCGACTGAGAGTCAAATACAACAACTGCCCCAGTAAATGAAGTCCCAGAAATCCAATGGAGGACAGCAGTAACGGCCTCAACCTCCATCCTCATACTAGAAGTAGTTGTCCTGTATGCCCCACTTCGCTCTGCAACAACCCTACCATGCGCATTAGCCAAGAAACCCCAGCCGGATTTCTCACCACGTTTAACCGACCCATCGGTATATACAACAACATCATCATCCCTTGCATTATCTTCTATCAGCTGCTTAACTGCGAGATCCGCCTTCATGTTGCCCCAATCTCTACATTCTCTTCCAAGAGTAATGATAACGTTGAGATAGTTCATCATGCTACCATCTGTTGGGATCCATTCTTCCCCTTTTGGTAGAGCAAATCGGATGTGCTGACCTATTTGTAAGCGCTTAACTGCCACATCGTACAATCTCTCTTATGTTTATATCACATACAAATCACAAATAGTGGTCTAACAAGTGACCGATACAGAGCGTTCAAAGATGAAGACAAGAAGAAGAAGTAGAAGAAAGTCCATCCAAAGAAATATTTCCTATGCGAGGAGATGAAGTTTAGAAAATCTCTTTCCTGACTATTACTTGATAGTGTCAGTCCATGCAGTTCTTTACAGCTCAGTTCTACCAACCTCGACTGCATCTTGAATAATTGTTATTATATGAAATCCGATGGAAGCCATGACATATTGGGCAATCTCATGCGTGCTCTCTCCTTGGCTGCAGAAGTCAGCCCGAAGTCCACTTGCTGACCTTACCCATGAGAAGTTGATTAGTATATCCTCTCTGTCTACCACGAAGACGACACTGGTTTATATGTCCAAACTTAACTCCTAATTCTCGCATTCGTTCCAGTGTCTGAGACTCGTCCATATCAGATAAATGAGAGAATATCTCATTGATGACATCGGCTCTGTCCATACTTCTTCCCGATTGAGTCTGTGCATTGTTTGCAAGAACGCCAGTATTTCATTACCCTGCAACCGAGCATGTCTATGTGTGTTCAGCCAAGTCAGTATCTTGAGATGTGATCTTTTATTGCTGTCCACTCACTCCGTGCGCAGACTTCCAGATTCAATCAGTTGAAGCGTAATTTAGTAGTAAAAGTATATAACTTTCAGCTCCACATTTTATTTAGACTTTTTAAAGCTGATGTTGCTTATATATTCAGTATACTATCATCGTAATGTGAAACACTGGCTGGCGTAGGAGACCATGAATCATAACTAGGCTGGTTGGCGCAGGAAACCATGAATCTTAACCAGGCTGGCTGGCTGGCATAGGATACCATGAATCTGTAGCTCACAAATGTCAATCAGGATGTGAATATTTTCCGTATCATTAATTTCGACTAGCCATTCATTTTCTTCTCTGCCTGTCGTCTACTGTGGCTTCCCTCAGAGACCTTGCATCTTCCCACCACGTATTTTAAACCATTGTGTATGGTCGCCTCTTTTGAATGGTGATAAATAGCTGCCTCTGTTTGTTGACCTGTTTCAGAATAATGTTACTCACATTTGTAATACATGGAATTATTATTATTCTACTGTAACACAAAATCTCTGTTGTATTCAGAGATTTGGCTATTTGCTTATGTGTTATCCATGAATCTTTACCATGCCTTAGTACCAGCTCTATAAAGCATTGAAGCCTCATGTTTTGTATATTCGTATGTTTAATATTTTTGTGTTCTGTCATACTCCATCTTGACATTCGCATTTTCTGTGGGTTTTTTCCCTTTGTTTCTTGGCATACACGTTTCCATCTTGATAATCTCATGTTTTATGTTTTAGGTATTTTGTCATACACGTTTGCATCTTGATATTTGCATGTTTTATGGGTTTTTTTTGGTGTGTCTTGGCATACACATTTCCATCTTGATATTCGCATGTTTTACGGTCCTCATTTACCTCTATATTTTCGAGTATTTTATTGCACTTGTTTCGATATTGATCTTCGTAAATTTCATGATACTCATTTCGCCCTTGAAATCCGCTTATCTCATAATATATACCTGCTTTTTTAAATGTATATCCTCTTCTTTCATGAAATTCGCTTCATTGAAATACTCGTTTCCTTCCTGTATTCAGTATACTCATGAAATATTATCTTCATCATGATATTCACTTTATTAATGAAACAGCTTGTTTCTCATGGCAGGTTATGTGCACCTTTCATTCCAGAAAATAATATAACATAAAAGGTATCAAGTACTAAATTACACTACGTTATATCCCGTAAGGCATACGCCACATGATGATCGTGAGAGATTAAAAATAACATCAAAAGCTCTTCAAAGAAGACCGACTTCATTTCCTTCCAGCACTCACTATGTTCTATACACACAAGATGTCAAGGTCGAGTTAGATTTGTCGAGTTGGAAACTCAAGTACTTGGAAATGGCTGACGTTTTCCTTTTTCCTCTTTTGATCCTTGTCCATTATTTGTCTTTCCACTGCTAACAAAATCGACCTTTCCAGGAGTCAGTCGCTGGTGTTGTTTATTTTTTACTTTAACAGTGAACTCTCCAGTTTCCGTATAATTATGTCTTCGTTTTTCCACAGGGTCTCCAAGCATGCCTATTTCGTTTCACATTAGAGTACTTCTCAAACACTGTTAATGGATTAGTTCAATCTTTCATTGCACAATGTGTTTGTTTACTTCCTACTGTTCTTATTGTCTTTTTCTCAATCACCAATTTCATTATTCTTAACTTCCTGTTGTCACTTATCTTATCTTATCTTAACCACATTTGCCGTGAAGCGCCGTGGGGAGATTTAGTTTTCTATTGTGCAATGTGTGTTGCGCTTGACGTTGTCAGTCCATGCTTGCGCAGGGTCTCTGAGATGTTATCTATCCATCGTGTTCTTGGCTTGCCTTGGACTCTGCGCCCTGAGCGTCGATTATTGTAGGCACGTGATGGTAGTAAATGTGGTTCCATTCTCATTAGATGGCCGAACCACTTGATTCTTTGCTTCTCGGTGTACTGTATGCATGGTATAGTACCAACGATGCTTCTGATATTCTCGTTTCACACTCTATCTCTCCTTGTAACGTTGACAGCTTTTCGAAGACCTCATTTCACATGTTGTAATCGCACGAGGTGTTACCGGGAACCAAATTTGAGGTGTAAAGAATAGAACCACTGTTACCTACCACGCATGTCGTAAGAGCCGACTAAGGAGGTTTGGCTGAAATCGGATGCATGTGTCCTAAACGTGTAGAAGTATATCTGTTTAGGGGCCTACCAAACCAATGTGCAACGTATACATGTTCTTGGCAAAGATCAAACATATCACAAAGAGTGATTAAAATTGATCGTAAAGAACAAACGCAAAGGAGATGAAGAAGACACGTTGTAATCTTTCTTTCTTGTGTCTTAGTCAGGGGCCATGTTTGGCACATTGAATTATGCTAGCAGAAAGTTGGAATGTAATCTTTCTTTCTTGTGTCTTAGTCAGGGGCCATGTTTGGCACTGATAGCAGAGAGTTGGAATGTAATCTTTCTTTCTTGTGTCTTAGTCAGGGGCCATGTTTGGCACTGATAGCAGAGAATTAGAATGTAATCTTTCTTTCTAGTGTCTTAGTCAGGGGCCATGCTTGGAACTGATAGCAGAGAGTTGGAATGTAATCTTTCTTTCTTGTGTCTTAGTCAGGGGCCATGTTTGGCACTGATAGCAGAGACTTGGAATAAATATGCAGTTTATCAGTTGTCGTTTGACTGCTATGTTAATGCTTGGATGTTTTAATAGTGGTGATAGTTGGTATATCACTGCGTTTGCCTTCTGGCATCTAGTCTCGATTTCTCTGTCCATCTTTCCATCTGCTGTGAATACACTCCCGACATATTTGAATTTGGAGTCTGTTGTAGTTTTACTTTATTCACATGTATGTTTAGTTGACCTGTTGTAGTTTTACTTTATTCACATGTATGTTTAGTTGACCTGTTGTAGTTTTACTTTATTCACATGTATGTTTAGTTGACCTGTTGTAGTTTTACTGTATTCACATGTATGTTTAGTTGACCTGTTGTAGTTTTACTTTATTCACATGTATATTTAGTTGACCTGTTGTAGTTTTACTTTATTCACATGTATATTTAGTTGACCTGTTGTCACTGCCTTCTTTTAATAAACTATCTCTATCTCTCTGTCTTCTTCTTACGTTGTCAATCTAGCATAGTAACAAGTAAAGGTCCCATTTTTTTTCCACATGGTATATAGCGTAAAACGGTGTTAGACCCGTATAGTTTATTGACTGTCGGCACACGATGGGTGATGTAGTCAACATCATGCCGACCACCTTTACTTCCCACTGCTTTTCCTGTTACCCAATTGAGGTTGGGTCGATTTGAGAGCAGCTACGGTCTGTAGAAAATTCGCAAATAAATCCCACTCAAATCTGGGTGCTATAGCTATTTAGTTATTTGTGGGTTACGAGTTCTAACACACATCACTGTAACCTAGAGCATTACTGTTAATATCAAGTTCAAGTAGTAGCGTGTTCCTTGCGGACCGTTGCATTCATAATAGCCCGCCTGAAAAGGTCGCTGTCTCTTGCAAGTTCTCCTGCCTCTTCCAGTTTCATGTTCAAATTCTCTTTGATGTTCTGCTGCCACATTCGTCTTGGTCGTCTCTTGCCTTGTTTTCCAGAAACAATGCCTTCCATTACCTTTCTCTCCAGACCACTGTGGCGCATAATGTGACCAAAATATTTCATCTTCCGGGACATTATGTTATTTATGAGCCAATGCTCCTTGATATTGAGATCTTGTAAGATATCTTTGTTTCTTCTCTTCTCTGTCCATGATGTTTTAAGAACGTTTCTATAGCAACTAGTTTCAAAAGCTTCAATTTTGTTCTTTAACGTTTGTGTTATGTTCCACGATTCGCATCCATATGTTGCTACATGGAATATGCATATTCTCAGAAGTCTTACTCTTAATACACGTCTATAAATTAATTAATAGGTATATTTTAAAATTCTCAAACTCAACTTTATATTACCACATATATTTAGTTATAATGGAAGTGTTGTGTCTGATCTAATCGGACACAGTCTAGGGATCAATAAATAAACAGTTTTAGCAATAATTCCCCAATTTTATGTTGTCAATAAAACTATAGATTTCTCTTGATCTTCATGTGATATTGGTCAACAGATCGATCATGGCGGTTTAAAGAAAATCAATGACAGTCTAAACTTTACTGTTAAAATAAATATAGGAGTCTGTGGGCGTAGAAGTTAGGTGCTCGCTTCTATTTGCAAAGGTACTCGGTTCGCTCTCTCGTAGAGACATTGAGCTATTTTTCTAAAGCTTCCTCATTCTCAGTCCTATCGGACACGGACGACAATATGTACTTCCCATGTTCAATTTGAGCAAGTAAAAGATGCCCGAGTGGTTACCGTGGCCCATATTTGGGGTGTAAAGAATAGAAAAACTGTTAACTGCCACGCATGTCGTAAAAGGCGACTAAGGAGGTTTTGCTGAAATCGGATGCATGTGTCCTAAACGTGTAGAAGTCTAACGTTTAGGGGCCTACCAAACCAATGTGCAACGTATACACGTTCTTGGCAAAGCTCAAACATATCTTAAAGAGTGATTAAAATTGGTCGTAAAGAACGAACGCAAAGAAGAAGAAGCACGTAAAAGAACTCTTCGCAGTTCAAAATCAAGATGACCAGGCTGGAAAGCCACTGCCCTGGCTTAATCATTCGAACAAGTTTAAAATAAAATCCCTACAAAATATTCTCACCATCTTCTAAATTATATCGATACCCTCGCCGATGCTACGGAGTTCGTCCACTGCGCTGAGAACGTCCTATGTAAGAAAGAGATCGGAGCACATATAGTAACTAACAAAAGTGCACTAATGATGGTCCTATTAAGTAAATCAATCAATCAATCAATCAATCAATCAATCAATCAGTCCATGTTTTTCTTTGCTGCTTAGATCTATTAGCCGCCCGAGTGGTTACCGGGGCCCAAATTGGGGTGTGAAGAATATAACCACTGTTACCTGCCACGGATGTCGTAATAGGCGACTAAGGAGGCGGGGCGTGGGGGCTAGCTACCTCACACCGAAGAAACACTAGATAGCTACAGAACGGAGAGTGAACCGAGAAAACGCTGGCTGAAACCGACCACATCGCCGAAGGATAAGCACCAGAGCTCCAAATGATGCTAAAGATGTGACGTAAAACACACCAATGCTAAGACTGCATGAATCAGATTTCCACATGAATAGATTTGATGGGGACATCTGGTACATCGACCTGGGCGGTGATCGCGAGAGAGAGAGAGAAATCTTTTAACATTGACCGCTTCTTGGATAATTGTTCTTCAGAGAGTCATGCCTGTTCACATATGGAAATTATGCGAGCTACGACGATCACCACTGCAAGACATCAATCAATAAATCAAAATAGATTTATCGTAATCTAACTCGGAATCTCCTCGATGGTACTTACGTCCATTGGTTAGCTAGAAGCAGCAACGGTAGAGCTCTAACATAGTAGCTCAGTGACGAGTGTGACTTTTAATTTCTCGTAGACAGGTATTGTGCAAATGTTCATTTTTGTGAATGGAAACTAGACTGTTTCGGGAATAGGGCACCGTTAGTGATCCGTAAATCTATCTTACAGCCAGTGATCATCATCGACTTAAAAAATATATTCATACATTAGTTAGACCAGAACCCACAGAGGACTAAAAGAGATGGATGATACAAAATGTTGCAGATGACGTCTAGAAAATAGTAATATTATTGATTGATTGATTGTTTGGACCATCATTATTACACTTTGGTGAGTAACCAGGTGTGCACCGATCTCTTTCTACACAGGAAGATATCAATGACAGTGCACACACTCTGTAGCACCGGCGATGTTTCCTGTTCCTTCTATCTATATAAGAGTGTTGCATTGAGTAAATAATAAAATGGCGTAATATGGTAAACATTTGTGTAAAAGAATTAATGTATTATAATCATCCTTACAAACATAAGGAAAAACAAGATGAATGAAAAATCAGCATTGTAATAACATTGACAAATGAAAACAGAGCGTAAGAAAATTACGGTTCATGCATTTATTACCATTTGTTGATTACATGTTTGCACTAGTTGTTTTATCTTCTCTTTCTCTCTCTTTCTCGCTCTTTTTCTTTCTTTGACTTTCTCTGTTTTTATCTCTTTCTCTCGCTTTCACTCTCTCGCTCGTTTTCTTTTTGACTTTTCTCTCCTTTCTCTCTCCTCTTTCTCTTTTTTGTCTCTTTCTCTCTCTTTCTCTCTCTCCTCTGTTGTCTTTCTTTGACTTTCTCTCCCTCTTTCTCTATTTTTATCTATTTCTCTCTCTTTCTCTCTCTCGCTCGTTTTCTTTCTTTGACTTTCTCTTTCTTTCTCTCTCTTTCTCTGTTTTTATCTTTCTCTCTCTTTTCACTCTTTTTCTTTCTTTGACTCTCTTTCTCTGTTTTAGCTTTCTCTCTCTCTACTTTTCGGCTCTTTTCTTTCTTTTACTTTCTCTCTCTCTCTCTCTCCTTCTTTCTTTGTTTTTATCTCTTTCTCTCTCTTTCTCTCTCTCTTTCCCGTTCTTTTTCTTTCTTTGACTCTCTCTCTCTCTTTCTCTGTTTTATATCTATTTCTCGATCTTTCTCTCTCTTTCTCGCTTTTTTCTTTCTTTGAATTTCTCTCTCTTTCTCTGTTTTTATCTATTTCTCTATTTTCACCTCTTTTCTTCTCTCTCTCTCTCTTTCACTCCTTTTCTCACACCTTCCATTCTCGTCAATTTATCGCGTTTTCGAAACTAACTTTTCTATTTATCTGCATTATAATTGTTTGATTTACTGAATGATAGGACCATCACTAACAATGCATTTCGGTAAACAAGTCATGTATGCTCTGATCTCTATCATACATATACAGATTTCAACGGCCATGTTCTAGATGCAATTTATAAGATGATGAAAACTGTTTTAAGATGGTGAAATTGTAATATTAGTTATATTTTAATCTTATCATTGAATTTTACCCGGGCAGCAGCTTTGCAGCCTATTTTTAACAATAATTAATGGTACATTTACTTGCTTAACTTGAACACGGGGCCTATATTTTATCGTCTGTCTCCGATAAAAATAGTAATTCGATCTTACTTACATTGAGATCTGGAATTTTAGGAGAAAACTATCCTGATTGCGCCACGCAGGAAACGAACCGAGCACATAAGAAGCAACAGACGAGAATGTAACCTTCACGGGAGATTCCATTCTGTACTATTAATGTATCCTATGTTATTTTCTGTCTGACTGCTTCTCTTTCTTTCACATTCTTTTCCTCTTCTTCAGGTGGCTCGTCATTAAGGGCCAGTTTGGCTGAAATCGATGCATGTCCTAAACGTGTGAAGTCTATGCGTTTAGGCCTACTCAACAATGTGACGTATACCGTTCTTGGCAAAGATCAAACATATCACAAGGTGATTAAAATTGATCGTAAGAACAAAGCAAGAAAGAAGATTAAGGGCCAGTGGAACCCGGCACCACCAAAAATCGAAAGGGGAATAACTTCCCGAAGTAGACAAATAATAGTAAATACTCCAAAAACTATGATTTTTCCGAAAATGTATGTTATCCCAAACAAGAAAAATTACCACGAGCCGCCACTGTTTTCTTTAATACATATTTTTCAGTATTCTTTCCTTTCTCTTTCTCAACATAACCAAATGATCGTTATCGCGAAGTGGTTAAGCTGTTTGCTTGTAGTTCAAGGTTGTTGTTCCATCCAGACGTAGTCACATGTGTCATTTTTTTCCTGAGATCCCCAGGAGTGTTGCTGGAGCTACGGTGTTTGTGCAACGCTCTCGGCAGATGGAGTGTTATTTCTGTCTAGAGTGATGAAGACATGGGAAAACAAGCTGTAATGAAGTCAATCTGTATCCGGTATACCCTTTTTGAATAAAAATTGTGACATATCCTTTATAGGACGTAGCGATCAACCGAAGTAAACGATTCATTGATTTTATAGGACAACACCTTATACGTTCAGTAGTTCACCATTTCTTTCTGAACGGTGAGGGTCTATTTTTTTTTCTTTTAAAAGGAACCCTTTCCCGAATGCAACGCTCCGTGGTATATAGGTCAATACAGTGTTAGGCCTGTATTTTCATTGACCGTCGTCACATCACACGATGGGTGAGGGTCAGCATCACGCCTGCCGCCTTTACTTTCCCAGAGCATGTGTGGTAGCCAGTTGAGACTGCGTCGACCTGAGAGCGGTCGCGGTCGGGAAAAATTCCACGCGCTCTGCGGGAGTTGAGCCCAGACCACCAGCCTTGAGAAGCGGGTTGTTTCCAAACTGCCGACCCCGGAGTTTGAACCAGGTACGCATGGGTTGTGATCGAGCTGACTATCACTTAAGATACAGACCCACATTTTATTTTAACAAAACAATCAAATTATCTCTTCATTTTATTGGTTTTGTTCATCCTCGAACTTTTTTTTTCCAATTCAGAAGCACTTGCGCTTTCAGCTCTTTGGCTCGGTGCCATGGACATCGTAACCCTTCGGTTCGGTGCCACGAACACCGTGAATCTGGGAACCTGTGGCTTTTCTTCCAGCCTGCAGAATTGAACCCGCACATACAGAGGGCTAGTGACCCGCAGTACAACGCGCTACGAACACGCTGGACAGGCGGGCTAGTGGAACTTTATATCCATAACATTTCTCTCTGCATATCTCTCCACTTAACATACCTTCCCACTGATTCCCTATATTGGTTATTGGTTATTGGTTACTAAACTGACCTCATTGCACTCCGGGCAGATCCATAGGTGCTGAGTCCCACCAACAGATATCGAAGAGTATGCATGCTGATGGTTCCCGTGGCTCGCTGATTAAACACACATCTCACTCTGCCTCTCGGGCATCCAGTTCGACTTGTACAACGGGTAACTCCAAACTGCCTAAATCGCTTGATCAGCTCAACATCGATTTTAATGTCCTCATCCAACAGACAGTCGCGAAGAGACCGAAGAACATCCCCCTTATCCATCTTCAACTCCCCAACATCGATGCTGTTGATGCAAGCCTGTCCGCTCTCTCATTATCGTAAACACCCTTCCAACTAATTACCTATATATTCATTCTCCTTGCTCTTGTTTCTATTTTAACTCATTTCCTACCATCTTTGTCCATCTGTTCTCTCTCTCTCATCACTCTATGACAGGTACCCTCGCTTCTCCCTTTCTCTCCCTCTGTCTCTTCACACACCCCAATCTCACTGCTATCTCTTTTCTCACTCTCCTCTCAGTCTCACCCTCTCTCCAACTTATTTCATTCCCTCTCTTACCTTTTACTCACTTTCTTTCGAAATCTACTCTTTCTTACTAGTTTCTTTGTCCTCCTCTTCGATATATAGTCAACAATTCCTCAAACCGCATACTCCGTAGCTCCTCATATCCGTTTTTGCATTATTTTGTTTATTTTTCCTCTATTTTGCTCGCATTGTTTTTCTGTATCTTTATTTAAATTTGTTTGCTATTTTATTTTTATTTTTATTCTACATTGAATTAAATAAAAACTGTATAATTTGTTACTCAAGTGGCTTTTCAAACTTTGTGATCCTTTAATCATCATCAGATAGCTTGTCCTGATCAGAACTTTGCAACACTTGAAATCCTTTGTAGTGTCTCTCTCTCGCCCTGTCTCTCTCTCTCTCTCCATCTTGTGCCCATATATGCATCATTCACACTCAAATAACCAATTATATCTTGAATTTATGTTCCCCATGGTCTTCTTCTTCTCCTATTTGCTGGGATGCGTTCTTTCTTAATGGTCTTCTCCAACCCTTCGTGTCTTTAGAAATGTCCAAAGCTCCCGAGTGGTTATTGGGGCCCAAATTGAGGTGTAAAGAATAGAACCACTGTTGCTGCCACGCATGTCGTAAGAGGCTATAATGAGGTTGGGCGTGGGGCTAGCTACCCCACACCGTAAAAACACTAGATGGCTACAGAACGGAGAGCGAACCCAGTAAACGCTAGCTGAAACCGGACACATCACCGAAGGATAAGCACCAGAGCTTCAAATGGTGCTGAAGATGTGACGCAAAACACACCAATGCTAAGGATGCATGAATCAGATTTCCACATTAATAGAATTTATGGGGAGGTCTGGTACATCGGTCTGGGCGGCGATAACGAGAGAGAGAAATGTCCAAAGTACTTCAATTTACTCATTCTTATTACATCATCCAGTTTTCTTACATTTTGAGCTTTTTCATGATCTATGTATTCTCTTCTCAGTCCGTGATATAATGGCATGACTCATCTGTAAGACTTATATTCAAAATCACATATTTGCCTTTTCACTGTCCTATTAAATGTTACAGACGAATGTTGAGAATTCCATGGACAGCAAAGAAAACAAACGTGGAGGTTTTAAATCAGACCTGCACACAAAGAAACCTTATCAAAAGAATAAGAATCCGACAATCAAGGTTCTTCAGGCATATAATGCGAAGAGAAGGTTTAGAACATTTGGTGACTACAGGTAAAATTCAGGGAACGAGAGATCGTGGAAGACAGAGGGAGAAGATGTTGGATGGCCTGACATCATGGTTCGACAAAATATCGACGTCAGAACTGATTACATGCACCAAGCAAAGAGAGTTGTGGAGAGACATGATCGCCTACGCTGGTAGGCATGGCACTTGATTGATTGATTAAATGTTTTGGCTTCACACCAATACGCTGGCAATAGGAAAATGAAAAATGGAAATCATGGCATATCCTTTACAGGGCGTATCCATCAACCACTGTAAACGAGTCGTTAATTTTCTAGGCACCACTTATACGTCCATTACAATAATAATTCCTCTCGTACCGTTATACGTTACATAGGGCCTGCAAGTAATTTCTCCATACCGCTCTATCCTGAGCAACTCGCTCAATCTCCTCCATGGAACTGAGACCGATATTTCCTGCCTCTCTCAGCAAAGTTCGTTTCATGGTCTGCTTAGGTCGACCTCTCTTTCTTGAACACTTTGCATCCCCCTTCAATGCCTGCTTTGATATTCGTTGATAATTTCTCCTCAAGGTGTGCCCAACATATCACCATCTTCTCTTTCTTATAACAGTTGTCACTAGTGGTTGACCAGACATGTCTCTGATTTCATCACTTCTCCTCAATACGTCCATTAGTTTAATATTATTTTCTCAACGCTGAGGTATATTTTTACTTTCGCAAACATCCCATGAAAACGAAGTTGCTTCCAAACTGCCTGTCGCGGATAAACATACTGCCTGCAGTGGATAATAGGAATATGCATGTTCTTAATATTTAGTTCTTTGTTTTCCTGTCAGTTCCACTCCATGCGGTTTTTATTTGTTCATTTTCTGTAAGGTTGCGTCCTCTTTTTCTTCTTCTTCGAACGTTCCATATCGTCCACTTGTTAATCACTCTTTGTGATTTGCATGTGATCTGAGCATAAGAGCGATTGTACATTGTGTCAGTTATGCACAAGTACATCCGATTTCTGCGACGCGTTTTATTTACTAGGATAGCTTCCCTAGGCCACTACCTCAGTCGCCTCTTATTGGTTATTGGTTACTAAACTGACGTCATTGCACTCCGGGCAGACCCATAGGTGCTCAGTCTCTCCCAACATATATCGAAGAGTATGCATACTGATGGTTACTGTGGCTCGCTGATTAAACACACCTCTCACTCTGCCTCTCAGGCATCCAGTTCGACTTGAACAACGGCTAACTCCAAACTGCTTAAATCGCTTGATCGATTCAACATCGATATTAGTGTCCTCATCCAACAGAGAGTCTCGAAGAGACCGAAGAATATCCCCTTATCCATCTTCAACTCCCCAACAATCGATGATGTTGATGCAAGCCTGTCCGCTCTCTCATTACCGTAAACACCCGCATGACCAAACAGTATATCCACGTAAGCCGCTGGAGGTTAGAAACTTCTATAGACGACATCCACTCATACCGAAACCTGCCCTTCTGGATCTTGTGAAGCATCGACTGAGAGTCAGATACAACAACTGCCCCAGTAAATGAAGTCCCAGAAATCCAATGGAGGGCAGCAGTAACAGCCTCAACCTCCATCCTCATACTAGAAGTAATTGTCCTGTATGCCCCACTTCACTCTGCAACAACCCTACCATGCGCATTAGCCAAGAAACCCCAGCCGGATTTCTCACACGTTGAACCGACCCATCGGTATATACAACAACATCATCATCCCTTGCATTATCTTCTACCAGCTGCTTAACTGCGAGATCAGCCTTCATGTTGCCCCAATCTCTACATTCTCTTCCAAGAGTAATGATAACGTTGAGATAGTTCATCATGCTACCATCTGTTGGGATCCATTCTTCCCCTTTTGGTCGAGTCGCAACCGTAGTCACCTGGCCAATTGTCATCTCAGCCTGGGCCATCCACGACATGCCACGCTTGATTCTCGTGCCCTTAACATCATTAGTGTTCTTGTGAAGTGGATGTCTCTTATCCAAGTAACCGCATATATGCCTTGGTTTGGGAGATTGCATGACGGGAGCGTAGTGACAGAAGGTCAAGCATATATCTCATCTTCACAATGGGGTATCTCTAGTGCAGCCCAGAACTATACGCATACCTTCATTCTGAACCCGTTCGAGTCGTTCACATTGTGATCTTGATATCGTAAGAATTCCGAGTCCGTAATCTACCACTGACAGTACCAGTCGATCGAACAAAAGGGCAAGTAGTCTCTGCTCAAGGTGTGCGGCCACCATAACTTTGAGAGCCGCAAGACCACGCTTGCACCGTTGTATCGTCTGTTCAATATGGTGTTTGAAAGATAGACTACGATCAAAGGTTATTCCAAGATAGCGCAGCCTGTCTCTGCGCTCGATGGTATGTTCATCAAAGATGAAGTCGCCTCTTACAACATGCGTTGTAGGTCGCAGTGTTACTATCATTTGCTTACCCCGTCTGCCCCGTCAACACACGGGGAGCGTCTTCTTGTAATTTCCTTTATCCCATTTCAATCTCTTGGTAGTAATGAGCCGAGATATTTAAACAAAAATATTTTTACACTTTCTATTTTGTCTCCGGTGATATAAATGCCGCTGTCATACTTATTTTTATCAAATGTGATTATTATTTTGTTTCTTCCCTTGTTAATTTTTCTCCCTTTTCTCTTGCACTTATTTGTTTGTTTGTTTGTTTTGTTCGTTCTTCTCGATCATTTTGATCATTCTTATTCTGATCTATAAACAATCTTAGCCAAGAACGACTTGAACGTTGCGCCCCAGTTAAAATCCTACTAATGTAGGACGAGCGCATCCTAAAACGAAGTTTTCGGTCTATTTCTTGCAATTAAAAACAGCACTCACAAAAATATTTATTTTGTCCGCCCCCTGCATCTTTCGCAGACAATAAACAATTGGTGCAATCAAATAATCCGATCTTGGAGAATGTAAACAAAAACTTGGCAACATATGTAACTAGTTCATTGTGATTATTTTATTTTGTTGTCCGTTTAATGCCGGGGTTCACAAGGGGAGCAACAAATATTAACACTGTGACCTACACGCCATCTCGTAAAAGGCGACTGAGGTAGGGGTTTAGGAAGTTACCTAGTAAATCAAAGAATTGCAGCAATTCGATGTACTGGCCTACTTTTAGGCGCATAGCTGCCACAATGTACAATCGCTCTTAAGCCATCGCTTCCAGATCACATACAAATCACAACAAGTGATCTATCACAATTGATCTATATGGAGCACTCGAAGAAGAAGAAGACGATTTTATTTTATAAATATGAAATTGTGGGCGTCGTTGTTGGAGATTAAACAAAATATGTATATAATAACAACATTTTGTTGGATTTCTCTTCTTTCTAATTGTAAGTCACGATGTAAGTTAATGTTTCAGATCATTTCTTTGTTTCCATATTTCAGCTTTGACGTTCTATGTTTCTTATTTGAAAAAGTATAATTAAAGGAACCCGTTTTCATACCGTGAGGTATACTTGTGTAGGCAGTGTTAGACGGATATTTTTCTATGATCATCGGTACACGGAGATTGGAGAGATAAATTTGACCCCAGCCGCCTTTATTTCATAGTGTTTCTCTCGAACCCAATTGTGGATGGTTGAGTCAATATCATCCATGTGGTGACGGGCCGCAAGTGAAGCAAAGAATAGTACCACTGCGACCTACAAGTCATGTCGAAAGAAGCGATTGATGTAGGGGTCTGGGAAGGTACCTAGTAAATAAAAAGCATCGCAGAAATCGAATGTGTTGGCCTCCTTGTAGACGCATAACTGCCACAACGTACAATCGTTCTTAGGCTCAGATCACAGACAAATCACATAGAGTGGTTAACAAGTGGTCGATATGGAGCGTTCGAAGAAGAAGCAGAAGACTCGACATGACATTTTGCTGTCTGCCACTTACTTAAACTTCACTGTGGAATTTTCCACTGTGAAAAAGTAACATTATAATAGAATGTCCCTGATGTGTTCCAGGTCGATTCTGCCCTCCGTAATCAATGCTGTTAAGTTCCATCTCTGACATCCGTATCTGAACCACAATTGAAAAAAAAATTGAATTAAAACCAATATTGAATGTTATGTTTGTCGTAAGCTACTTTGTGGAAACAAGTAATACGGAATTCTAGGAACCCCAGGGAAAGCACAAGAGACAATGAATATGGTGAATAAATGGAGATTAAAGAAGTATTAGGGTACTCCAAAAAATACAATTTACTTAGTAACCACGTATTTGGAACACTTTTTCAATGAAATCAGCCCAGCGTATGCCTGCGTGGTGCCGGGGCCTGCAAGGAAAGCAAAAAATAATACCACTGCGACCTACAAGACATGTCGTAAGAGGACAATCTCTGTAGTAGATGAGAGTAACAAGAAGATACTGGCTTACAAAGGAAGGCATCAGGAAAAAGGTGAGTACAACATCAGTACTGAACTTCCTCAAGAAACAAACATTGAATGGTTCGGTCACATAAGCAGATTACCAACAGACAGTGCGCCACAAAAAGCAATGTTATTCCGATACAGTGGATACAAAGCAAAAGCCGGCCACTCAAATGATGAACCTCAGAGATAACAGAGGCGACGAAAGATACTATTTATGAAGCCCACACAAACGTCCGTGCTAGAAATCTCTTCTTATCCTGAAGCTGTGAGGCAAATCAGGACTGAAGAAGAGAAAGAAAGGCAAGGTGCATAGAGCGGCTCGCTCCTTGTGTCTCCTTTTTCGACCTGACATTGAAAGGCAAAACAGGATTAGAGAATAGATAGATAGATAGTTTACACCAGTCGGCAATATACATGATAATAAAAATGCTTTAGTCTATAAATATAAATAAAAATATAATGTGAAAAAAAATCATAATTGTTTTTTTTTTTCATTTACACTTATACAATACAGGTAAACTTCAATTCAAGAAAGCAAGCAAACAAAAGATAAACTTCTGAGAACTTGTATTTATCCCGAAGCAACTTGTGAATGTGAATCAAGGATCATAAAACTACCAATAAAAATATAAAAGCGAAGCTTTAACTTGAAAAAAAAGGTAAGAAAATGTGCGACTATGAATTGTTAAAGAATATTGGTAATATAATTCTGCCTAGCATTTGATTATAATTAGATAATGTGATTACACCGAGAGCTCATATTTTTATAATTAGATAATGTGATTACACGAAGCTCATATTTTTATAATTAGATAATGTGATTACACCGAGCTCATATTTTTATAATTAGATAATGTGATTACACCAGAGCTCATATTTTTATAATTAGAAATGTGATTACACGGCTCATATTTATAATTAGATAATGTGATTACAGAGCTCATATTTTATAATTAGATAATGTGATTACACGAGAGCTCATATTTTTATAATTAGATAATGTGATTACACGAGCTCATATTTTATAATTAGATAATGTGATTACACCGAGCTCATATTTTATAATTAGATAATGTGATTACACGAGCTCATATTTTTATAATTAGATAATGTGATTACCGAGCTCATATTTTTATAATTCGATAATGTGATTACACCAGCTCATATTTTTATAATTAGATAATGTGATTACACGAGCTCATATTTTTATAATTAGATAATTGATTACCGAGCTCATATTTTTATAATTAGATAATGTGATTACCGAAGCTCATATTTTTATAATTCGATAATGTGATTACACAGGCTCATATTGTTATAATTAGATAATGTGATTACACGAGAGCTCATATTTTCAAACTTCGTTCTTTTACCTAACTATACGCTTGAATTCATTGCAGGCAAACAAGAAATAAACATTTAGAAATGGTTCCACATCATAATTGTTGCAGAAGCTAGGTATTTAGTGATTGGTGCAATACTCTCAGCAGGTAGAGTGGTCATTTCTGAGAAGAGAGACAAACATCTTCTTCTTCTTCTCTTTCTTCTTTGAACTCTTCATATCTACCACTTGTTAACCACCATTTGTCTTCTTCTTCTTTGCTTTCGTTCTTTACAACCAATTTGAATCACTCTTTGTGATATGTTTGATCTCTGCCAAGAAAGTGTATACGTTGCACATTAGTTTGGTAGGTCCATAAACGCATAGACTTCTACACATTTAGGACATGTGCATCCGATTTCATCCAAACCTCCTTAGTCGCCTCTTACTACATGCTTGGCAGGTAACAGTGGTTCTATTCTTTACATCCCAAATTTGGGCCCCAGTAACCACTCGGATGAACCACTATTTGTGAGATATGTATGTGATCTGATCCCAAGAAGGACTGTATGTTGTGCCAATTATTCGCCTACAAGTAGGCCAGCACATCCGATTTTTAAGAAGCTATTTACTGACTAGGGTAGTTTCGCTAGGCCCCTACCTCTCGCCTCTTACGACATGCCTTGTAGGTCGCAGTGTTACTATTCTTTGCTTTCCTTGTGGGCCCCGGCACCACGCGGGCGATGTGAGACTGAACAATATTGTGAAACCCGGTGCAATGAAGTCAATCCTTTAAACCTTTTGTTAAAACCTCCACTCTAGTTCTATAGATTCTCTAACATCACAGACACATATTTTACTCCGTTCTCTCTATTTATTTCTTCCAGCGTTTCCAAGTCATCTTTTCAATCTAGCAATTCTATTCTCTTCAACCATGTTGCGATTTTATCTCACTTGTCAGTGCTTCTAATGGCCTTCCTGAAACACGACGGATAAGTTCTGATGAAGAGTGCTTAGGTTTGTCCTCTGCCTGCTGGAAAAAAGAAATGAGGCGGAGCAGAGAGGAAATATCAAGTGAGAAGGAAAAAGGCGGATACAATTGTAAATTAGAATTTCCTCTTGAATTCTATCAACCAGAGAAATATGTCATTTACGTCAGACAAGATCATTTGTATTTTGTGATTTCAGTTAACTTTCACTATCACATTTTCTTATCTGTTTCTTTTTTTCATTAATTTTACAATTATAATATTGTTGTCTATTATCTGTTCCAGTGTGTATGATGGAACTGGTTGTCCACTCTTGCCGTTAAGCGTAGGAGATGGAGCTCTAATTTGCGTTCTAGGGCCAGATGAGTCGTCCTTGTAGTGTAATATCCGTGTTTATTTAGTGTGGTTTGATATTGTCTATCCATCATTTATTAGTCTTCCCTTGGCTCTAGAACCAGATCTCTTTTTATTGTATACTATTTTTGTACCCATCAATAATTCATTGTTTTTATTATTTCAACATTAATATGTTATTCAATAATAGTGACCTAACATTGATTGCAAGTCATTCATTAATTTAACATATGGGTATTATATTTTACTGATATATAATCCCCAACCATTAGATACAGTAAACATAACATTGATATATGGACTGGTCAGGTATGTTTCAATATAGTTGGTATATAATAGCCGTCCATCGCAAGCGATGATGACAACAATCTCAGACGTGTACTGTTGCACCTCTCTGGTGTTGCGAGGTGACTGTAAGTCAATCCTAAACAGAATCCCGACCACAGGTGGGGCATACATGATCAAGTTAACATGTGCGTGTTGTGTGCTCTGTCTTTCGGCTGCTCGTTTTCTCTGTGACTCAACAATACGATGATTCTCAGCTATTCGGGTTCCTCTTTTGTTGTTACAGCGCCACATTTGGTATATACTGTGTATATACGAGGGGAAATCAATAAGTAAGCCACAAATGGCTGTAGAAAAATAACTAAACATGATAACAACTTGAAACCAGTTTATTTTTATACATACATTGTTCCTTTATTTCTCAACATAATTTCCACCAACATTGATGCACATCCCATCGTTTTATCAATCCTCCCAAACCGGCTGCATAGAACTGCGGGCTCTGTTTTCTAAACCACGTTTTCACTTCACATTCAACTTCGGCGTCATTCGCGAAATGTCTCCCGCCAAGGTGGGTTTTCAGTGGACCAAAGAGGTGGAAATCGTTAGGGGCTAAGTTGGGACTGTAAGGTTGATGTTCCAGAACTTTCCACCGCAGTTGGTTAATTTTCTCCTGAGTTAATCGAGCCGTATGTGGTCTGGCATTGTCATGAAGAAGCAACACTCCTGTAGTCAGCAGTCCTGGGCATTTTTTCGAATTGCATCATGAAGCATCGATAGAACTTCACAGTATGATTCAGAATTCCCATTGTCACCTTTCTTCTTGAAATTGGTTAAAAGCACTCCTTGACAATCCCAGAACACCGTTAACATAACCTTCCCTGCTGATGGCGTAACCTTGAATTTTTGACACAATTGAAGAAAGTGTGCTCAATGTGGGTACCCAGACAATTGAAGGAGTAACAAAAATGAACCGATTTGGCCTGTCCTTGCGTCATCTCTGTCGATACGAAGATGAAGGAGAAGACATGCTGAACAGGATTGTTACTGAGGATGAATCATGGGTGCATCACTACCAGCCCGAATCAAAGCGTGCTTCAATACAGTGGAAACATCTTTCTTCGCCTTGTGTCAAAAATTCAAGGTTACGCCATCAGCAAGGAAAGTCATGCTGACGGTGTTCTGGGATTGTCAAGAAGTGCTTTTAACCAATTTCAAGAAGAAATGTGACAATGTGAATTCTGAATCATACTGTGAAGTTCTATCGATGCTTCATGATGCAATTCGAAAAAATGCCCAGGACTGCTGACTACAGGAGTGTTGCTTCTTCATGACAATGCCAGACCACATACGGCTCGATTAACTCAGGAGAAAATTAACCAACTACGGTGGAAAGTTCTGGAACATCAACATTACAGTCCCGACTTAGCCCCTAACGATTTCCACCTTTTGGTCCACTGAAAACCCATCTTGGCTGGAGACATTTCGCGAATGACGCCGAAGTTGAATGTGAAGTGAAAACGTGGTTTAGAAAACAGAGCCCGCAGTTCTATGCAGCCGGTTTGGGAGGATTGATAAAACGATGGGATAAGTGCATCAATGTTGGTGGAAATTATGTTGAGAAATAAAGGAACAATGTATGTATAAAAATAAACTGGTTTCAAGTTGTTATCATGTTTAGTTATTTTTCTACAGCCATTTGTGGCTTACTTATTGACTTTCCCTCGTATATATATATATATATATATATATATATATATATATATATATATATATATATATATATATATATATATATATGTACGCAGGCCGTGTAGTATATTTTCTCAGTATGATGCAAGTCTTCAAAATGCCGCCCCTTAAATGTTTTTTTTCTTTAAAATAAGCTTCAATTGTGATTTTGATTTCGGTGCTTATGCCGCCCCTGTCCCGTCTGATGGGGCCGCCTCTATGTATCACGGCAAGACACGATCATATATATGTATATACATATATATATATATATATATATATATATATATATATAGACACAGAACAAACAAAATGTCAAGATAAGAATACAAAAAGTATGGGGGAAAATGTATTGCATTGAGTAAGATATGGAAGTGACAGAAGATCAAAACAAACAGAAATCTGAGAATCTTCCAATCAAATGTGAAGTCAGGGCTTATCTATGGCTCGGATACATGGAAGACAACAAAATAAACCATTAGAAAACTATATATCTTCATAAATATATGTTTACGTAGAATAGAGGGACTGAGATGGTATGATAAGATTACGAATGAGAAACTCAGTGTAAAAACTAAGCAGATACCAAAAAAGCTGGCGATGGATAAGCACAGACTGAGAAGACCGACTGGAAGCATTGCAAGACAGGCACGGTTTTGGAACCCGCAGAGAAAGAGAAGTAGGGAAGGCCTAGACATACCCGGAGAAGAAAGCTGGAAACTGATATTAGATTGGTAGGTAAAACATGGAAATAATTGGAAGGGATGGCAGGAGAGAGGAAGAGCTGGAAGCAGTTTGTTGAAGACCTGTGCTTCGTTAGGAGTTGAAAGTTGAAGAAAAAAAAATATATATATATATATGGGGTCAAACGCGCATGGCGGCAACATGTGCCAGGGTTAGTGAAGGGGTGCTAATCAAGACCCTACCCCTTACCTCTACGTGGTGACCCTGGTAACAGACTTTGGTTCAGGTCTGGCTAAGGGGGGCAGTGATCGGGGAGAACTACTGGTAGTAGTAGCAGTGCAAGCACGGAAAATAAATGCAGGTCCTCGAATACGAACAAAATGCATCTCCTGACCGATGTCACAAAACCCAAGTTTGGCAGAAACGTACGAATACAGCAAAGTACAAGGCGTCAGTGAACGAATGCAAACTCTCCCGGAGTAAAAAATGACCGCATCAGGATTAACTGGATGAGAGGTGCATCCAATGAAGAGACGTGGACCCACGTGGGGCGAAACTCGAATCCAGTATAGCTCTAGCTCTCTCTCTCTCTATCTCTCTCTCTCTCGTCCCTCTAGAGCCCGATATGCCGGACCCCGGGTTGAGTTGCACGGGGGTCCACATTGGGTGAAACTCGTGGCTCTGAGGAGGGGGCCGGAATTTAGCCGAACAAGCCTGAGGCATTGGGAATGTGTTCACGGTGAGAAAAAACAGAAACGGAAGAAGCAGTAGTCGTTAGTAATGGAAACCTAACTCTCCCGGAGTAAAGGGTTGCCCGGAAATTGCCAGCTGTGGGGCAAAAATAAATAAGAACGAAGCATAACGAACTGAGTTGGATGATATTGACGAGCGCAAAATTTCAGTTGCGTTACTAGCGTCGATTGAAACTACCTTTTAGACTATCTGTACGCAGTCCCGGTCTAGTGTCTCCCGGGGACAGGGTAAATGCAGGGTGAACACTTGCAAATTGTCAAGTCCCGACACGCTCCCCGAAACGGCAGAGAATACTCTTACTGAGAATAAACTCACGGTGGATAGAAAAGTAAGGCCGATAATGCAGGGTGAACACTTGCAAATTGTCAAGTCCCGACACACGCCCCGAAACGGCTGAGAATACTCCTACTGAGGATAAACTCACCGTCAATAGAAAAGTAAAGCCGATAATTCAGAGGCTTAACCCAAACATTGACTAAGGGCAATATTTTTTGGACGCCGATCATCCTACACAGAGTGAGATGACATCCAAGCACCATGACTCAGATCAGAGATGATCGTAAAGGCGTAGATCCGGGCCCAAATATACGGCAGAATGGATCGTACCCTAGGGCGAGCTGCCCTAGTAAATAAACAGCTGGTTGAAACCGAACACACCGCTGAAGAATACGCACCTGAGCACCAATTGGTACTGAAGGTTGTGCTCGTACATCCGTTCTTGGTGTCTGGCTGTTTATATATCACACTAGAATGATACAAACAGCCGTAAAGAACGTTCGAGAGAAGAATATATATATATATATATATTGAATGACCGTGTCGGTGCTACGGTGTCTATGCACTGCCGCTGAGATCATCATGTGTAAGACAAAGATCGAAGCACACATGGTTACTCACCGAAGTGCAATGATGATGACCCTATATTCAGTTAACCAAGATATTCAAAACTTCACATTTTCTACTTTCTCTCACTAACAAGGGGGGATAAATTATGGAGAAGTAACAAGACTAAGGACAAGAACTCATTAACTAACAGTCTTAAGGAGTTATGTTTCCCCACAAAAGGATACCCAATCTTGTATGCGTTGGTCTCATGGTTAGACTATGCTATTGCAGTATCGGTATGCTATAAACTGAGAAATATAATCGATTTTCATGTTATACGTTGCTACAAATAGTTTTATGGCATTTGTGATAAATGTTATTATATATATTTGGATTCTCCTATAGGATTTATTTCTTATTTGTCATGTTTGCTGGCCTACACGCTCTGATATAACCAATAAAAGGTTCGCTTTAGGTTGAAAGGGCATTCTTCTTCACCATTCGCCCCCAGAGAGGCATAGGTCCGGAACCAAAGCTTTCCAAGACCGTCTATCCAAAGCCATCTTTTCCGGATCTCCTCCTTGCAGGGTCCAACTTCTTCCGTGGGTGGCGAGCTATGAATTTTACTGCATGTGGTTTCTGTAGCTACTAGTGTTTTTTTACGTGGTGGGGTAGTTAGCACCACGCTGAACCTCCTTAGTCGCCTCTTACGAAATGCGTGAGAAGTAACAGTGGTTCTATCCTTTACACCCAAAATTGGGCCCCGGTAACCACACGGACGATGAAAGGGTATGCCACGGATTCAGGTTGATTTAATCCCCTACGAAACAAACAAACCTACAAACTCTGATATAATCAAAACAAAGTCCATCATTAGGTCGAAAGGGCGTGCCTCGGCTTAAAGCGACTTTAATCCCCTACAGAACAAACAATAAAAACATGATAAATATTTGTTGTTATAGTTGAACACGCTATGATCATAATATCATCAATAGTATCTGTTACTTTTTTAAATCTTCCTTTTTTTCTTTTCTTGTGTCCTTCTCTGCTTTTATTGCCGGTAGGCGTCGCATGTTTAACTAATGATCGGTTTCCGAGATAAAATACGCATTGTCGCTTGATAATATGTGCTATTGTGGAGTTTTACGATGTCTGTAACTCCATCATCCTATATATTTCTTGGTCTGCCCCTTACTATTGATGGCTCCATTTTCAGGCTGTCCGCTCTTGTAATTGGTGTATTCCGGTGGGTGTGAAGCATGGACATTTAATAATGTAGTGGAAAAATACAAATATGCTTTTGAATATAAGTGTTACAGAAGTGTCCTACGTATATCTTGGACAGAGAAAGAGATCAAACAGATCTACTCAGAAAGAACTCAAAATCAAAGAAAACTGGTTGATGCTACAAATACGAAAGAGAAAATTGAGATATTTTGGACATATAAAAAGACATGAAGGGCTGGAGAAGACATTCATCGAAGGAGGCATACCGACAAAGAGAACAAGAGGAAGACCACGGAGAAGATGGATTCAGGATGTCACTGATGGTTTGAACAGGACGGCTGCAGAGACAGGACATATGTCCTATGAGAGAGAGGAATTCCGGAGGACAGTTGGGGTGGCAAAGTTCTGTTTAGAACAAGCTATTTGATGATGATGATGATGTTAGTTGTCTGTATTGGCTTCATAGTCATATGTTAGTTTTCTGCATTGGCCTCATAGTCATATGTTAACTGTCTGTATTGGTTTCATAGTCATATGTTAGTTGTCTGCATTAGCTTCATAGTCATATGTTAGTTGTCTGCATTGGCCTCATAGTCATATGTTAGTTGTCTGCATTGGCTTCATAGTTATATGTTAGTTGTCTGTATTGGCTTCATAGTCATATGTTAGTTGTCTGCATTGGCCTGATAGTTATATGTTAGTTGTCTGCATTGGCCTCATAGTTATATGTTAGTTGTCTGCATTGGCCTCATAGTTATATGTTAGTTGTCTGCATTGGCTTCATAGTTATATGTTAGTTGTCTGTATTGGCTTCATAGTTATATGTTAGTTGTCTGTATTGGCTTCATAGTTATATGTTAGTTGTCTGTATTGGCCTCATAGTTATATGTTAGTTGTCTGTATTGGCCTCATAGTTATATGTTAGTTGTCTGCAATGCCCATTTAGTAGAATGTTAAGTTATCTGTAATGTACTTACAGAGCTTAATTATTATAACATTTCAACTGGAGTGGTCGATCATGAGCCACCGTTACTTCCTACTCTCAACGTTACTAACTCATTTCTTTGATTTCTGCATAAAGTTTAAATAAGTTCTTCTTTCTGTTTTTGATGGGACGAAGGATTTAGCTACGTTCGTCCTTCTGTTTATGATGGGAATAAATGTTTATCTAAGCACTTCCTTCTGTTTAAGAGGGGAAGAACGGGGTAATTACGTGCGTTCTGATGTTTATAATGGGAATAAATGTTTATCTTAGTCATTCCTTTTGTTTATCTTGCAAATTGTTTCCGTTGATTTTAACAAAGGACGATGGCGCCACCCGTTCAGAAAGCAATGGCAAACTACTGAACGTATAAGTGGTGCCTAGAAAATCAACGACTTGTTTACTGTGGTTGATGGCTACGTCCTTTGGGATATGCCACGATTTTGTCTGTTTATGAGAGGACGAAAGGTTGAAGTGCTTTCTTCTTTTTATAAGGGGAAGAAATGTTTATCTAAGTGCGTCCTTCTGTTTCTGTTGGGGAAAAAAAGGTTTAAAAAGTGTTCCCTTCGTCTTTGATTTGAGCTTTCAAGTTTTTTTTAAAGGCATGTATTTGTCCCATAGAAACGCATGACTGTGAGGCATGGATTATTGATAGAAAAGTTGACAAATCGATGAATTCTTTTGAATGCAAGTGCTAGAGAGGAGTACTTAGAATATCATTCACAGAAAGGAAAAAAACATCTCCATTTTGCAACTGCTTAGAATTTAAGAGAAATGGTGGACAAAGAAAACAAAAATAAAATATTTTGGAAATATTAAACGACACGATTCTAAATGATCATTCTAGAGGATTTCTTCTTCCTTTTCGAATACTACATATCGACCACTAGTTAACCCTTTAGCTGCTAATGACGTATATATACGTTTGTCCATTCACTGCTAAAGACGCATTAACACGTCTGTTATTATCTCTCCTCTTTGGACTAAAGACGTGTTAACACGTTATACATTTCTACTGTCACTGATATAGGCGTTTATATGTCACGTTTGTGACCTAGAAACAAATAGTAGCTATTGTTAGCTCCGTTTTCGGAAAGTATGTAACAGCGAAAGTATATGACTCTTTGTGATTTGTATGTTATCTGCATCTTCTAAGAGCAATTGTACGTTATGCCAGTTATGTGTCTACACGTTGGCCAGTATCTCCGATTTCTGCAATGCTCTTTAGTTGCTAGGATAGCTTCCCGTAGCCCCTATATCAGTGGCCTCTTACGACATGCCATGTAGGTTACAATATTACTATTCATTGCTCCAGTCGAGAGCCTCGGCAACACACGGGTGGTAGATAAATATAAAATTAATTGTAGACGAAGAAAAAGAAGTGTGTATTTTACAGCAATTACATTTATAAAACGATGCCATATTATCTTTGAATGTCGTTTAACACATACATCAAATTATATATTCGTCTAGGTCTCTTTTCGCCAGCTTTATCTATCTGTGTCTATGTCAGGTAAAGGAATATCCCTCATATCTTTCGTTAGTTACGATTGTGTCACGCTTTAGTGATTACCTGGCTTCAACATCCCTCCGTCCATAGATAAAAGCCATAGATTGTATGCAGAGATGTGTTACTACTACCTGAGATCTCACGGTTGTGCCGTACTATGATACAGAGAGACGGTCGCGTCAGGCGGTACCGTAAGGGGGCGGCATAAGCAGGGAAATAAAAATACAATTGTAAACATTCAATAATTAAAAATATGTACGTAACATATTTCTGTACTGACCTATGTTTTTCCGAAATTGATTTATACGATTTAGTATTCGTACAGTTTGTTTGAGAGCCGCTGTAGCGTAGTTGTTAGTGAACTCTCTCCGCAAGGCTGGTGGTCTGGGTTCAGCTACTGCAATACGCGTGCAATTTTTCCCGACCACGACGGCTCTCAGGTCGACCCAGCCTCAACTGGGTACCAGACATGCTCTGTGAAAGTAAAGGCGGCCGGCGTGATGCTGACCACATCACCCATTGTGTGCCGACGGTCAATGAAAATACAGGCCTAACACTGTATTGACCTATATACCACGAGGTATGAAAGGGTTCCTTTTTACAGTTTGTGCAGTTGATAAAATAATCACAATCGATGGTTATTTTAAAGGAAAAAAAACAGTTCGGTTGCTGCGTTTCGAAAACGTGCATCATACTGAGAAAATATACCGCACGGCCCTTTTAGATCCCACACACATACATGCACTGTTGGTGATATATGTGTGAGTTTTTTTATTAGTTCATCAACCATAAATGGTTACACTATAATAGAAAGAAAGAAGAAAACACCATCACATATGAAGGCAAAAGAAAGCGCAGAGAGAACATAATATGTATACGCCCCAGTCTCCAGTTTCACCTGCTGCCACTGTAGCAAGTATTGCCACATCACAATAAGTCATTGCAGCCACAAGAGCGTTGCGATTCAGTGCAAAACAAACTACCTGATGCAAAACCTACTGTCTCCTGAGACAAAGAGGCCAATGAATAATATTACTTAAGGCGGTAGCCTATTTATACTGGCTTCACTGGCGCCTGGTCAGTGTTCTTCGATTTCGAACGCGCCATATCGATCACATGTTAAACCACGCTGTGTGATTTGTATGTGATCTGAGCTTAAGATTGTACTATGTACCAGTTATGCGCCTACAAGTAGACCAAAACATACATATTCTGCTACACTTTTTATTTACTAGGGTACCTTTAACAGGCCCCAACCTCAGTCGCCTTGTAGGTCGCAGTGTTACTATTTTTACTCCCTTTGTGAGAACCGACAACACACGAGATGGTCTGGGTTCAATTCTACAATGAGAGTGAAATTGTGTCCTGACCGTAACGGCTCTCGGGTAGACCAGGCCTCTGTTGGGGTATCAGAAAAACTATGGGAAGTAGAGGCGGCAAGCGTAATGTTGACCACATCAACAATCGTGTGTTGATAGTAAAAGAAAAATCATCATCAGGTACCGTGCCGGCTGGCGTAGGCGATCATGTATCTCCACAAATCTCTGTCGGTGGTGTTTGCTATCAACTCAGATGTTGACGTTCTACCGTGCCATGAAGTCAGGCCATCCAAAATTGTCTGTCTCTTTCTTCCCCTGTTTTGTCTACCCTCGATTTTACCGGTTGTCACAATGTGTTCTAAACCTCCCCTCCTCATCACATCCCCGAATAATGATGACTGCCTCTTTCTTATATTGATGATAAGCTTTCTCTGTGTCGTGATCTCATTCAGCACCTCAACATTGGTAAAAAGAAAAATACCGGGAAGTAAAGGACACCTAAATAATAATGACAACATCACCCACCGTGTGTCGATAGTTAACGAAAAATACTGGGAAGAAAATGCGGTCGGCGTAATGCTTACAACATCATCCATCGTGTGCCGATAGTCGAAAAGAAACATATCGGCCTGACATCGTAATCATCAACATATCTCACCGCGTGAAAAAGTGTTACCGTTTTGTTAGCAACCATTAAAAGCAAAAACATAAATAACATTTTAACTACAATTGCTGCGTAACGCCAACAACAATAAGGATGTCAGTTTAATGGCATACACAATCTCCAAGTTTAACTTTGATTATCAATAATATCCTTTCTCTTGTAATTACTTAACATAGAACCGACAACATGTCATTCTCTGATTTGAATAGATTCTGACGTTTTATCAAGATTTGACGATGAGATAGATGACATGTTTGATAAGTTTTACACATTAGGGAGGTAATCAAGAGAAACAATTTCCTTTACAGGAAAACGATTCCGAGCTTGATATGAAAGCAATTCTGATCACCGTCAACAAATATATACACAAGGAAGAAAATTGAATAATTTGATTTGTATTTTATCCTAACATCTGTTAAAAAATGTGAAAAATCGTTGAATGTTATCAATTTTTTTACCAACAATCCCATTAGCATGGAATCCTCTTCTGAACTTTTCTTGCATTTCTATTTCTGATACATTCATTATGAAATCTAGCTATAGGGCAGAAATGATATTACTTCTTGGTACACATCGTATTTGGTGGATGTTTGTATATGGTATCTAAGTCTGTTCAGTTGATCAATGTATTGATTATATGTGTGTATGCGTATATGAGATGATCATTCTTTGTTACAATAGTTATAAATTCGTTTTTTTTCCCTAAGTATTACAGCCGTCATATCCACTAATGTTTTGTTACATCTCCTTTGCTTGTGGGTTTATGTAGCGTGAAGATTAGATACTCGACTCTCTTTCACTCTCTCTCTCTCTCTCATCATGTCATTAACTAGAGCAATGTTATGGCTGGGATCACAGACTTTTATCAATGCATGCTTTCTCAGTGACTCAATGAATATGCTCAGGAATATTGAAACAGGATTGGATCGAAGACAATTGATGGAGTCACTGAAGAGATCTAAGCTGACCAAAATCAGTTTTGTTTTTGTGCCAGGGCATGCAGATGTAAGGGGGTATGAACGCGTCGCTAGGGTTGCAGGTATGGCTGCTGTACAGAGCGGGCAAGCAGTGGACCAGGCTGATATTATAAATTACATAAGGAAGACAGGAAGTGTACATGATTCAAGTAATAGTGGTGAATCTACAACACTAACCAGACTGCAAGAATTCCAAGTCAAGTGTGGTGTAGCTAGACAAGAACACTATGCTGGTAGTCAAAGAAGAATAGTAAACCAACAAAGAACCGGGTTCGTTAGTTGCCATACGCTGGGAGACATACTAAAGGGGAGATCGGATCCCTTATGGACTAATTCGTTCGACGTGCAGTAATGATGATCCAACGACAAAACAAAACTATCTCTCTCTCTCTTCCACTCTCTAAGGTACTCGGTGTGTTCATCGCGTGAAACAATCTGGACATATTTTCAAAACTCCCTAGTCTCAAGATAGGTGATATCAAGTTCTTAGTCCTATCGGAGACTAATGATAAAAGATAGATCTTTCTTCTTTCTTTTGTCCTTCTCTACTTTTTTTTGCCACTAGGCATAGCATGTTTAACTGATGATCAGTTTCCGAGATAATGCACGCCTGGTCGCTTAATATGTTGTGGTATTGTGGAGTTTTAAGATGTCTGTAACTCCATCAACCCACCTTTTTCTAGGCTTGCCTCTTCCTCTTGATGATTCCATTATCAGGTTGTACGCTCTTGCAACTGGTGTATTCGGGTTCATTCTGACCAAGTTGCCAAATCATTTGAGTCTCTGTTTTTCAATAAATCTAATAGCAGGTGTTATTTCAACTGTTCTTCTAATTTCCTCATTTCTTATATGGTCTCTTCTTGTTTTATTTACTGCTTTCCTCAATCATCTCATTTCTTATATGGTCTCTTCTTGTTTTATTTACTGCTTTCCTCAAGCATCTCATTTCTTATATGGTCTCTTCTTGTTTTATTACTGCTTTCTCAAGCATCTCATTTCTTATATGGTCTCTTCTTGTTTTATTTACTGCTTTCCTCAATCATCTCATTTCTTATATGGTCTCTTCTTGTTTTATTTACTGCTTTCCTCAATCATCTCATTTCTTATATGGTCTCTTCTTGTTTATTTACTGCTTTCCTCAAGCATCTCATTTCTTATATGGTCTCTTCTTGTTTTATTTACTGCTTTCCTCAAGCATCTCATTTCTTATATGGTCTCTTCTTGTTTTATTTACTGCTTTCCACAATCATCTCATTTCTTATATGGTCTCTTCTTGTTTTATTTACTGCTTTCCACAATCATCTCATTTCTTATATGGTCTCTTCTTTTTTTATTTACTGCTTTCCTCAAGCATCTCATTTCTTATATGGTCTCTTCTTGTTTTATTTACTGCTTTCCTCAATCATCTCATTTCTTATATTGTCTCTTCTTGTTTTATTTACTACTTTCCTCAAGCATCTCATTTAACATGTTGTAAAAAATAGATCCAGTGTTAAAAATGAAAAAAAAAAGAATCAAAGGCTGCTGAAAATCTAGAAGAATGTATTGGAATAAAAACACCAACATGGCAACGTTAGAACTAGTACGAGATGGTTATATAATTTATACAAACTGAAACGTACAGCCAGTCCAATATGGTTAAAGCAAAATGAAGAGAAAACAACACAATTCAATGAGAAGAAATTATAGTAAAATATATGCAGACAAAAGGTGAAGTTAAATTTACATAGCTTATAAGTTATATAGTTAGTTAGTTTGTTCCTTTTGTGCCACAGGCGGTACATAGGGCAGAGGTTTTAGATCTCCAAGTGATGCGGTTCGTTGCTAGTAGTTGGAAATCTTGTTATATAAGTTATATAATTAATGAAATGAAAATCGTGGCATATCCTTTACAGGACGTAGCCATTAAACACAGTAAACGAGTCGTTGATTTTCTAGGCACCACCTATACGTTCAGTAGTTTGCCAGTGCTTTCTGAACGGTGAGGTCTATTTTACCTTTTGTAAAAATCCCACGGAAGCGAATTTGCTTTCACACTTGCCCACCGTGGGTTTGAACCAAGTATGCTTGGGTTTGTGATCGAGCTCACTACCGCTTGAGCTACAGACGCTCACATATAGTTAATATGTTTATAAAATAAGCAGTTTTTTTAAGAACCTCAGGGGAAAGCACCGGAGCCAATGAATATAGTAAATAACTAGACAGCATATAAGCATTCGGTCATCCGGAATTTGTTGTTTTACCAAACAATTGATTCTAACCACAATCTTATGGCACCCGGGGGGCTGACTGGTTGTGCTCTGAAAAACGCTCGTCTGCAGGGCTAGGCAATGAGTACCGTAAGAAGTAATGTTGTGGTTCGAATTATGTGTTTGGTAAATTTGCTTTTTCCGGAGGCCCTTAATATTAATTGTAAACGAAAACGTAATTGCTGTCTATTTATTTATAGAAAAATAATGAATCTAAGAGTAATTAACGATGCAAGAACACACGATATTCACAGAAACAATTGTGTAGACCAGCGGTTCTTAAACTTTGCATTACAGTGTACCCCCCTTTTAAATACATTCTGTTGCCGTGGACCCCCCAATAGTTTATATATATGTAAATATTCTAGTGATGACGTTATTATTACACCACATCAAAATTCAAGCTGGCTTCAATTTCTCAGACTACGGAAAACCTCAAATGATCTTTCATTTTGTTCTGTCAGACATTTATAAGTCGGTCTGGATCGGGTCCTTTGATTTCGCTGAGGAACTAGATTACCACTGTTTTTATACATGTTTTTAAAGTGTATTTTCTGCCTGAAATGTCAAAGATCATAATATGTCTTCAGGTCCTTGAGGACCCCCTATGAGTACCTCACGGACCGCAGGGGTTCCGCTGACCACAGTTTGGGAAACGATTGTGTAGACACAATGTCACAATCAGCGTGCCATGAGATTTGCAGTTAAAATAAAATCTAAAACTATGAAAATGTTAAAAATGAAATAAACAATTTATGCATAGCCAAAAAAATGATCAGCATTCAAGTATGAATGAAGTGCAGCAGTAAACAAAATTAAAGTGCAAAATATGTGAAGCATGAAGTTTCATTAACAAGGCAGTGTAAAAACATATATGTGCTTTTGAATGGATGTGGTATAGAAGTGTTCTCCGTATATCATGGACAGAGAAAAGAACAAATAGATAATTCAGATAGAACTCAAAATAAAACAAATTGGCTGATGATACAAACAAGACTGAAGATTGAAGTATTTTGGACTTATAAACGACTTGAAGGATACGAGAAGATTGTTATGGAAGGAGGTATATCTGTAAAGAGCAGAAGAGAAAGATTGCGTAGAAAATCGACTCATGATGTAACTGACCGTTTGAGCATGATGGCTGCAGAGATATGACATATCTCTGGATATGAGAGAGAGAGATTTCGAAAGATTTAGAGTGACAAAGTTCTGATCGATACAATCTATATAGGGATGAGAAAGCAGATGTTAGGTTTAAAATCCCCGTATAACTTTCTCGTCTGGAAACACATAATACGTAATTAAAAGTGCTTACTGATTGTCTGATGGATTGACGGATAGAATCATCATCATTGCACTTTGGTGAATAACCATGTGTGCTCAAATTTCTTTCTTACAAATAAAGTTATCAGCGCTTGCTCAAAGACTTTATAGTACCGGTGAATGTTCCCAATGAAAAATTAAAAAAGGTGAAAATGTGTGTAAAAATTATATTTTATTCCTATTTTTATAAGTATTGCAAGGACAGCGACACCACTGTTGTCACATAAAGAGATACCGCTAAGAACTAAAACAAATCTCATAAGAACGATTTTCTGGCCAACACTATGTTACCAGTGTCAAACATGCCAATAACAGCAGCTAATGAGCGGAAAATCATAATGACAGAGATGAGGTGTCTTAGAAGAGCTGCAGGTGTGACAATAAGAGACAAAATTAGAAATGAAGAAATCAGAAGGAGACTGGATGTGAAACCAGTTATGCAATTCATAAAAGAACAACAGATTAAATGGTTTGGACACCTGACAAGAATGCCCTGGTATCGCCTACCACAGAGAGCCACACATAAAAAGTATAATGAGTACAGAGCAAGAGGAAGACCACGCAAAAGATGGAGTGACGGCATCAAGAAGATCGTTACGAAAATGAATATCAGCTTACAAATTGTCTTAAAACAAGCACACACAAGATCACTTTGCCCCCACCCACCAACACTTCTATAAAGAAGTAAAAGGTGGAAGAGAAGAAGAAAGAGTAGAAGCGACTAGGCACTCATGGGCCAGTACAGGTCCGTGGACAATTGTTTCAGAAACTATTGTACTCACCTAAGACATATATAATCAAATGCAGAGATATTTTCAGTTGGAAAATCTTCTACTTCTTTCAACGCTCCATATCGACCACGTGTTAACCACTCTGTGATTTGTATGTAATCTGAGCCTAAGAGCGATTTTACGCTGTGTCAGTTACGCGTCCACAAGTAGTCCAGCAGATCCGATTTCTGAGATGCTTTTTATTTACTAGGGTAGCCTGCCTAGCTCCTACATCAGTCGCCTCTTACGACATGACTTGTATGCCGCAGTGGTACTACTATTTATTTCCTTGCGGGTCCTGTACCACACGAGCGGTTGGAAAATCGTAATACCAGGCAGTCCTTATTTTTTCAACTGCGACTGAGGGAACGATGCTTGCAGAGAGAAATATTATCTTACATGAAACGGAGCATAAAACTACTGCATTCCGTAAAATAAAATGCATATTAACTCAAGCGGCTGATATCGGTCGGTACATCATGTTTAGAATAATGAGTTTAGCATAAGAAAACGGAAGAAATTGCTATTTCTATAATTATAATAACATTCTGTGTAATGCTACATCAAAGTGAAATGCCGTTTTTTTCTCTGGTTTTGCTGCATTCTTCCCGGTTTGTTCTGATTACTGTCTTGTTTCTGTTTCACATTTCTGCATTATTATTATCTCTTAATATATGTGGAAGGGTGGGGAAGTTAAGCAGTTTGCATTGGGTTCTGAAGGTCGGGGGTTAGATTATTAATAGCGTCGTTAAGTTCTTGTATCTATTGTTCCAGGAGACCAATTTGAGATTATTGATGGAGTTACAGATTACATTCTATGTGTAACACTTTCTGCATGTGACGTAGGATTTCTACGGAGAGTTTGCGAACAAAATTAGAACAAGGAATTGTTTTGTAAGAACCCCGCAGAGGAAGCAACAGAACGAAAGAATATTATCAACAAATAAACAGTGTACAAGTATTAAGAGCTTCCGAAAAAACACATTGACAAACACAGGATTCGAACCACTTATACTTATTTCTTACGACACCCATTGCCTAGTCTAGCAATACGAGCGCCCTTACGAACACAAATGGCTCGCTGGTTGTATTAGTATATTTTGCTGGCTTATTTGTTGATCCCGAACAAATTGAGGAAACCAGGTGCAATGAATCCTTCTCCTGTAGACTTATTTATTTATATTCTTCTTCTTTGCGTTCGTTCTTTACGACCAATTTTAATCACTCTTTGTGATATGTTTGATCTTTGCCAAGAACGTGTATACGTTGCACATTGGTTTGTAGGCCCCTAAACGCATAGACTTCTACACGTTTAGGACATGTGCATCCGATTTCAGCCAAACTTCCTTAGTCGCCTCTTACGACATGTGTGGCAGGTAACAGTGGTTCTATTCTTTACACCCAAATTTGGGCCCCGGTAACCACTCGGGCGATTTATTTATTTTATTTTAAACATGTTCTTCTTCTTTTCTTTCCGAACGCTCCATATCGACCACTTGTTAACCACTCTTTGTGATTTGTCTGTGATCTGAGCCCAAGAACGATTGTACATTGTACTGCTCATGTACCCACAAGTAGGCGAGCACATCCAATTTCTGTGATGCGTTTTATTTACTAGGGTAGCTTCCCTAACTCCTACATCAGTCGCCTCTTACGGCATGCCTTGTAGGTTGCAGTGGTACTATTCTTTGCTTCCCTTTGCGGGTCCCGGCACAACATGGGCGTATGTTAAACATGTGACTTATGTGAGAGCTGCGACAGCACAATAGAGTGCTGTCCACGCTGCAGAGCGGAAGCTATGGTAAGCGTATAATACATCCCTGGCGACCTATTTTGATTTCGCCGGCTTTAACTCTAACCAGAACTTCAAGAGAAATAATATTTATGAAAAACAGCAATTTTTTCAATTTTTTATTTGGTAAATACTATTTCTTTTTAATTTAATGTTTAGTCAGTATTACGTTTGTATCTGTATTTTATTTATTAAGGTGTCACTATTCATTTTAGTAATGTTATTAATGAAAATGATGATGAGGTTGTTACTTTTAATATTACTTTCTTTTTATTATGATTAGTACTACTATTGCAAATTGCAAATAGGCGCCCTCGCACCCATAATCAATAGTAGGATGCGCCCCAATATATAAAAAAGCGTTGGACAGCGCTGTCGTATTGGTTATTGTACTCGCTTCTAAGGATCGTGGGCTGATTACAACTTCACAGTGCTGGTAGAATCTTTTTTCTGAGCTTAAGGGTTCTCAGATCGATACAGCCTCAATTAGGTACAAGAAAAGACTTGGAAAGTAATGACGGATGGCGAGATGTTGACCAGCTCCTCCATCGTGGACCGACGATCAATTAAAAATACGGCCCAACGCCATATTCTCCAGTGTACCTTATAGTAGGAAACAAAGGTTCCTTTTTATGTTCTCTCTTCTCCAGTTGTGTTATTACACTAATATGTTTATGAAATTCTAACATTTGAATACCACTGTATTGATATAATATAGTTAGTTAGTTTATTCCTTTCGAGCCAAAGGCGGCACATAGAGCAGAGGTTTTAGATCTCCATGTGATACGGTTCTTTGCTAGCAGTTGGAGATCTTGTATGGTTTTACATCCCAATAGTTTACTTTCTTGTTGGATGGTTCTTCGAAGAGTGGTCTTTGGTCTTCCACGTTTTCTTTTCCCAACTGGTATAATATACATCTATTCAGAAGAATGTTGTTGATTATTTACAAAATAAATATACAATATTTGTTAGCCGCCGCCCGTGTTGTGCCGGGGCCCGCAAGGAAGCAAAAATAGTACCACTACGACCTACAAGGCATGTCGTAAGATGTGACTGATATAGGACCTAGGGAAGCTACCCTAGTAAATAAAAAACATCGGAGAAATTGGATGTGTTGGCCTACTTGTAGGCGCATAACTGGCACAAGGTATAATCGCTCTTAGGCTTAGATCACATACAAATAACATAGAGTGGTTAACAAGTGGTCTATATGGAGCATCAAAAGAAGAAGAGCTTAGTTGCCAACACTGATTTATTTACTACATTGTTATTATATTATTATTATGTTGTTACATAGAGGCATCATGATTGAGATTCTTCAGTTTTAAAACAAGCTTACAGACTATTAGTATCTTAATCAACAAAGAATTGTGGGAATAAAACTGTTTAATTGAGTTTACAACTGTTTTATTGAATTAACAATTGTTTCCTTGAGTTGGCAACTGTTTCCCTGAGTTTATAACTGTTTCTTAAATTTTGAAAACTGTTTCATTGAGTTGACAACTGTTTCCTTGAGTTTATAACTGTTTTATTGAATTAACAATTGTTTCCTTGAGTTGACAAATGTTTCCTTGAGTTAACAACTGTTTCCTTGAGTTTATAACTGTTTTATTGAATTAACAATTGTTTCCTTGAGTTGACAACTGTTTCCTTGAGTTGACAACTGTTTCCTTGAGTTGACAACTGTTTCCTTGAGTTTATAACTGTTTTATTGAATTAACAATTGTTTCCTTGAGTTGACAACTGTTTCCTTGAGTTGACAACTGTTTCCTTGAGTTGACAACTGTTTCATTTAGATGACAACTGTTTCTTTTAGTTTACAACTGTTTCCTTGAGTTGACAACTGTTTCCTTGAGTTGACAACTGTTTCCTTGAGTTGACAACTGTTTCCTTGAGTTGACAACTGTTTCCTTGAGTTGACAACTGCTTCCGTAAGTTGACAACTGTCTCCTTGTTTTTACAACTGTTTCCTTGGTTTTTTCAACTGTTTCCTTGAGTTTACAATCGTTTCCTTGACTTGACAACTGTTTAATTGAGTTTACAACTGTTTCATTGCGTTTACAACTGTTTCCTTGTTTCCACAGATACAGATTATAATTTCAGCTTCTGTGTGATAATCAGATTGCAGACGGCTTAAGAACTCAGTTTTTAATTATCTGGGATGGAGGGCTGCGGCTAAAGCTGACATGACCTCTCCAAGATGATAATCAGTTTGCAGATTGCTAAAGAATTCTGCCTCTAGTTAGCTAGAACAGAGTGCTACGGTAAAACTGACATTTTGGCTCATAATGATAATCAGATTGCAGATGACTTAAGAAGAAAACTTATAATAATCTGGGATAGAGTGCTGCGGTAAATCTGACAATTTTGATCCTTGTTTGATGTTTCTCTTAGCAACTAGCTTGAATGGGATAGTGATTAAAAACTTTAAATCATATTTTGGAAAACTTCTACAAGTCATAGACAAATACAGGCGTAATGTAGCCTATCTGTGAGATGCTTGTGTTGATATGAACATCGGAGACGCACAGAACTTGGATATGGAGCATTTAGGCGACCTGGAGTAATGAGTATGCGATTTGTGGCCATCTTGATGGGGACAGTATCCAAAAAACTTTGGTTGCTCTCGCGAAGGAAGCTCAATCTATGTGCGTTCACGTTGCTCGCTTTTATCGTCTTTGGCTACGTTGTAGTGATGGATGTTGTGCAACAGCACACCAGAAGCTTACAGAGGGTTGTACATACTTGGCGCAATCCCCATACTGGCACCGTCGACAACATCGATATCATCGACGACTCTGGCATTGAAACAACATTAAGCAGTGACTATGTGGAGTCCTTCTGTCAATATAGGTAAGATGTGATTAGGCTATAGTATGTCAACAAAATGGTAAGAACTTTGGAAGCCACAGAATGTGGTTTCTCAGAAGAATGTTGAAAGTTCCATGGACTGCTAAAAAGACCAATGAAGAGATCTTGTCGGAGACAGATTCATATCGAAATGTAATCAATCGAATAAGAATTAGGCAGTCCAGGTTTTGCGGATATAATTATAAGGGGCAGTTTAAAGCATCTGGTTAAAATAGGAAAATACAGGGAAGATATATTGAGGGAGACAGGGACAACATTCCGGACGGCTTGAAATTGTGGTTCGGCAATGGCTCAGTGACGGAGTTGATGGATTATACCAGAGATAGACTGACGTGGCGAGACATGATTGCCTACGTCAACCGGTGTGGCACTTGATTGATTGAAGTCAATTTGAGTGTTGACTTGTACATATATATTGTTGAAAAACAGAGTGAATACTATATAACAAATATATGTGATAAATAGAATGATCACTTTTTACACATATTTGAGATATAGAGTGAATATTTTAAATAATTACTTCTCCCCTGTGGTGCTGTTGCATGCAAAGGATGCAAAGAATAGTTTCACTGCGATCAACACAGCATGTCGTAAGAGGCGACGGATGGATGACCTAAAGAAACTACCCTAGTAAATAAAAAGCGTCGCAGAAATCGGACGTCCTGGCCTAACTGGTACAACGTAAAATCGCTCTTATGCTCAGATCACATACAAATCACACGGAGTGGCAAACAAGTGGTACACATGGAGCGTTTGAAGAAGAATAAAAATGAAGTAATTACTTAAAACTTAGAGTGAGCATATTACACACATATTTTAGAACCAGACCAGAGTGAATACTTTACAGAAATATTATTGAATCTATCCAGCGATTTAAGAGGTTTCAAATTACACATTTGTACAAGCAGTACTGTGTGCATGAGGTGCAGAGTGAAGAGTGAGTATTTAATCAGCGAGCCACTGGAACTATCAGTTTGCATAATCGTTGACATGCTGAGGAAGACTGAGCGTATATAGAATATGTCCGAAAGTGCTATAACGCCTGTTCAGTAAACAATAACATATTGTTATGTATTCAAAAACTGTAAGAAGAACGTAGAAGAAGAAGATGTAGAAGAAGAAAAAAAAAAGAAAAAGAAAAGGTAGAAAAAGGAGGTCGAAGAAAAAGAAGATAGAGAAGAAGAAGAAGAAGCAGTAAAAGAAGAAGCAGAAGTAGAACAAGAAGATGAATGTAGAAGAAGCAGTAGAAGAAATAGATGAAGAAGGAAAAGAAGTAGAACAAAAAGTAGAACAAGAAGTCGAAAAATAAAAGAAGGAGGGAATGTAGAACAAGAATAAGACAAGTAGAACAAGAAAAAAAGACGAAGTAGAACAAGAAAAAAAAGACGAAGTAGAACAAGAAAAAAGACGAAGTAGAACAAGAAAAAAGACGTAGTAGAACAAGAAAAAAGACGAAGTAGAACAAGAAAAAAGACGAAGTAGAACAAGAAAAACGAAAAGAAAAAGGTAGGAAAAATAGGAAGATGTAGAAACCTAAATAGAAGAATATAGTAGAAGAAGAAAAAATAGACGGAACAAATAAAAAGTAGAAAAAAGAAGAAGAAGTGGAGGAAGAAGGAGTATAAGAAGAAGTAGAAGAAGAGTAAGCGAAGACGTAGAAGAAGAAAAAGAAGAAAGAGAACGCAAACAAAAAAGAAGAACACAAAAAAAGATATTAACTTGAATGATTTATAGAAAAGAATACAAGTGATCCACATAAACTTATATTTTCTAACACTAGAAATCGTACCGAAGTGAGAGAACATCGGACTCGGAAAGTCGGTTTTCTTCAAAACCCCATCAAACAGAAGCTACATCAAATCTGTATCCATCCAGAGCTCAATCCATGTGATCCATCAATCGCAGACTATGATAAAAGGTATGTTTTTGTATGTGGTTTTTATCCTTTTTTTTGGTTGTTCTCTAATCTCATTCCAACAAAGATAAGAGGTATTGAGGATATGACTTAAGATTTGAACAGAACAGCTGATGAGATCTGGCCTGTGTGAGAGAGAGAGAGAGAAATTAAGAAGAACTGTTAGAATTGCAAAGTGATCTTGTCTTATTCTCACTCAGACTACAAGAATTGTAGTAAAACTTAGATACCCGGGTAGAAAATGCGTAACGGGTAGATCTTAAAATCATTCAAGAGAAGACAAAAGTATTACGAAGCAACTTCGTACATGAAGACCCGTTGTCAATTGAGTGAATGGCTATAGAAGATGTCGATGGAATTTGCCTACATTAGAAGTAGGGTCAGCAGATTAGAAGGTACAGCTGTGGGCATTAGCGTCAGGATTAGGATAAAAAAATGATATGCCTTTGCTATCCTGCATACAATGTGAAAATCGACTACAATCTCCACTAAAACAAAGTTCAGGATATTCAGCTCAAATTAGAAATATGTCTTGTTGTTTGGCTCGTAAACATGGTGAATCATCCAGTTAAATACAAATAAGATGGATACCTTTGTCCCTAGATGTCTTTGACGTATTCTCAGACTGAGATGGTATGATAGTGCTGCAAACACAGACATGTGGTTAATCTTCTTCTTCTTCTTTCTCGAATCCTGTATGCCTCACAGCGTCAGGTCAGGAAGAGATTTCTAAAACGGGCCTAGTATGCGCTTCGTAGATAGTCTCTTTCGTCGCCTCTGTTATCTCTGAGGTCAATGTGGTTAATAATTGAATATAACTAATGATGACCAAGGTTAAGAGAAGAAAATGATGATGGGTCGGGCATACCCTGCGGAAGGTCCAGTAGAGTGTCAGGACACAAACACTTGAGTGGAACACGCAAGAACAGTGGAAAAGAGGAAGTCCTAAACATACGGAGTCTTCTTGAGGAACTAAAGGATACTGGACTATTATGGGAAGCAATAAAGTAAACAGCCAGATGCTGATAAATGTAAGGGAACTGATAACTCCCTATGCTCATGAGAAGTAGAGATAAATAAGCAAGAAATTATAATGAAATGTGAAGGTAGAATATCGCATTGAGCAGTCGGTAAGGCACTTGATTAATATCATAGAAGTGACATGCAAAGAGTAGACATACCTTCAAGCTACAGATTCAGTACGTGTTGTGAACATCAGCACTGACAATCGGCTGTGTGGTGCCGGGACCTACAAGGGAAGCAAAGAATAGTACCACTGCGACCTGCAATACAAGTCGTAAGAGACGAGTGATGTAGGCCCTTGGGATGCTACCATAGTAAATAAAAAGCACTGCAGAAATCGGATGTGATGGCCTACTTGTAGGCTCATAACTGGTACAACGTACTATCACTTTTAGGCTCAGGTTGACAAGTGGTCGATATGGAGCGTTCGAAGAAGAAGAAGAAGCATTGATAATAATGAGTGACGAAATAGTTAGTAGGTTTATTTGCTGGATGAAAGTTCTAGGCTCTAATCCAGGCCTCGTCGTTGTGCTCACGAGTTCATTTTCTTTTAGAGATTCTGAGAATTGTTGCTAGAGATGCAGATTTAGAACGTTGTGCAATACTCGCCGAAGATGTGAGATTCAGAGGAGATTCACCGGTGTAAATTCGGTGTGATAAGGGCATCTTTTGCAATGAAGTCAAACCTATGCCGTTGAACATATTTTTATTATAATCACCAGGAGTAGTATGAACAGAGGAAGTGATTTGTCCTGCAAATAACACATCAACAAATATATACCTATATTAAGTTCGGTGAAACTATAAACACTTACCTAAATTTAGTTACCTAAAAGCAGCAAATACATCAATCAATCGAGTGACATGCCTGACGGCGTAGGCGATCATGTCTCTCCACAACTCTCTGCTTGGTGCATGTAATCAGTTATGACGTCTATCTTGTGTCGAACCATGATGTCAGGTCATCCATCATCTTCTACCTCTGTCTTCCGTGATATCTCCCTCCCTGAATTTTACCTGTTGTTATCAAATGTAAACCTTCTCTTCGCATTATATGCCCGAAGAACCTTGATTGTCGGATTCTTATTCTTTTGATAAGGTTTCTCGGTATGCAGGTCTGATGTAAAACCACCTCATTTGTTTTCTTTGCTGGCCATGGAATGTTTAGCATTCTTCTGTAAAACCACATCTCTGTGGCTTCCAATGATCGTATTGATTGTTTATTCATTGTCCATGATTCGCTGCCATACAGAAGTATTGGATCAATATAGCATTGGAGTATTCGTTTTCGCAGTGTCATTGGTAATGAATTCACGCATAGTGTGTTTTTCATTTTCATAAAAGCTACTTTCGCTTGAGCAATTCTACTTCTAATCTCTGTTTTACACCTGCCATCTGATGTCAGGAATGTTCCCAAGTACTTGAATCGATGGACTTGTTTCAGTGCTGTGTTATTTATGTTGATATTACATAGGGGTATCTCCAGCAAATACATACCTAAATTTATTTCCCTAAAATAGCAAATACATACCTAAATTAAGTTCCCTAAAACAACAAATACATACCTAAATTAAGTTCCCTAAAATTGCAAATACATACCTAAATTAAGTTCCCTAAAATTGCAAATACATACCTAAATTCAGTTCCCTAAAATTGCAAATACATAATTAAATTAAGTTCCCTAAAATTGCAAATACATATCTAAATTTAGTTCCTAAAATTGCAAATACAACCTATATTTAGTTCCTAAAACTCAACTTTCACATCTTATTGTTTATGTATATATAACTAAGAATGTAATACATTTTTGTTCACCTTTCACAGCTGCAAGGTTAACTGTTTAGCTGAAGAGAACTGGGTGTATACAGAGAATGGAATATTTCGCATCTCAAATTGGGCACGACAGAAATACGGCAAAATAACATGCGAATATGCGCCAATTGTTAGAGGACGGGGAGACTACTCTGCCAGGCATGCTGAACACATAAAGCCAATGCTGGATGGTTCCCCTTTGGTCTCTGATTTTTTCAAGGTATACACAAACTATCGCAAAGGTAGTTAACAATTATTATTTTATCAATGTCTTATTTATGTATCAATCCTAACATATGTCAGCGAGAGTTGTTGTATCAATCTAACATATGCCAGCAGTGTATGTTGTATCAATCCTAACATATCTCAGCGAGTGTTGTTGTATCAATCCTAACATATGCCAGCGAGTGTTGTTGTATCAATCCTAACATATCTCAGCGAGTGTTGTTGTATCAATCCTAACATATATGTCAGCGAGAGTTGTTGTATCAATCCTAACATATGTCAGCCAGTGTTGTTGTATCAATCCTAACATATGTCAGCGAGTGTTGATGTATCAAACCTAACATAGGCCAGCGAGTGTTGTTGTATCAATCCTAACATTATGTCAGCGAGAGTTGTTGTATCAATCCTAACATATGTCAGCGAGTGTTGTTGTATCAATCCTAACATATGTCAGCCAGTGTTGTTGTATCAATCCTAACATATGTCAGCGAGTGTTGTTGTATCAAACCTAACATAGGCCAGCGAGTGTTGTTGTATCAATCCTAACATTATGTCAGCGAGAGTTGTTGTATCAATCCTAACATATGTCAGCGAGTGTTGTTGTATCAATCCTAACATATGTCAGCGAGAGTTGTTGTATCAACCCTAACATATGTCAGCGAGAGTTGTTGTATCAATCCTAACATATGTCAGCGAGTGTTGGTAAATGACTAATGATTTAGAAAGCAAGTTGAATGCATTTGAAAATAGATGTCTGCGAAAAATAATGAACATAAAATGGAAAGAATTCAGGAGAAGTGATGAAATCAGAGAAATGTCTTGTCAACCACAAGTGACAACTGTTATAAGAAAGAGAAGATGGAGATATGTTGGGCACACCTTGAGGAGAAATGATCAACGAATATCAAAGCAGACATTGAAGTGGGATGCAAATGGTTCAAGAAAGAGAGGACGAACTAAGGAGACCCTGAAGCGAACTTTGCTGAGAGAGGCAGGAAATATCCGTCTCAGTTCCATGGAGGAGATTGAGCGAGTTGCCCTGGATAGAGAGGTATGGAGAAATTGCTTGCGAGCCCTATGTAACGTATAACGGTACGAGAGGAATTATTATTATTATATTTATCATTACAGTTAGTGCTATTTAAATTATTATTCCAGTTTATGTACTATTATCATGTAAAATACCTCTTGTCAGTTGAAAATGATACGAGCAGGTTGCACAGTTGTTTAGTTTAGTTTAGTGGTCGGATCATGATCTCTGACGATCGATCAATTTAGTACGAAAGTGCTCCGATCTCCTCTTCAGTTTGTCTCTCAGCGTGTGGCAACTAACGAAACTAGTTCTTTGCTTGTTTACTATTCTTCTTTGGCTACCAGTATTGTTCTCTTGTCTAGCTACACAACATTTGACTTGGTTGTACAGATATCTACCTAAATGAAATTGTAATGGCCATATGAATCAATCAATTGCTTAGGAATATAGCGATCCATACTCACACATGCGTACTTGAAACTTGTATTTTTAAGTACCTGCCTTTGACATCGTTCTCCAGGTTGCATGTGTGTCAGCTTCAGGAAGACGGTACCACAATATTCATGCTGGGGTGGCGTACAATGAAAGTCTTCATGCCAGATCACGTCAGATAAAACTTCCTGCAAACGCCCTGGGATATGACGTTTTCATGTTTGGTAAGAATTTCAAAGTTCATTATATACATTGTTTCGTTATATCTGCTGTATTAGATGTGCTACATGTGAGCATGTACTTGGAGAAAGTGAGAATGAGTTATTGTCGCATACCACATCAAATGCTGTTATGTCATCTTTCCGAGGGAAAGAGTCACCAAGGCAGACCACTGCTCCGATATAAAGATGTCTGAAGGCCTCGATGATGAACTTTTCTATAGGTCACAGCAAATGGGGAAAACTAGCTGATGACAAAGTTGTGTGAAATGCAACATTCCGCAAGGGCTTAAAGTCTTTTGAGAAGAGACTTATGTATGAGATGAACGACAAGAGATAGAAGCAAAAACGCAGAAGTTGTCAAAGTAAAACATTTACCCATTGACGAAAAAGACCAAAAAGGATATACATACATCAGATTTGTACATACTATTACTGATGAAGCCATAACGTCCAAATGTCCGAAATTCAACAAAATTACAATAATTTATTTTCAATATAGATGGAGACTGCGGTAAAACTATGTAGAATGGTGATACACGTGATAACAAAGTACTGTAGTTTTACTGTAGCTCCTGTGTATTGTCATTGTTTTCATATTTTGTAAAACTGCAGTACTTTGTTATTACGTGTTTCACCAATAATTTAACTTCGGAACTTTCAGGAATAACAACACAATTGACCAGTATCAAACTTATATTCCCATCGTGAACCTTCGCTGGTGCTGAGGAGTTAATGCACCACTGGTGAGATTTTTCTGTGTACAAAAAATAAAGATCGGAGCACACATGGTTGCCCACTGAAGTGTAGTTATGATGATATTATCCCCGAATCAATCACTTAATCTATAAATATAATCAGTGGCGGCTCATGATCATTTTGTTGGTGGGGCCAGACAGATATTTTCAGAAAAATCGTAGTTTCGGTTAGGATATATTTTAATGTATAAAATAATAAATACACGTTACAACTTATTTTTGGTGGGGCCAGGCCCTTAATGACGAGCCGCCACTGAATATAATCTATCTGTTTACGGTTACCACATATCTTTCTCTATCAAGACTTTATTAATTTGCTTACTGTCAACCTCAAAACTTTTCGAAATCGTAAAAGTTCACATAATATTTTAACTTCTTTTACTTCTTCGAACGCTCCCTATCGACCACTATGTGGGATTTGTAAGTGATCTGAGCCTAAGAAAAAGTGTACGTTGTGCCAGTTATGCGTCTACAAGTAGATTGGCACATCCGATTCCTGCGATGCTTTTTATTTACTAGGGTAGCTTCCGTAGGCTCTACATCATTCGCCTCTTACGACATGCCTTGTAAGTCGCAGTGGTACTATTCTTTACTTCTCTTGTGGGTCCTGGCACCACACAGGTGATATTTTAACTACATAAAACTGATTTTAAAATAAACTGTTTAAAATTGTCTAAAGGCGTAGGATTTGTTTCATTGCACCAGGTGTCTCCGTTTGGCCTGGTGACTCTTTGTAGAAATGAAACGCTAGATGTGGAGAGATGTCTTGGTGACTTCGTAGAAATTGAATACTAGATGTTAAAGCATTGCACAAAGGTTCTTAGTGACTTTAGAAATTGAATACTAGATGTTAAAGCATTGCACAAGGTTCCTTGGTGACTTCGTAGAAATTGAATGCTAGATGTTAAAGCATTGAACAAGGTTTCTTGGTGACTTCGTAGAAATTGAATACTAGATGTTAAAGCATTGCAGAATGTTTCTTGGTGACTTCGTAGAAATTGAATGCTAGATGTTAAAGCATTGTACAATGTTTCTTGGTGACTTCGTAGAAATTGAATGCTAGATGTTAAAGCATTGCAGAAAGCAAAAACTTCATAGTTCCAGCAACAATTCTATGGGATCTGAAGACAAATTATACTCGTGTACCGAACTACGTGTTCCTCACCTGAACCCATAGAAAAGGAAGAACTAAAAGAACATTTATTAACATGAGCACTTTATTAACATTCAATCAAATCACAATCGATACCTACGTAGAAACCATTAAAGAGATCATATGTGAAGATTGCAACGTTACACAATGTTTCTTCAGAAATGTGTAACCTCCGAGTGTTGGTGGGAAGATGAAACGACTTTTGAAGTTCCACGAGAGTCGTCGTTCTACGATTTTCTCCAGAAGATTGCCAGACGTGTTTTACATTGCAATAATTCTCTAACGACCTATCTGGGAGTGAACTTTGTTAGGATTTGGTAATGGGAGTAGGTAGCTGTGGAGTCACTCCTTCCTGATTTCACTACCCTGTATGTTGAGGTTAAATTCATTGGCCAGACACTACATGTTATCGATCGATACAAATATTATTGAAAGGAAAAGTATTTGTAAATGCAACCACTCAATGAAATAATAGCCGTCAATCGCAAGCGATGATGCCAACATCCTCATACGTGTTCTACTGCACCTCATGTTTTTTAATGATCTCTTTGATATTTATTTTAATGTTACAGGGTTTGATTCAACGTCCAGGATGTCCTGGATTCGAAACCTGCCAAGGACTCGTGAATTTTTCTTAAACACCTTAGGTGGACTAGAACTGGAAGGCTACAATATTGTTGGTGACGGCACCGTACAGGTATATACAGTGTATATCATCATCATCATCATCAAATAGCTTGTCCTGAGCAGATCATTGCCACCCCAACAGTCCTCCGGAATTTCTCTCTCTCTCATTGGCCAGATGCCCTGCCTCTGCAGCCGTCATGCTCAAACCATCAGTTGCAACCTGAATCCATCTTTTCGGTAGTCTTCCTCTTCTTCTCTTTGCGGTATGCCTCCTTCCATGATGGTCTTCTCCAGCCCTTCATGTCTTGTTATATGTCCAAAATATCTAAACAGTGCATATATAAAGTATATATATATATATATATATATATGCACAGACATGTCTCTATAGACACACAAGTTACACAAGACTATATCTATATATGCGTGTCGCCCTTGTGGTGTGTCGGAGCCCGCACGGAAAGCAAAAAATAGTACCACTGCGAATTACAACACATGTCGTAAATGGCGACTGATGTAGGAGTCTAGAAAAGCTACCCTAGTAAATAAAAAGCGTCGCAGAAATCGGATATGCTGACCTACTTGCAGGCACATAACTCGCACAACGTAACAATCGCTCTTATGATCAGATCACATACAAATCACAAGAGTGGTTAACAAGTGGTCGATATGGAGCGTGGAAGAAAACGAAGAGAAATTAAGATTAATACCGCTGAGAGGTATATATTCTGAAGAAATTAACGTTGTTCATAGAAAGAAAAACAAACAAAGAAGAAGATCTAGACAAACTTGAAATGAAGAAGAAATAACTACAGTAAATAGAAATCAATCTAATAAAACATGTCAGACACATAACTATAGTCTGTCCATTAATTCGTGAGCACGTTTGAAATTGATTTTCTCGAAAACTACCTGATGGATCTCAGTGATTTTTGCATGCAGCCTTAGAATATCCATGACGCTAAAATAAAGCTAACCAGTAGTTCATAGATGCTACGGACTTTGCACATCGGCGAATTCCTTTGATCTTTTATGACAATTGCAAATACGGTGGCTCAAATTTTAGATTTTACAGTAATCCCTAGAATTTGTCCATGTCAATTCTATTCATAGGTGTATCTCCATATTAACTTGATAGGTCAAGTAATTAATTGTGTTGCCCTTTATGTGCAATCGTGAACTTGGATACAATATGCAACAGTTAGTCGTCACCATTAGACCCCAGGGTGTCTGAACTTCACCACAAATTGTATGATGGTAGACGCATTTGGATATGGAAATGTATACGTTGCTATTTCTCAGTCTGTAATCAAAATATGATTTGTATCATCCCGAATCTGACGATTCCATGAGGTTGATAATTGTTACTGGCTGGACAAATTGTAATCCATCTCGGTGCCAGTACTCGTCTTCCTCTCGGAGCACATGTTCAAACACTTCTTCCAGAACTGCATGTCTATCATTGAGAGGGACTCACGTGTCAGAACTTCAACATCACACATTTTAAACGTCCTGTTCTGCAACTTGCCCTTTTACTTTAACCCAGACAAACTCTATCGGATTGAGGTGAGCATGATATGGAGGTAGTCGCAAAGACGTGTGGCCGTATTCCGCAATGATTTTGTCAATATGAAACACCTTTGTCTTATTTGTCATCCTCACCAGGTGCAACAACTCGGGTTTCAAATATGTATCATCGAAGCTGACATTTTCCTTAGCAAGCCAAGTCCTAATTTGATCTTTTGTATTTGATGCAGTTGGTACTTTGTCTTCCGCTGATACTGCGTTGTGATAGGATGCATTATCCATTACCAAGCATGATGGTCTGTTTAGAATTGGAAGTAGATCTTTCTCCATCCAGTGCCTGAAAATATGTCCATTCATTTATGTGTGGTAGTCCCTACCGTCGGTACTTTTTGATTGGAAAATAAGTCCAGCGTCATGGACAAGACCTTCTTCACTGCTTCCTGCATGTGTTAGTATAATACGCTGGCCTTTGCTGCTTGGTATTTTTCTTTTCTGTTCACCGTCTACTGATTGCCATTCTTTAGCATTGGTGTGGTGAGCATTGACCAGGATTCGTCCAAATATACAATATCATAGCCTTGCCTCCGCCGCTCACGGATCTGCCTCAGGTATTTACTTCGCGCAGCAATTAAATGTGGTTTTCACAAATAATATTCCTGCCGCCTATAGTTTTCTGAAGGTGAAGCCGGCGGCTCTTACAATTTTCCATAGAGTACTTTTAGAAATGTCTATGCTGCAATCTGATTGCAGTTTTAATTTCAGTTTCCTGAGAGTAACAAGTTGATTTGTCGCAAACATTTTCAAGAGCTCCCGTCATATGACATCTATGTCAAAGTCGTCAATTGTTCTTTTCCTTCCTTGCTTGACATTAGTGCACTTTGTGTCCTGTTTAATCCATCGGGAAAAGGATTCTCTATTCAGACCAAGCGCCAGTTGCGTTCGTTTCTCAGGGTTTGAATATCGCAATATAGATGACCTCTCTTAGATTCCCTACGGAAGTGTTGGTATAGTAAAACTGTAACCTTCTGCATTGTTATAAATGTGCACTTCAGACTCATTATGAATGTGATATCAATGTTAGTTTTGATAAGCCAACAAATATGATACAATAGCTTCATACAAATAGCGAGATACACCTATAACTATACAACGGTATCCCAATTATAACGTCATATGCTTTCCGCTTTCAAAGTCGACTGGGTTCGGTGCACGAGAATTCCCGTGAAATTGTTTACTCACGATATTTCAATGTTACCATAATGTATTTTAGAACAACGCGTCTGTGTACCGTAGATCTGTTACTATTGTGTACAATCCGGTGAGGTTGATTTTAATATAACCTTAAAGAAATATTTCAAACTACATCAAATTTTCTTGGAAAAAAATATTTCTCTAGCGTCATGGATATTCTAAGGCTGCTTGCAAAATATCACTGAGATCCAACAGGTAGTTTTCGAGAAAATCAATTTCAAACGTGCTCACGAATTAATGGACAGACTATATAGACATGACACATTGAACAAAACAATTGTAGAAGGGAAAGTTGAAGGTGAACGACCAAGAGGAAGACAAAGACAGAAGTGGGATAAGAACATCAAGAGATGGGCGAGTCAGTCTAGTAGAGTGTGAACATCAAGAGATGGGCTAGTCAGTCTAGTAGAGTGTGAACATCAAGAGATGGGCGAGTCAGTCTGGTAGAGTGTGAACATCAAAAGATGGGCGAGTCAGTCTAGTAGAGTGTGAACATCAAGAGATGGGCGAGTCAGTCTGGTAGAGTGTGAACATCAAGAGATGGGCGAGTCAGTCTGGTAGTGTGTGAACATCAAGAGATGGGCGAGTCAGTCTAGTAGAGTGTGAACGTCAAGAGATGGGCGAGTCAGTCTAGTATAGTGCGAACATCAAGAGATGGGCGAGTCAGTCTGGTAGAGTGTGAACATCAAGAGATGGACGAGTCAGTCTGGTAGAGTGTGAACATCAAGAGATGGGTGAGTCAGTCTGGTAGAGTGTGAACATCAAGAGATGGGCGAGTCAGTCTGGTAGAGTGTGAACATCAAGAGATGGGCGAGTCAGTCTGGTAGAGTGTGAACATCAAGAGATGGGCTAGTCAGTCTGGTAGAGTGTGAACATCAAGAGATGGGCGAGTCAGTCTGGTAGAGTGTGAACATCAAGAGATGGGCGAGTCAGTCTGGTAGAGTGTGAACATCAAGAGATGGGCGAGTCAGTCTACTAGAGTGTGAACATCAAGAGATGGGCTAGTCAGTCTGGTAGAGGGTGAACATCAAGAGATGGGCTAGTCAGTCTGGTAGAGTGTGAACATCAAGAGATGGGCGAGTCAGTCTGGTAGAGTGTGAACATCAAGAGGTGGGCGAGTCAGTCTGGTAGAGTGTGAACATCAGAGATGGCGAGTCAGTCTGGTAGAGTGTGAACATCAAGAGATGGGCGAGTCAGTCTGGTAGAGTGTGAACATCAAGAGATGGGCGAGTCAGTCTGGTAGAGTGTGAACATCAAGAGATGGGCGAGTCAGTCTGGTAGAGTCTGAACAACAAGAGATGGGCTAGTCAGTCTAGTAGAGTGTGAACATCAAGAGATAGGCGAGTCAGTCTGGTATAGTGTGAACATCAAGAGATGGGCTAGTCAGTCTAGTAGAGTGTGAACATCAAGAGATGGGCGAGTCAGTCTAGTAGAGTGTGAACATCAAGAGATGGGCGAGTCAGTCTGGTAGAGTGTGAACATCAAGAGATGGGCGAGTCAGTCTGGTAGAGTGTGAACATCAAGAGATGGGCGAGTCAGTCTGGTAGAGTGTGAACATCAAGAGATAGGCGAGTCAGTCTAGTAGAGTGTGAACATCAAGAGATGGGCTAGTCAGTCTGGTAGAGTGTGAACATCAAGAGATGGGCGAGTCAGTCTGGTAGAGTGTGAACATCAAGAGATGGGCGAGTCAGTCTGGTATAGTGTGAACGTCAAGAGATGGGCGAGTCAGTCTAGTAGAGTGTGAACATCAAGAGATGGGCTAGTCAGTCTAGTAGAGTGTGAACATCAAGAGATGGGCGAGTCAGTCTAGTAGAGTGTGAACATCAAGAGATGGGCGAGTCAGTCTAGTAGAGTGTGAACATCAAGAGATGGGCGAGTCAGTCTAGTAGAGTGTGAACATCAAGAGATGGGCGAGTCAGTCTGGTATAGTGTGAACGTCAAGAGATGGGCGAGTCAGTCTAGTAGAGTGTGAACATCAAGAGATGGGCGAGTCAGTCTGGTAGAGTGTGAACATCAAGAGATGGGCGAGTCAGTCTGGTAGAGTGTGAACATCAAGAGATGGGCGAGTCAGTCTGGTAGAGTGTGAACATCAAGAGATGGGCGAGTCAGTCTGGTAGAGTGTGAACATCAAGAGATGGGCGAGTCAGTCTGGTAGAGTGTGAACATCAAGAGATGGGCGAGTCAGTCTGGTAGAGTGTGAACATCAAGAGATGGGCGAGTCAGTCTGGTAGAGTGTGAACATCAAGAGATGGGCGAGTCAGTCTGGTAGAGTCTGAACATCCAGAGATGGGCTAGTCAGTCTAGTAGAGTGTGAACATCAAGAGATGGCGAGTCAGTCTGGTATAGTGTGAACATCAAGAGATGGGCTAGTCAGTCTAGTAGAGTGTGAACATCAAGAGATGGGCGAGTCAGTCTAGTAGAGTGTGAACATCAAGAGATGGGCGAGTCAGTCTGGTAGAGTGTGAACATCAAGAGATCGTCGAGTCAGTCTAGTAGAGTGTGAACGTCAAGAGATGGGCGAGTCAGTCTAGTATAGTGCGAACATCAAGAGATGGGCGAGTCAGTCTGGTAGTGTGTGAACATCAAGAGATGGACGAGTCAGTCTGGTAGAGTGTGAACATCAAGAGATGGGCAGATCAGTCTGGTAGAGTGTGAACATCAAGAGATGGGCGAGTCAGTCTGGTAGAGTGTGAACATCAAGAGATGGGCGAGTCAGTCTGGTAGAGTGTGAACATCAAGAGATGGGCTAGTCAGTCTGGTAGAGTGTGAACATCAAGAGATGGGCGAGTCAGTCTGGTAGAGTGTGAACATCAAGAGATGGGCGAGTCAGTCTGGTAGAGTGTGAACATCAAGAGATGGGCGAGTCAGTCTACTAGAGTGTGAACATCAAGAGATGGGCGAGTCAGTCTGGTAGAGTGTGAACATCAAGAGATGGGCGAGTCAGTCTGGTAGAGTCTGAACATCAAGAGATGGGCTAGTCAGTCTAGTAGAGTGTGAACATCAAGAGATGGGCGAGTCAGTCTGGTATAGTGTGAACATCAAGAGATGGGCGAGTCAGTCTAGTATAGTGTGAACATCAAGAGATGGGCGAGTCAGTCTAGTAGAGTGTGAACATCAAGAGATGGGCGAGTCAGTCTGGTAGAGTGTGAACATCAAGAGATGGGCGAGTCAGTCTAGTAGAGTGTGAACGTCAAGAGATGGGCGAGTCAGTCTAGTATAGTGCGAACATCAAGAGATGGGCGAGTCAGTCTGGTAGAGTGTGAACATCAAGAGATGGACGAGTCAGTCTGGTAGAGTGTGAACATCAAGAGATGGGCGAGTCAGTCTGGTAGAGTGTGAACATCAAGAGATGGGCGAGTCAGTCTGGTAGAGTGTGAACATCAAGAGATGGGCGAGTCAGTCTGGTAGAGTGTGAACATCAAGAGATGGGCGAGTCAGTCTAGTAGAGTGTGAACATCAAGAGATGGGCTAGTCAGTCTGGTAGAGTGTGAACATCAAGAGATGGGCGAGTCAGCCTGGTAGAGTGTGAACATCAAGAGATGGGCGAGTCAGTCTGGTATAGTGTGAACGTCAAGAGATGGGCGAGTCAGTCTAGTAGAGTGTGAACATCAAGAGATGGGCGAGTCAGTCTAGTAGAGTGTGAACATCAAGAGATGGGCGAGTCAGTCTAGTAGAGTGTGAACATCAAGAGATGGGCGAGTCAGTCTAGTAGAGTGTGAACATCAAGAGATGGGCGAGTCAGTCTAGTAGAGTGTGAACATCAAGAGATGGGCGAGTCAGTCTGGTATAGTGTGAACGTCAAGAGATGGGCGAGTCAGTCTAGTAGAGTGTGAACATCAAGAGATGGGCGAGTCAGTCTAGTAGAGTGTGAACATCAAGAGATGGGCGAGTCAGTCTAGTAGAGTGTGAACATCAAGAGATGGGCGAGTCAGTCTGGTAGAGTGTGAACGTCAAGAGATGGGCGAGTCAGTCTGGTAGAGTGTGAACGTCAAGAGATGGGCGAGTCAGTCTGGTAGAGTGTGAACATCAAGAGATGGGCGAGTCAGTCTAGTAGAGTGTGAACATCAAGAGATGGGCGAGTCAGTCTGGTAGAGTGTGAACATCAAGAGATGGGCGAGTCAGTCTAGTATAGTGAGAACATCAAGAGATGGGCGAGTCAGTCTGGTAGAGTGTGAACATCAAGAGATGGACGAGTCAGTCTGGTAGAGTGTGAACATCAAGAGATGGGTGAGTCAGTCTGGTAGAGTGTGAACATCAAGAGATGGGCGAGTCAGTCTGGTAGAGTGTGAACATCAAGAGATGGGCGAGTCAGTCTGGTAGAGTGTGAACATCAAGAGATGGGCTAGTCAGTCTGGTAGAGTGTGAACATCAAGAGATGGGCGAGTCAGTCTGGTAGAGTGTGAACATCAAGAGATGGGCAGAGTCAGTCTGGTAGAGTGTGAACATCAAGAGATGGGCGAGTCAGTCTACTAGAGTGTGAACATCAAGAGATGGGCGAGTCAGTCTGGTAGAGGGTGAACATCAAGAGATGGGCTAGTCAGTCTGGTAGAGTGTGAACATCAAGAGATGGGCGAGTCAGTCTGGTAGAGTGTGAACATCAAGAGGTGGGCGAGTCAGTCTGGTAGAGTGTGAACATCAAGAGATGGGCTAGTCAGTCTGGTAGAGTGTGAACATCAAGAGATGGGCGAGTCAGTCTGGTAGAGTGTGAACATCAAGAGATGGGCGAGTCAGTCTGGTAGAGTGTGAACATCAAGAGATGGGCGAGTCAGTCTGGTAGAGTCTGAACAACAAGAGATGGGCTAGTCAGTCTAGTAGAGTGTGAACATCAAGAGATGGGCGAGTCAGTCTGGTATAGTGTGAACATCAAGAGATGGGCTAGTCAGTCTAGTAGAGTGTGAACATCAAGAGATGGGCTAGTCAGTCTAGTAGAGTGTGAACATCAAGAGATGGGCGAGTCAGTCTGGTATAGTGTGAACATCAAGAGATGGGCTAGTCAGTCTAGTAGAGTGTGAACATCAAGAGATGGGCGAGTCAGTCTAGTAGAGTGTGAACATCAAGAGATGGGCGAGTCAGTCTAGTAGAGTGTGAACGTCAAGAGATGGGCGAGTCAGTCTAGTATAGTGCGAACATCAAGAGATGGGCGAGTCAGTCTGGTAGAGTGTGAACATCAAGAGATGGACGAGTCAGTCTGGTAGAGTGTGAACATCAAGAGATGGGCGAGTCAGTCTGGTAGAGTGTGAACATCAAGAGATGGGCGAGTCAGTCTGGTAGAGTGTGAACATCAAGAGATGGGCGAGTCAGTCTGGTAGAGTGTGAACATCAAGAGATAGGCGAGTCAGTCTAGTAGAGTGTGAACATCAAGAGATGGGCTAGTCAGTCTGGTAGAGTGTGAACATCAAGAGATGGGCGAGTCAGTCTGGTAGAGTGTGAACATCAAGAGATAGGCGAGTCAGTCTGGTATAGTGTGAACGTCAAGAGATGGGCGAGTCAGTCTAGTAGAGTGTGAACATCAAGAGATGGGCGAGTCAGTCTAGTAGAGTATGAACATCAAGAGATGGGCGAGTCAGTCTAGTAGAGTGTGAACATCAAGAGATGGGCGAGTCAGTCTAGTAGAGTGTGAACATCAAGAGATGGGCGAGTCAGTCTGGTATAGTGTGAACGTCAAGAGATGGGCGAGTCAGTCTAGTAGAGTGTGAACATCAAGAGATGGGCGAGTCAGTCTGGTAGAGTGTGAACATCAAGAGATGGGCGAGTCAGTCTGGTAGAGTGTGAACATCAAGAGATGGGCGAGTCAGTCTGGTAAGTGTGAACATCAAGAGATGGGCGAGTCAGTCTGGTAGAGTGTGAACATCAAGAGATGGGCGAGTCAGTCTGGTAGAGTGTGAACATCAAGAGATGGGCAGGTCAGTCTGGTAGAGTGTGAACATCAAGAGATGGGCGAGTCAGTCTGGTAGAGTGTGAACATCAAGAGATGGGCGAGTCAGTCTGGTAGAGTCTGAACATCAAGAGATGGGCTAGTCAGTCTAGTAGAGTGTGAACATCAAGAGATGGCGAGTCAGTCTAGTAGAGTGTGAACATCAAGAGATGGGCGAGTCAGTCTAGTAGAGTGTGAACATCAAGAGATGGGCGAGTCAGTCTGGTAGAGTGTGAACATCAAGAGATGGGCGAGTCAGTCTAGTAGAGTGTGAACGTCAAGAGATGGGCGAGTCAGTCTAGTATAGTGCAGACATCAAGAGATGGGCGAGTCAGTCTGGTAGTGTGTGAACATCAAGAGATGGACGAGTCAGTCTGGTAGAGTGTGAACATCAAGAGATGGGCTAGTCAGTCTGGTAGAGTGTGAACATCAAGAGATGGGCGAGTCAGTCTGGTAGAGTGTGAACATCAAGAGATGGGCGAGTCAGTCTGGTAGAGTGTGAACATCAAGAGATGGGCTAGTCAGTCTGGTAGAGTGTGAACATCAAGAGATGGGCGAGTCAGTCTACTAGAGTGTGAACATCAAGAGATGGGCGAGTCAGTCTGGTAGAGTGTGAAAATCAAGAGATGGGCGAGTCAGTCTGGTAGAGTCTGAACATCAAGAGATGGGCTAGTCAGTCTAGTAGAGTGTGAACATCAAGAGATGGGCGAGTCAGTCTGGTATAGTGTGAACATCAAGAGATGGGCTAGTCAGTCTAGTAGAGTGTGAACATCAAGAGATGGGTGAGTCAGTCTAGTAGAGTGTGAACATCAAGAGATGGGCAGTCAGTCTGGTAGAGTGTAACATCAAGAGATGGGCGAGTCAGTCTGTAGAGTGTGAACGTCAAGAGATGGGCAAGTCAGTCTAGGTATAGTGCGAACATCAAGAGATGGGCGAGTCAGTCTGGTAGAGTGTGAACATCAAGAGATGGACGAGTCAGTCTGGTAGAGTGTGAACATCAAGAGATGGGCGAGTCAGTCTGGTAGAGTGTGAACATCAAGAGATGGGCGAGTCAGTCTGGTAGAGTGTGAACATCAAGAGATGGGCGAGTCAGTCTGGTAGAGTGTGAACATCAAGAGATGGGCGAGTCAGTCTAGTAGAGTGTGAACATCAAGAGATGGGCTAGTCAGTCTGGTAGAGTGTGAACATCAAGAGATGGGCGAGTCAGTCTGGTAGAGTGTGAACATCAAGAGATGGGCGAGTCAGTCTGGTATAGTGTGAACGTCAAGAGATGGGCGAGTCAGTCTAGTAGAGTGTGAACATCAAGAGATGGGCGAGTCAGTCTAGTAGAGTGTGAACATCAAGAGATGGGCGAGTCAGTCTTGTAGAGTGTGAACATCAAGAGATGGGCGAGTCAGTCTAGTAGAGTGTGAACATCAAGAGATGGGCGAGTCAGTCTAGTAGAGTGTGAACATCAAGAGATGGGCGAGTCAGTCTGGTATAGTGTGAACGTCAAGAGATGGGCGAGTCAGTCTGGTAGAGTGTGAACATCAAGAGATGGGCGAGTCAGTCTAGTAGAGTGTGAACATCAAGAGATGGGCGAGTCAGTCTAGTAGAGTGTGAACATCAAGAGATGGGCGAGTCAGTCTGGTAGAGTGTGAACGTCAAGAGATGGGCGAGTCAGTCTGGTAGAGTGTGAACGTCAAGAGATGGGCGAGTCAGTCTGGTAGAGTGTGAACATCAAGAGATGGGCGAGTCAGTCTGGTATAGTGTGAACATCAAGAGATGGGCGAGTCAGTCTGGTAGAGTGTGAACATCAAGAGATGGGCTAGTCAGTCTAGTAGAGTGTGAACATCAAGAGATGGGCGAGTCAGTCTAGTAGAGTGTGAACATCAAGAGATGGGCGAGTCAGTCTGGTATAGTGTGAACATCAAGAGATGGGCGAGTCAGTGTGGTACAATGTGAACATCAAGAGATGGGCGAGTCAGTCTAGTAGAGTGTGAACATCAAGAGATGGGCGAGTCAGTCTAGTAGAGTGTGAACATCAAGAGATGGGCTAGTCAGTCTGGTATAGTGTGAACATCAAGAGATGGGCGAGTCAGTCTGGTATAGTGTGAACATCAAGAGATGGGCGAGTCAGTCTGGTATAGTGTGAACATCAAGAGATGGGCTAGTCAGTATGGTATAGTGTGAACATCAAGACAAGAAAGCATTGGACGGTGAACATCAGATAAGAGTGGGAAGGAATGGCGCTGCTTCGGGGAAAAACTCTTTGGTAAAAATAATTTGTTTTTAATTTTCAACATCCTTAAAACTCATTGGGGACCCAAGCCGGTGTTACAAAGCTCATTCAGTCTCGCTGAGATTTTTCCCTATTCGAAAGAGATTAGAGTACATATGTTTATTCTTGGAACTGCACTATTTATCATCAAGTGCTTCTACCTTGAGGACCTTGACTCCCATGAGATCAGTCCTGAAAATCTCACTGTTTTGTGTAAGGTGACCGCCGTCAGTAGCAGTCATTCTCAGATCATCAATAACATCTTGCACACATCCTCTTTAGATCTTCCTTTATCCTTCATCCAGGTACCATTCCCTCCAAAATTATCTTCTCTATGAACATAAGTCTTTTGATGTCTGCAAACTATAATTTTCCTTGTTTTTGTGTTCTGTAATAGGCAATTGCCTTTAAGTGTAGCACAAAGTGCACGATTATGGTTTTACAAAAAACCAATCGATGTATTAGTATCTGTTTCATTTAACAACCGGTTGAGGAATGGCAACTAACCAGTCAATGTACATCAGTTCTAATGAAATCTTCTTAATCTCTCATATATGTTCTCTGTTCATTTTTTAAAAACAAGGCATTGTTACCAATACTTACTGGGAACACAGAGCATGATCTCCCATCTGCCAGACGTGATGATCCTGTATCCAGAGAGGTGGATGACTTTCCATGGATATGGGACAAGTTTAAGAAAGCTGGTTACGTCACGGCATGGGCAGAAGATATGTCTTACATTGGGACATTTCAGGTGAGCTCAGACAAGTTTCATTCACACTGTTATCTCTAGTCACTTGTGAAGGAAGAAGAAACTGGTTAATTCACACTGCTTCTTCTTCTTCTTCTTCTTTGCATTCGTATTTTAAGACCAATTTTAATCACTCTTTGTGATATGTTTGATCTTTGCCAAGAACGTGTATACGCTGCACATTGGTTTGGTAGGCCCCTAAACACATAGACTTCTACACGCTTAGGACACATGCATCCGATCTCAGCCAAACCTCCTTACTCGCCTCTTACGACATGCATGGCAGGTAACAGTGGTTCTATTCTTTACACCCCAAATTTGGGCCCCGTAACCACTCGGGCGGAATGAATTCACACTGCTATCTCTAGTCACAGTGTGAAGGAAGAAGAAACTGGTTAATTCACACTGCTATCTCTAGTCACCTTGTGAAGGAAGAAGAAACTTGTTAATTCACACTGCGATCTCTAGTCACCTTGTGAAGGAAGAAGAAACTGGTTAATTCACACTGCTATCTCTAGTCACCTTGTGAAGGAAGAAGAAACTGATTACTTCACACTGCTATCTCTAGTCACCTTGTGAAGGAAGAAGAAACTTACGCACTTTCATCTCTTGTCACCTTGTGAAGGAAGAAGAAACTTGTTAATTCACACTGCTATCTCTAGTCATCTTGTGAAGGAAGAAGAACTTGTTAATTCACACTGCTATCTCTAGTCACCGTGTGAAGGAAAAAGAAACTGGTTAATTCACACTGCTATCTCTAGTTACCTTGTGAAGGAAGAAGAAACTGGTTAATTCACACTGCTATCTCTAGTCACCTTGTGAAGGAAGAAGAAACTGGTTAATTCACACTGCTATCTCTAGTCACCGTGTGAAGGAAAAAGAAACTGGTTAATTCACACTGCTATCTCTAGTTACCTTGTGAAGGAAGAAGAAACTGGTTAATTCACACTGCTATCTCTAGTCACCTTGTGAAGGAAGAAGAAACTTGTTAATTCACACTGCTATCTCTAGTTACCTTGTGAAGGAAGAAGAAACTGGTTAATTCACACTGCTATCTCTAGTCACCGTGTGAAGGAAAAAGAAACTGGTTAATTCACACTGCTATCTCTAGTTACCTTGTGAAGGAAGAAGAAACTGGTTAATTCACACTGCTATCTCTAGTCACCTTGTGAAGGAAGAAGAAACTGGTTAATTCACACTGCTATCTCTAGTCATCTTGTGAAGGAAGAAGAAACTGGTTAATTCGAACTGTCATCTCTAGTCACCGTGTGAAGAAAGAAGAATCTGGTTAATTCACACTGCTTCTTCTTCTTCTTCTTTGCATTCGTTCGTTACGATCAATTTTAATCACTCTTTACGATATGTTTGATCTTTGCCAAGAACGTGTATACGTTGCACATTGGTTTGGTAGGTCCTTAAACACATAGACTTCTACACGATTAGGACACATGCATCCTATTTCAGCCAAACCTCCTTAGTCTCCTCTTACGACATGTATGGCAGGTAATAGTGGTTCTATTCTTTACACCCCAAATTTGGGCCCCGGTAACCACTCGGGCGGAATGAATTCACACTGCTATCTCTAGTCACAGTGTGAAGGAAGAAGAAACTGGTTAATTCACACTGCTATCTCTAGTCACCTTGTGAAGGAAGAAGAAACTTGTTAATTCACACTGCTATCTCTAGTCACCGTGTGAAGGAAGAAGAAACTGATTAATTCACACTGCTATCTCTAGTCACCTTGTGAAGGAAGAAGAAACTTGTTAATTCACACTGCTATCTCTAGTCACCTTGTGAAGGAAGAAGAAACTGGTTAATTCACACTGCTATCTCTAGTCCCCTTGTGAAGGAAGAAGAAACTTGTTAATTCACACTGCTATCTCTAGTCACCTTGTGAAGGAAGAAGAAACTGGTTAATTCACACTGCTATCTCTAGTCACCTTGTGAAGGAAGAAGAAACGGGTTCATTCACACTGCTATCTCTAGTCACCTTGTGAAGGAAGATGAACTGGTTAATTCACACTGCTATCTCTAGTCACCTTGTGAAGGAAGAAGAAACTGGTTAATTCACATTGCTATCTCTAGTCACCGTGTGAAGGAAGAAGAAACTGGTTAATTCACACTGCTATCTCTAGTCACCTTGTGAAGGAAGAAGAAACTTGTTAATTCACACTGCTATCTCTAGTCACCTTGTGAAGGAAGAAGAAACTGGTTAATTCACACTGCTATCTCTAGTCCCCTTGTGAAGGAAGAAGAAACTTGTTAATTCACACTGCTATCTCTAGTCACCTTGTGAAGGAAGAAGAAACTGGTTAATTCACACTGCTATCTCTAGTCACCTTGTGAAGGAAGAAGAAACGGGTTCATTCACACTGCTATCTCTAGTCACCTTGTGAAGGAAGATGAACTGGTTAATTCACACTGCTATCTCTAGTCACCTTGTGAAGGAAGAAGAAACTGGTTAATTCACATTGCTATCTCTAGTCACCGTGTGAAGGAAGAAGAAACTGGTTAATTCACACTGCTATCTCTAGTCACCTTGTGAAGGAAGAAGAAACTGGTTAATTCACACTGCTATCTCTAGTCACCGTGTGAAGGAAGAAGAAACTGGTTAATTCACACTGCTATCTCTAGTCACCGTGTGATGACAGTCGAAAACGTTTATTATAATTTTCATAATAATTACAATGCATACAATAAGCGATGTGTATCGTAAAAAACAAGGTTTTTGCAACATGTGGCTAAATTGTATGAGAATATATTTGTTAGTTTTTCTTTATGTTAATTTTGTTTTTAAAGACAACACTTGTTCTGGGTGAGTCTCCTGCCGTAACGTTTCTTTTGCCGACGATCAGGCAATCAAATCAACAACAGAGCACCACCTACGGCAACACATTAACAGACTCCAGTTAACATGCAATGGATACACTATGAGAATAAACATCGACAAACCCGAAGTAATAACATTTGCTAGAGAGGACAACACTATCAAAGTCTCCATCTACAGACCTCCATTGAAACAAGTCAAAGACTTTCCAAAACTAGGGAGTATTTTGTCAGCAAACGTAATCAAACACAGATGCAACAAAGCAAATCAAATAATAGAACAAATGGCACTAATTTTAAAGTGCAAACATGTCACCATGAACACAAACAAGAGCATTAGTCAACGCAATCTTTCTCCCCACATTATACTATCAGTGCCAAACCTGGTCACTGACAACAAATGATAGAAGAAAACTAGTCACAACAGAGATGAAGTGTCTACGCATAATATTGGGAGTAACAAGAAGAGACCGATTTAGAAATGAAGACATCAGGAAAAAGTGGGTACAACATCAGTACTAGACTTTATCAAGAAACAACAAATGAAATAGTTGGGCCACATAAGCAGATTGCCAACAGACAGTGCACCTCAAAGAGCAATGCTACTCCGATACAATAGATACAAAGCAAAAGGCGGGCCATGCAAATAAGATAGACCTCTGAGATAAACGAGGCGACGAAAGACACTGTTTACGAAGCGCACACAAAAGCCAGTTCTATAAATCTCATCTTATCCTAACGCAATGAGGTAAAACAGGATTGGAGATAAGAAAGTTTTTGTTGTTTGTCCCTTGTGTTTACCTAATGCGTTATATACATGTTTGGTATGGGAGTTAGGGTAATGAACGAGCTGATAGATTGGCTGGCTTGACTACAATATCAGAGGGGGCTGCCATGGATCGAAGTGACATTCTTCACGCATTGAGAGTCTTTCCGAACACAGGAGTTTCAGGGCTGTGAATCCCACTGGCTGACCAGACTGAAAGAGATGGGTATCAATATTGGTGCAGCCCGAAAAGAACGACATACTAAATATGCAAAGAGATTGATTAATCAACATCGAACTGGTGTGTTGGGTCGCTGGACGCTGCTGGATTTGCTGAGCCGGAGATCGGAGCACGTATGGACATGTCCGGAGTGCTATGATGATAGTCCTCATACAACTGATAACTGATACATGTATGGTATATACTTGTTTTTTTCGCTGTTTCTCATTATTTTGTCACTTTCAATTTTATGCAAAATCAGACTTTCTAAACATACATTACCTTCTTATATTAATCATCAACTGCCCCCACCCCACCCTCCTCACTCCGCCATCACATAGATGCGACTGAAAGGTTTCAAAGAACAACCAACAGACCACTCCATGAGGACGTACTTCATGCTGGCCGAACCAATGTACCACAGGTTCCAACGGTGGTGTGTTGGATCTGAACCCAGACACTTACGGTTTCTGAACTGGTTCAGGGATTTGTATCTTATGTACGGCAATAAGCCCAAGTTTATGTTTGGCTTCCATTCCGAGTTTAGCCACGAGTGCAACAATGAACTAAAAAAGGTATGTAGTTTTTTCCATACATCTTTACATTGACGGCGGTAGACAATATTTCATATATTTTTACATTGACGGCGGTAGACAATATTTCATATATTTTTACATTGACGGCTGTAGACAATTTTCATATATTTTTACATTGACGGCGTAGACAATGTTTCATATATTTTACATTGACGGCTGTAGACAATTTTCATATATTTTACATTGACGGCTGTAGACAATGTTTCATATATTTTTACATTGACGGCGGTAGACAATGTTTCATATAATTTTACATTGACGGCGGTAGACAATGTTTCATATATTTTTACATTGACGGCGGTAGACAATGTTTCATATATTTTTTACATTGACGGCGGTAGACAATGTTTCATATATTTTTTACATTGACGGCGGTAGACAATGTTTCATATATTTTTTACATTGACGGCGGTAGACAATGTTTCATATATTTTTTACATTGACGGCGGTAGACAATGTTTCATATATTTTTACAATGACGGCGGTAGACAATGTTTCATATATTTTACATTGACGCGGGAGACAATGTTTCATATATTTTATAATGGCAATTGTAGACAATGTTTCATAATTTTACATTGCTGCAGTAGACAATTTTCATATATTTTTACATTGGTCAATCTGACAGAGCAATTTTCATATATTTGTCGTGTGAAATGCAGAGCACTCTTTCATACATTTTATGACTGAGCATTTTCAATATTTTTACACTGGCAAGTTGTATTACACTTTTTCCTATATTTTTATATTGGCAATTGTAGACACTTTTTTCATATATTTTTATATTGGCAATTGTAGACAATTGAATTCAACTACACAAACAACCCACACACTAACGAGCAATCTTTGCACATTTGCAAACAGGTTGGTCTCCAGATTAATTCTGCCAAGACCAAAATTATGGACCTCACAAACTCGACAGACATCATAGTAATAAATGGTCAAACACTGGAGAAAGTTAAACATTTTACATATTTTGGTAGTAAAGTGTTAAACAACGGAGACACGATGACTGAAATAAACTCTCGTATTGCTATAGCAGCTAGTGCCTTCACTAAGTTAACAAATATTTGGCAATTTAAAGACCTTAGTATATGTACAAAAGTTAAACTGTTTAGGTCCTGTGTGATTTCTGTACTGACCTACAGTTGTGAAAGTTGGAAATCGACAAACAAAATTGATAAGAAACTGGACAGCTTTGAGAATAAATGTATTCGAAAATTACTGAAAGTTAAATGGAGTGATTTCGTTTCGAACAACACAGTGAGAGATAGAACATTGCAACAACCCGTATCAAATATTATAAGGAAACGAAGATGGAAATATTTAGGTTATGTTCTTAGATCAGAAGAACGCCCGAGTGGTTACCGGGGCCCAAATTTGGGGTGTAAAGAATAGAACCACTGTTACCTGCCACGCATGTCGTAAGAGGCGAATAAGGAGGTTTGGCTGAAATCGGATGCATGTGTCCGCTAGGGAATGCTAACCCGAAACAAATGCTTGCAGAAAACGGATGCACCAGGCCGTAAGGCGCATAACATGGTGCAACGACCCCTCACAATGAGGAATGGGATAACGGATTCTACGGTCGCCAATCTGCCTCGGCGATTTAGCCACGCAGTAAGAATGTCAGACCTACCATCACAATGGTGGCCAAAACTTACTAGAGGAAGAGGTCGGCACAAACTGGGAAGCAGAAATCATAGAAAGTATATCCTACAGAACTGTCCCCAGTATGCAGACTTGAGAAGAAAGAGGTGGCCCACTTACACTAGCGTCCAAGACAAACTCTATGGCTTGGCTGATAATCTGAGGCAGACGGCTGCCTTTATTAGAGAATCAGAAATCTAAATCTGGTGAGAACACAGAAGAAGAAGAAGAGAAGGTCAGAAGAAAAGAGACTAAATCAACAAATCCTTATGTGGTCACCAGATGGGAAAAGAAAACGTGGAAGACCAAAGACCACTCTTCGAAGAACAATCCTACAAGAAAGTAAACTATTGGGATGTTAAAATATACAAGATCTCCAACTGCTAGCAACGAACCGCATCACATGGAGATCTAAAACATCTGCCCTATGTGCCGGGTTTGGCACGAAAGGAACAAACTAACGAACTAGTTAATTGAAGACAAGGCAGGATTTAGGCACAACAGATCCTGCAAGGATCAAATATCAACGCTGCGTATGATAGTGGAGCAGAGCATTGAGTGGAACTCATCCCTCCATATCAACTTTGTCGACTATGAAAAGACATTTGATAGCCTAGACAGGGAAACACTCTGGAAACTTCTACGACATTATGGCGTCCCCCAGAAGCTAACCAACCTAATAAAGAAATTGTATGAGGAGACAATGGGTAGAGTACTGCATGAAGGAAAACTGAAAGAGGCATTTGAAATAAAGACAGTTGTTAGACTGGGCTGCCTTTTATCACCCTTCCTCTTCCTGCTGGCTATTGACTCGATAATGAGATCGACAACAGCCAGGCGGAGAAATGGAATACAGTGGACCATGATGAGTCAATTAGAGGATTTAGATTTTGTAGACAATCTAGCACTCCTCTCCAACAGCCATCAACAGATGCAAGAGAAAACAACAAAACTGGAAACAACCTCACAACAACTGGGTCTGACTATTCATGGGGAAAAAAACCAAGATCATGAGATTAAATGCTAATTCCAGAGACTCGATAATACTGAGAGAACCATCATTACAGGAGGTGGACATATTTACATATCTGGAAAATGTTACCAACATTCAAGGTGATTCAGATGAAGATGTTAGGGTTAGAATACCCTTCGCCATTATGAAGAACATATGGAGTTCACGAATGATCAGGAATAAAACTGAGATAATGATATTTAACTCAAATGTCAAGGCTGTCCTTCTATGTGGAGCGGAGACATGAAGAACAACTAAGGGTAGCACCAAAATGTTGCAGACATTCATTAATAGATGCCTGCGCAGGATACTCCATCTGCGATGGTATGACAGGACTGCAAACAGGGGACTCTGGGATAGAACAGGACAACGATAGATGGAACAAGAGATAAGGAGCAGATGGTGGCAATGAATAGGACACACACTGAGGAAACCCCTAACAGCATCACAAGACAAGCTCTCCGATGGAACACCCAGAGCAATAGAGGTAGGGGAAACCCAGGAACACCTGGAGACGGGAGTTGGAGACGGAATGCAAGAAAATGGGCAGAGAGTGGAGATATCTGGAAAAGATCACCTTAGATGGGTGGACTTGGAAGGTCTTGGCTTGTGGAACTATTTCTTCCTAGGGACGTAGAGTGAAGAAGAGGAAGAATTGTAGACACTTTTCATATATTTTACATCAGCCACTAATAGACCAATTTTTACAAGACCGGGTAATTTGTTTTCTTTCACAATCGTTAAGGATATCCTACAAATACATACTTGTTGAAATACATTTTTTCTTTAGTTGATCAGAATTATTTCCATTGCATTTCCGCATTAGTTAAAAACTAAAATCTTTTATGGCTGTACAATTTTACAATAACATGATTTAAATTGGACATCACGTTCATGAATTTTTGCATAGAAAAATATTTTCATAGTTTATTTTCGTAAACAAGTACTCTAATTTATAAGCACATTTTGTCGTACTTTCACGTCAACAGTTCTTGTGAAATTGTATGATTTTTGCACGTCCATCCCCCGTCCCTACCCCAAATTGCACATTGTGCGATCGCACAGTTCTCTCTCTCCCTCTTTCGCAATCCCCGCTTAGACTGAAGTACCAGATTTCCTCATAAATTCTGCAGTTGTTTTTAAAGACTCGTCCCTCCATACAGCTTCTCAATCAGCTCGGTATTTTCCGCTATTTTTGTATTCTGGGTATTGTTTCTCTTAGCTCTGGCATCGTGGTCTCCCACGGTGAGTTCTTGTCGGTTGCCGGTATAAGTCTGGGTTTACAGTTGGCTAGGACCGAGTCGTCTTGAATCAGTGCTTTGGCACTTTTCGCAAAGCTGGATTTCGTTAACCTGCCTCTTCCCAATCCGTTCATTATGTCATACATGGGGTGGGAGTTTTGAATTTCTCCGCCAATTGGGTAACTTTTCTGTCTCTGCAGTCTTTCATGTGTTGGAGGCATGTGATTGTTTCCAGCGTCGTGACGGGTGTGGACTTCATGGCTCCTGTGATAATGCATGCTTCACGATTTTGGGTGTTGCTCACTTTGGCGAATTGCATGTTGGATGCATTGCCCAATATGCAAAGCCGTACTCCAGGACTGGTCGCTCTCTTCCAGTCTATAGCTTATTGAGGATTTTACAGTTTGCTCCCCACGTGAAACCTGCGAGTTTTCTCATCATCCCAAGCTTGGCTGAAATCGGATGCATGTGTCCTAAACATGTACAAGTCTATGCGTTTAGGGGCCTACCAAACCAATGTGCAACGTATACACGTTCTTAGGAAAGATCAAACATGTCACAAAGAGTGATTAAAATTGGTCGTAAAGAACGAACGCAAAGAAGAAGACGATTATCCCAAGCCTTTGTTTTGCTTTTACATTAGCTTTGTCTATCTGGGAGCAACATGTGAGCCTTCTGTCTAGAGTGACTCCTAGGTATGTTGGGATTTTGTCTTCCGGGAGGTCGTGTTAATTTATTCTAAGCTTTACCTTGTGGGTCTGGTTGTTCAGCGAAAACACAGAGTACGTGGTTTTCGCAGCGTTAATGCTCAGGCATCACTTTTCTGTCCAGGTTTCCAGTTTGGTAAGTGTGTTTTCTATTCATATTTTTTGGTGCTATGGGCATTGATTCCTCCCTCGCACAGATTTTCAGATCATCTGAGTACATTGCTGCGTGTACTCTCAATGGTATACGTGTAGCTATGTCGTTGACAAAGTTTAGAAAGAGAGTTGGTGAGAGCACTCCTCCCCGGAGGACTCATTCCTCTAGCGTAGTCCTCATGCTTTTTTCCCTTAACTTGAACCCTTGCTGTTCTGTCATCTAGGTACTGATCTAGCCACATATACATTCGTCCCTTTATTCCGATGCTAAGGAGTTTGAGTTTTAAGCCTTCTTTCCAGACAGTGTCAAACGCTTTCTCCATGGTTACCCAAATTGTCAGCTAGTACACTTGTTTCATTTGTATAGAAATAATTCTCATTTAAATGAGGGGAATTAACTCTTGCTCACCATGAAGTCATTAAGAGTAGGATCCCTTATTATTCCGAGAAGACTGAGCAGATATGGGTCGGCCAGGAGTGTTGTGACATCAGTTCAGTAACCAATTTCTTCTTCAAACGCTCCATATCAACCACTTGTTAACCACTGTGTGATTCGTATATGATCTGAGCCTAAGAGTGATTGAACGGTGTGCCAGTTATGCGCCTACAATTAGACCAGCACATCCGATTTCTGCGATGCTTTTATTTACTAGGGTAGCTTCCTAGGTCCTACATCAGTCGCCTCTTACGACATGCCTTGTAGGTGGCAGTGTTACTATTCTTTGCTTCTCTTGCGGGCACTGGCACCACACGAGCGCAGTAATCAAAATAGCATGCTAAATTATGTATTACTGAAAATAAGGAAATTTTCACAGCGATATTTTCTTTAGTATCCACTGCTAGACTCATTATTTATAATTGAAACTTAATATTAAAATTGTTGATACATTTTTCCATCAGAATGATTTCTAAGTATAGGATATATTAATTGAGCATGCACGAAGTGCTGTTGCATGTTTTTTTTTCTTCCCAGCAACTGACACCACTTTTGTTTCACATTTCATCAGCCAGACAAATAAAGCAAGCATGAATGCATCCATATTATATTAATAAGCCTGTCAGTTTTCTGCTGACAATATTCATATCACTAGATGTTGTCATATTCTTTACCAGATCAATCAAGACGTAGCTTCTTTCTTTTTTTCGTGTCTCCAATTCTTGTTTGCTTCACAACGCCAAGATAAGAAGATATTTCTAGAACGAATTCTTGTGTGCGTCGCCACTGTTATCCCTGATGTCTATATTTTGCTGCCAGATACATCAAGACCTAGCCTATACAAATGTATAATATATATATATATATGTATATATACGATCTTTGGCTTAGGGGATAGTGACATGGTCTTCCTTTCCTTTGCGTTCCCGGCCTAGACTGATGAACCAACTTTTATCATGAATTTTACTGTTGTTTTTGGGACTCCGTTTCTCCGTACAGCTTTTCGCGAAGCTCTGTGTGTTTTGGCCAGTACTCTTTCCTTATACCTGCTAAACGTTGACAGTCTTGCAAGACGTGTTCTGCCGTCATGTCTGCCATATTGCAGGGCACAGGCTAGTTGTGCCAATTTTAAATTTATGGAACATGTGGGCTCGGAGCTTGTTGTGGCCGGTACGGAGGCGAAGTATGGCAACTTGTTCACGTCGAGAGAGACCATAGTATCCGTCACTGGCTGTGTGCTGAAGGTGGTCTTTTGCCCATTTGCTTCTATAGTGCGAACCGATGGTTGTTTTGACTTCCTCATAACCGATCTCGAGATCAGTCTGAGGTAGTCGCCCGCCCTCTTTGGCTAGCTTGTCGGCTGCTTCGTTTCCCCAAACGTTGCAGTGTGACGGTATCCACTGGATGACGGTGCGTTTGAGTGAACTCGTTAGTGACATGGTCTATTTACCCCTACCTTTTAAGTTCGAATTACGCTACGGACAGTTTGGTTGCAAATTGTTTCGCGTGGGTTGTTACAAAAGGACAATGGCACCACCCGTTCATAAAGCAATGGCAAACTACTCAACGTAATAATGCCTAGACAAATCACAGCGTTTAAAAGCTGGGGTTGATTCGCAAAGTCCTGTAAAGGATATGTAATTAACTTTATATATATATATTGTAGCGACTTCTCTAAGATGTCCCACAACATTATACATAAAATGATGTTATTCCAAAATAAATGGTTACGAGAAATCATGCTAAGTTTCTGGCCAAATGCGAAAGCAAAGGAAGAGTTTTCAAATTTAGAAAAATGCGCATTATTTAAAACGATTATTCAAATGCGAAGACGTAGGTGTAATTAGGTATGTCTGTCGAAGTGCTAAAAGTGGTATTTCCTATTACATCTCTCCGATGGACAATGGATGGGAAAAGAAAGCTTGGATGGACAAATAAAATATGGAGAAGGGTCGTTGAAAGACTGACCCGACTGGAGAAACGATTTATACAGCGCTGTTCAACGCGGCGCCTCGGCACCATGGCGCCCGTGTCTTTAATTCATGGCGGTCTATTGGACTTTAACGGTTTTAATTAAGGTTAATCAAATTTTAAGAAAATAATATTTTTCAGGCGGTTTTTCGCATCACTCCCATAAGCAACACGATCTTTTCGCTTTTTTCAATCTTGTTTCATTTTGTAACCATTATATTGCTCCTAAACTCACTTATTTTACTTTTTCCACTGGAAAAACGTTGGCATCTTAATTATAGTTACGTTACTATTTTTACTAGTAGTAGATGCAAACCAAGAAGAAGATAGCTAAAAGATATTAAAGAAACCATGAATATGACTATCGACGAAGTGGGTGAACTGTCTAGAGTGAATTTCAGATACGCTGTAAAGAGAGCTACATCTTTATACAAGATATGCACCTTGATGATGATAAGTAATTGTAGTAGTAGATGTAGTAGTAGTAGTATTGCAATCCTCACATGGCTACCACGCCTCCACAAATAACAGTCAGATGCTCCTCATTATATAAAAACGTTCGACAATCCTGGATTAATAGAATGCGGCAGAACGATAACAATGGAAATCGTTCGCGTAAGCCGTTTGCGTCAAATGTACACGAATACGAATAGTATATCATATATATATCGCGAATGGTTACCGCGGCCAAAATTGGTGGCGTAAAGAATAGAACCACTGTTATCTGCCACGCTAGTAGTAAGAGGCGAATAAGGAGGTTCGGCTTAAATCGGATGCACGTGTCCTAAACGTGTAGAAGTCTAATCGTTTAGGGGCCTACCAATCAATGTGCAACGTATATTCTTGGCAAAGATCAAACATATCACAAAGAGTGATTAAAATTGGTCGTAAAGAATGAACGCAAAGAAGAAGAAAGATATATATATATATATATTTTAATGCTTACTTACCAGTTCTTTGCTTTCATGAAAGTATCACTGCATTTTGTCTATTCCTGTTCCAGATAGATGAAGACCTAGCCGATCTGTTGAAATTGTTACATTCCAGTGGGTACCTAAACCGGACCATTTTATCTTAATGGCAGATCACGGATCAAGGTTCACAGATCTTCGGAGCACACCCCAGGGAAAACTGGAGGAGCGTATGCCATATTTTGCGTTCAGTTTTCCTCCAAATTTCACAAAAACACACCCCGCAGCGGTTGCTAATTTTAAAACCAACAGACAAAGATTAACCACACCTTTTGATATACATGAAACATTCCATGATATATTAAACTTTCAAGAACATCATGTAGATTATACCAAGAAAAGGGGTATCAGCTTGTTCAAAGAAGTGCCTATAAATAGAACATGTGAAGCCAGTGGGATAGAACCACACTGGTGTGCCTGTCTTGAGTGGATAGATATACATGACAGAGCTACGACTGAATGGGTTGCAGTTACAGTCATAGACTTCATCAACAACTTAACATCGCATCTGTATAAACTATGCGCTCGCCTTCAAATAGTAAAAATCATCAGTTTGTCACGATTCTCACCAAACTCTCAAGTTTTGAAATACAAACAAAGCTCTGACCGACACGGTGACCTTCCTGACTTAACTGACAACATGATCTTAGATTATACCTACTTCCAAATGAGTTTGGTCACAACACCAGGGAATGGTCAGTTTGAAGTCACGGTTAAACATTCCACAATCACAAACAAACTTTTGGTGAGTGAAAGGGAGATTAGTCGAACGAATTCATATGGTCAATCTCCTTCATGCATCTCCAAGAATCACCCAAATATGAGGCCTTATTGTTATTGTTTAGCGTCATAGCTAGATAATGTTGTTATTATCTCAGTAAATTGAATCCAGTATTAACATTCTAAGTTAACTCCGTAATTTGTTCACCATCATCATCATCATCAAATAGCTTGTCCTGAGCAGAACTGACACCCGAACAGTATTCCGTAATGTCTCTCTCCCATATGCCAGATGTGCTGCCTCTGCGGCCGTCACGTTCAAAACATCGGTTACACCCTGATTCTATCTGTTCCGTGGTCTTCCTCTTCTTCTCTTTGCCGGTATGCCTCCTTCCATGATGGTCTTCTCTAGCCGTTTGTGTCTTTCTATATGTCCAAAGTACCTCAATTTTCTCTTTCTTATTTGTATCATGATCCAGTTTTCTTTGATTTTGAGTTCTTTCCTGTATAGATCTATTTGTTATCTTCTCTGTCCATGATATACGTAGGATTCTTCTGTAACATTTATATTCAAAAGTACATATATTTCACCTTCAGAAGTATTTATATTACATTGTATACTTGATTTGCCAGTATCCTCGCGAAACAAATACAACAGTTCGAACACTTAATGCGCCTATGTGTTGCCAGGGCTTGCAAGGGAAGGAAATATTAGTAACACTACGACCTACAAGGCATGTCGTAAGAGTCAACTGAGACAGACATGGCCCTAGGAAAGCTATCCTAGTAAATAAAAAGCGTCACAGAAATTGAATGTGCTGGCATACTTGTAAGTGCATAACTGAAACAACGAACAATCGCTCATAGGCGTGTATCACATACAGATCACAAAGAGTGGGTAACAATTGGTCGATATGGAGCATTCGGAAAAGAAGAAGATGAAGAAGAAGAAGAAGATGAAGAAGAAGAAAAAGAAGATGAAGAAGAAGAAGAAGATGAAGAAGAAGAACGTTAGTAAGAAAACACACACGTAAATCAAGAAAAAAAAATATGAATTATAAAACTGATTGTGTGTTAATGTGTACAATAAAAACTTCAGAACGCCAAACTGTGGAATTATGAAATTTGAACAGCATATTCCTGTTGCAAAGTGTAGAACAACATGACTATATTCTACTTTTTACGTGAAGTTCTTTCTTTACCGAGTTATGAGTTAGTTGAATTATTTAAAATGTCTACATTTGAAAACGTGTTTACTCAGCCCTTACACAAGATCATTCAGCTCCTTCTTCGAGCTCTCCATATCTTGCTAACCACTCTGTGTAATGTGTATGTGATCCAAGAATAAGACGATTAAACGTTGTGCCAGTTATGCGCCTACAAGTAGGCCAGCCCATCCGATTTCTGCAACTCTTTTTATTTACTAAGGTAGCTTCCTAGTACTACTCACGCGCCTCTTACTACATTCCTAGTAGGTCACAGTTTTACTATTCTTTGCTCCCCTAGAGACCCCCGGTAACAGACGTGCGGGATCATTCAAGAAAAGTAGTAAATTGTAAGAGATGAAACTGTGGAGTGTATCGTTATTTCTCGTTTTCTCAACAAGTAATATCATAAAATAATCGGTTACAAATTGTTCTGCTTGTCTAAGAATACAAAATAAAATCAGTTTTCTGATTTTTTCTGTAATGTAACCATTAACTTCTTTTACATCGATATCTTAAAATAAAGAACTGAATATACAATTCATGAAAATAAAAGTATAGAAACTCGTATTTATACATTGAAATATGTTGTTGAGTACTGTGTTATGTCCGTTTTTTTTAAAATATATGTCCCACTGTTAGTGATATTCTTCTTCTTTGCGTTCGTTCTTTACGACTAATTTTAATCACTCTTTGTGATATGTCTGATCTTTGCCAAGAACGTGTTTACGTTGCACATTGATTTGGTAAACCCCTAAACGTAAAGACTTCTACACGTTTAGGACACGTGCATCCGATTTCAGCCAAACCTCCTTAGTCACCTTTTACGACATGAATGGCAGGTAACAGTGGTTCTATTCCTTACACTACAAATTTGGACCCCGGTAACTATTTAGGCGACTGTTAGTGATATGATCAACATTACAAGACAACTTACTTTTACTTGCCAGTGTCTCTCAGGTACACAACTAAAGCTGGGTTCAGAATCCCATAAGTAAATTTCATTCTCTGTCTGTGCATTCGTTCTTTAAGACCAATTTTAATCCACTCTTTGTGATATGTTTGATCTTTGCCAAGAACGTGTATAACGTTGCACATTGGTTTGGTAGGCCCTAAACGCATACACTTCTACACGTTAGGACATGTGCATCCGATTTCACCCAAACCTCCTTAGTCGCCTCTTATGACATGCATGGCAGGTAACAGTGGTTCTATTCTTTACATCCCAAATTTGGGCCCCGGTAACCACTCGGGCGAATTTCATTCTAAAATGAAATAGAAGTGAAATGGTAATGAAGTTAAAGGTAAGTGAAGGTAGGTTTTAGAAAGTCACTTGATGAAAACAGGTAAAATTCAGGGAAGGAGAGATCGTGGAAGACAGAGGAGAAGATGTTGGATGGCCTGACATCATGGTTCGACAAAAAATTGACATCAGAACTGATTACATGCACCATGTAGAGTTTGAAGAGACATGATCGCATACTCCGGTAGGCATGGTACTTTATTGATTGAAAGGTAGTGAGACCACTTTATTTTTTAAAACCCACACACAGAAATGATTTGAGATTGGTTACAGTCTACCGCAGTCTAGAATTCTTTTAGATTCCGAAAGCAATCATGTTTATAAGATCGATAATCTGAACAAATTCAACAAGTGGTGCCATTAGTCTTTCCCAACTGTTTGTTTGTACAATATGGAACTATTAGTCTTTTAATCGCTGTCTCTGTGGTATCATTAGCAGTTTATCTTGCGTTCTTAAGGTCATTAGATTGAATCCAGATAGCATCGCTCGATACACGATCGATCTGTGTTCCAGAGATAACTTAGGATAGTTGCTAAAGCTAGGGCTCATGATTTGAGCAAAATATTAGCAGAGTCGTATCGCTGTCTCTGTGCATCATTAGGCAGTTTATCTTGCAGTTCTTAAGGTCGTTAGATTGAATCCAGATCATGTCGATACACGATCGATCTGTGTTCCAGAGATAACTTAGGATAGTTGCTGAAGCTAGGGAGCTCATGTTTGGAGCAAAAATATTAGCAGAGTCGTGCCCATTCTGAGGATAGTGACTGAACAATATGGGGACATTTAGTGCAGTGAGGTCGAAGCTTCAGTTGTGAATCCCTACATCCGCTCCTTTGTTTAGGCTATAAAAGTTACTGAAAGTATGTTACATGGTATAATATTAAATAGTTCGGCCCCAAAAGCAGATTACCAACGGACAGTGCACCTCAGAAAGCAATGCTGCTCCGATACAATGGGTACACAGCAAAAGGCCAGCCACGCAAAAGATGGACATCAGAGATAACAGAGGCGATGAAAGACACTATCTATAAAGCGCGCACAAAGGTCCGTTTTCGAAATCTCTTCTTGACCTGACGCTGTGAGGCAAACAGGATTGGAAAAAAAGAAAAAGAAAGAAAGTATGTTTCTTTCAGTTATCAGTTATATGAAGGATATCATGATTTCACTCCGGACACGTACATATGTGCTCTAATTTCCGCGTCAACAAATCCAGCAGAGTCCAGCAGCCCAACCCGCCAGTCCAATGTTAATTAATCAATTTTCATATTTGGTTGTTTACGGTAATGAGATAGCGGACAGGCTTGCATCAACAGCATCGATTGTTGGGAATTGAAGATGGAAAAGGGGATATTCTTCGGTTTCTTCGCGACTGCCTGTTGGATGAGGAAACTAAAATAGATGTTGAATCGATCAAGTGATTTAGGCAGTTTGGAGTTACCCGTTGTACAAGTAGAACCGGATGCCTGAGTGGCAGAGAGAGAGATGTGTTTAATCAGCGAGCTACTGGAATCATCATATTCTTTGATATCTGTTGGGGGAGACTGAGCACCTATGGGTCTGCCCGGCGTGCCATGACGTCAGTTTAGTAACCAATAACCAATAATAATATCTTCCTCTTTGCGTTCGTTCTTTACCACCAATTTTAATCACTCTTTGTGATATGCCTGATCTTTGCCAAGAACGTGTATACGTTGCACATCGGTTTGGTAGGCCCCTAAACGCATAGACTTCTACACGTTTAGGACACATGCATCCGATTTCAGCCAAATCTCCTTAGTCGGCTCTTACAACATGCATGGCAGGTAACAGTGGTTCTATTCTTTACACCCCAAATTTGGGCCCCGGTAACCACTCGGGCGACAATAATCATATTTTGTATTCCGTTCTTTTCGGGATGTACCAATATCGACACTCTACTCTCTCAGTCTGGTCAGCGAGTGGGACTCCTAACCCTGAAACTACTATGTTCGGAATCACAACAAATAGTTACGTATGTAATTTGGATTAATTTCAGTTTGTTTCAGATTTTCTCTAACAGTTGTTGAAAAGTAAGTAATTGTATCTCATAAGTGAATACCGAAATAAACATACACTTGTGTAGTGTACCGATAGCTTGACTTATAGTACCATCAGCATTGTACTTCGATGAATAACAATATGTGTTTCCGTCCCTTTCTTGCGAAGGGCAGTCTCAGCTTTAATGTATGAACTGGCAGCACCAGCTAGGGACAATAAAACAACAAGAAATACAGAGTTCGGTCTAAATCAAAACAAGAGAAATAAAAATATAAACAAGATAGCGGTTCTGTAATCAGATATTATTATATTGTTATGTGTTGTGGTTGAAATTGATGTAAGAGACCATTGCACAGTTATTAAAGCAGATGGTTTGCAGATACCTGGAGTCAGGTGCGAAACCACCTTGTGGGGGGAGTGACAAGTTGTTCTATTCTATTGTTCAGATCTGTATAGAGATGATTGTGGTTTTTTTCAGGAAAGATAGACTACGAAATGAGGACATCAGAAGCAGAGTGGACATAACATAATGCACCGAAAACATTGAAATATAACAAATTCAGTGGTTTAGACATTTCATGAGAATAGAATACAACCAACCGCCAATAACAGCATACAATAAAGAGATCAAGTACTAGAGCCAAGAGAAGACCAAGAAAAAGATGGATAGACAATATAAAGACTACACTAAGCAAACACGGATATAACACAACAAGGGTCACCCATCTTGCCCTGGAACGCAAAGTAAAGCTCCTACCCCTACACTTAACATCAAGAATGGACAACCAAATCCATCATTCACCTGGGAAAAGACAGATAATATACTTGTTTTTTTTAATTATTTCTAATTTTTTTCTAAGCGATGATAAAACACAACTCAAAATGTAATGTGGTCTTCGTGTAGGCTATCCGTTACATAGAACATGCTAGCAATTTATCAATACCGCAGCTCGCCTGCCCAGCGTGTTCGTAGCACGTTGGACGACGGGTGACAAGCTCCATGTGACTGCGGTTTCAATTCCGCGGGCTGACAGAAAAGCCACAGGTTCTCCAGATTTACGGAGTTCGTGGCACCGAACCGAAGGGTTACAGTGTACATGGCACCGATCCGAGGAGCTGAAAGCTTAAGTGCTTCTGAATCAGTTTTTAAAAAACCAATCAATACCGCGCTACCCAAGGCAACTCATTCTATGTAATTGAGTCATACACATATAGATTTTCTCATCAAAGTTATTTTCATCTCTTTTCTAGAGCAACATTTCATTTCTGGAACAAATTTCTTCCACGTCAATGCTTGTATTGTGATTCTTTAATTAGTTCATCTCAGAGTAGGCCACACATATCTCCATCATCTCCCTCTTATAACAGTTATATTATTGGTTGACCAGACATTTCTATTATTCCATCATCTCTCCTAAATTCATCCATTTATTTCCAGTATTTGTCGCAGACAGCTAATTTCGAACATATTCAACTTATTATCTTTAGTAATTTTCCATCTCTCGTTGACACGTTAGAACGGAAACAACATTGGAATTGAGAAATCGTTATTTATATTTACAACTATATCACTTGGAGTTGCATATTTATTTTTAAGCCGTTGAAAGCTAATGCTGCTTTGGGAATTCGTAAAGCAATTTATTTTTAGTATCTCACGTGCAGTCAAAATTTCTTCCCAAATATTTGTACAACTCTCTTATGTTTAATGTTTTGGTTTTGGATTCCAAAGTTGCATCTATATTACTTGTCTTGTGAGTTATCTTTATGGTTGAACAAAATTATGTTAAATTATATTAATATCGAATAATGACTGAATATATATACAGCGTTTAACAACTACATGGATTTTAGTTTTGATATTTGTCTTCTTCTTCTTTCTTTCTCGAATCCTGTTTGCCTCACAGTGTCAGGTTAGGAAGAGATTTCTAAAACTGTTTGCCTCACATCGTCAGGTCAGGAAGAGATTTCTAAAACTGTTTGCCTCACAGCGTCAGGTCAGGAAGAGATTTCTAAAACTGTTTGCCTCACAGCGTCAGGTTAGGAAGAGATTTCTAAAACTGTTTGCCTCACATCGTCAGGTCAGGAAGAGATTTCTAAAACTGTTTGCCTCACAGTGTCAGGTTAGGAAGAGATTTATAAAACTGTTTGCCTCACAGCGTCAGGTTAGGAAGAGATTTATAAAACTGTTTGCCTCACAGCGTCAGGTCAGGAAGAGATTTCTAAAACTGTTTGCCTCACAGCGTCAAGTTAGGAAGAGATTTCTAAAACTGTTTGCCTCACAGCGTCAGGTCAGGAAGAGATTTCTAAAACTGTTTGCCTCACAGCGTCAGGTCAGGAAGAGATTTCTAAAACTGTTTGCCTCACAGCGTCAGGTTAGGAAGAGATTTCTAAAACTGTTTGCCTCACAGCGTCAGGTCAGGAAGAGATTTCTAAAACTGTTTGCCTCACAGCGTCAGGTCAGGAAGAGATTTCTAAAACTGTTTGCCTCACAGCGTCAGGTCAGGAAGAGATTTCTAAAACTGTATGCCTCACAGCGTCAGGTCAGGAAGAGATTTCTAAAACTGTTTGCCTCACAGCGTCAAGTTAGGAAGAGATTTCTAAAACTGTTTGCCTCACAGCGTCAGGTCAGGAAGAGATTTCTAAAACTGTTTGCCTCACAGCGTCAGGTCAGGAAGAGATTTCTAAAACTGTTTGCCTCACAGCGTCAGGTTAGGAAGAGATTTCTAAAACTGTTTGCCTCACAGCGTCAGGTCAGGAAGAGATTTCTAAAACTGTTTGCCTCACAGCGTCAGGTCAGGAAGAGATTTCTAAAACTGTTTGCCTCACAGCGTCAGGTCAGGAAGAGATTTCTAAAACTGTTTGCCTCACAGCGTCAGGTTAGGAAGAGATTTCTAAAACTGTTTGCCTCACAGCGTCAGGTTAGGAAGAGATTTCTAAAACTGTATGCCTCACAGCGTCAGGTCAGGAAGAGATTTCTAAAACTGTTTGCCTCACAGCGTCAGGTTAGGAAGAGATTTCTAAAACTGTTTGCCTCACAGCGTCAGGTTAGGAAGAGATTTCTAAAACTGTTTGCCTCACAGCGTCAGGTCAGGAAGAGATTTCTAAAACTGTTTGCCTCACAGCGTCAGGTCAGGAAGAGATTTCTAAAACTGTTTGCCTCACAGCGTCAGGTTAGGAAGAGATTTCTAAAACTGTATGCCTCACAGCGTCAGGTTAGGAAGAGATTTCTAAAACTGTTTGCCTCACAGCGTCAGGTCAGGAAGAGATTTCTAAAACTGTTTGCCTCACAGCGTCAGGTCAGGAAGAGATTTCTAAAACTGTTTGCCTCACAGCGTCAGGTCAGGAATAGATTTCTAAAACTGTTTGCCTCACAGCGTCAGGTTAGGAAGAGATTTCTAAAACTGTATGCCTCACAGCGTCAGGTTAGGAAGAGATTTCTAAAACTGTTTCTCACGTCAGGTCAGGAAGAGATTTCAAACTGTTGCCTCACAGCGTCAGGTCAGGAAGAGATTTCTAAAACTGGTTGCCTCACAGCGTCAGGTTAGGAAGAGATTTCTAAAACTGTTTGCCTCACAGCGTCAGGTCAGGAAGAGATTTCAAAACTGTTTGCCTCACAGCGTCAGGTGAAGAGTTTCTAAAACTGTTTGCCTCACAGCGTCAGGTTAGGAAGAGATTTCTAAAACTGTTTGCCTCACAGCGTCAGGTCAGGAAGAGATTTCTAAAACTGTTTGCCTCACAGCGTCAGGTTAGGAAGAGATTTCTAAAACTGTTTGCCTCACAGCGTCAGGTTAGGAAGAGATTTCTAAAACTGTATGCCTCACAGCGTCAGGTTAGGAAGAGATTTCTAAAACTGTTTGCCTCACAGCGTCAGGTCAGGAAGAGATTTCTAAAACTGTTTGCCTCACAGCGTCAGGTCAGGAAGAGATTTCTAAAACTGTTTGCCTCACAGCGTCAGGTTAGGAAGAGATTTCTAAAACTGTTTGCCTCACAGCGTCAGGTCAGGAAGAGATTTCTAAAACTGTTTGCCTCACAGCGTCAGGTCAGGAAGAGATTTCTAAAACTGTTTGCCTCACAGCGTCAGGTCAGGAAGAGATTTCTAAAACTGTTTGCCTCACAGCGTCAGGTCAGGAAGAGATTTCTAAAACTGTTTGCCTCACAGCGTCAGGTCAGGAAGAGATTTCTAAAACTGTTTGCATCACAGCGTCAGGTCAGGAAGAGATTTCTAAAATTGTTTGCCTCACAGCGTCAGGTCAGGAAGAGATTTCTAAAACTGTTTGCCTCACAGCGTCAGGTCAGGAAGAGATTTCTAAAACTGTTTGCCTCACAGCGTCAGGTCAGGAAGAGATTTCTAAAACTGTTTGCCTCATAGCGTCAGGTCAGGAAGAGATTTCTAAAACTGTTTGCCTCACAGCGTCAGGTCAGGAAGAGATTTCTAAAACTGTTTGCCTCACAGCGTCAGGTCAGGAAGAGATTTCTAAAACTGTTTGCCTCATAGCGTCAGGTCAGGAAGAGATTTCTAAAACTGTATGCCTCACAGCGTCAGGTCAGGAAGAGATTTCTAAAACTGTATGCCTCACAGCGTCAGGTCAGGAAGAGATTTCTAAAACGGGCCCTAGTATGCGCTTCGTAGATAGTCTCTTTCGTCGCCTCTGTTATCTCTGAGGTCCATCTTTGCGTGGCCGGCCTTTTGCTTTGTACCCATTGTATCGGAGCAGCATTGCTCTTTGGTGTGCACTGTCTGATGGTAATCTGCTTAGTGGCCGAACCATTTAATTTGTTGTTTCTTGATGATGTCTAGTACTGATGTTGTACCCACTTTTTGGTTATGAAATATATGGGTAATTACAGAAGACCTTAAATACTAACAGGTCCAGAAATAATTGTTATGCCTGATATAGTCTTGTTATGTCAGGTTTTGATGCATTAACAAACCAAATGTTATTTAAGCAGCACAGTATAATAAAGTTATGCTTTAGTTGATCATTCGCTGCTATCAAAAAATATTTATAATTTAAACAAGTTTTAAACTGAATGATGACAATTTTTGTTAAACTGGTTTTTAAATATAGTGACAAGGCTATAGTAATTAACATAAATTGATGAATTCGAGAGAAAACGTTCTTGTAAATTACATTTGTAACGGTCTCCTACACTTCATTAAATGTTTCTAAGTTTACGTTTAGGTTTTGCAGACATTCCGTCATCTAAAATAATAACGCATAAATTGCAAACATTCATCAACTGATGTCTGCGTGGAATAGAGGGACTAAGATGGTATGATAGGGTTCAAAAGGAGGAATTTATGGAGAGAACAAGACATATTTAAGTGGATCAAGGGGTTAAAAATAAGACGCTTGCCTCTGTATAGGACTCACTTTTTGCGAAAACCTGAGGGAATATAATAAGAAAGGTCCTTTCCAGGAACACGCCGGGTCAGCGAAAGAAGGGGAGGCTAGAAATACATGGAGACGAGATTTGGAGGCAGAGATCAACAATATAAAGAAGAGCTTGGAGGAGCTGCAGGAGATAGCTAGAGATAGGAAGACTTGGCATGAGTTGATTTAGGGCCTATGGTCCAATCCGGGTTAATAAGGAAGAGGGAGAAACCGAGAGAGAGAGATGGCTAGTACAGTCGTCGCTAAACGGTTCAGGTTTTGAATATGATCAATAAATAGACAGTGAGTAAGTATTAGAAACAACATGTCCTTGACCTTTTTAGGGCGTTGAAGGACAATGGCTGACGAGAACTTGTGGAATTTATTGGCCGCATGGCTAGTACTGTCGCCGCGAAGCTGTTCAGTTATAATTTTTCTTTCATGCCCCCGGCAGTAAATTACTTCGCCTTAACGTAGATTGAACACGGGTCTCCTACGTGGCAGCCCGTGCTCTAATCCAGACGCTTCTCTTTACTTGACTTTACTGTGACTGTACTGTGACTGTAATGTGATTTACTGTGAGTGTACTGTGACTTACGTGACCTTACTGTGACTTACTGTGACATTACTGTGAGTGTACTGTGACTGTAACTGTGATTGTACTGTGAATGTCTGTGACTGTATTTGTGTACTGTGACTCACTGAGACCTTAAGTGATGTGTCTGTGAATGTACTGTGACTGTACTGTGAATATCTTACATCCCCGAAGACACTCTAAAGTGAAAATGGATGTTCTCTTCTAATTAGTCTAGTATATCTTTAAGTATTAGGGACTTCCGGAGGAAACAAATTAGCAAACTCAGGATTTGAATCACAAACCCTTTTTGCTTACCGCAGCCATTGTCTATCTCTACAGACGAGCGTTTTTAAGTACACAGCCAGCTAGCTCTTTTAACAAAAATAGCGTCACTAAGTCGTGTCCTTTATAAACAGAGTCAATTGTTGAACACAGAATAATCAGGTCAGATTCCACATTAAAACTACTATATCTTGGTTGGTTGAGCTTCTATCCGAAATTGATTATAGCGCGGTAACCCTTGCAGTAAACAGGGACCAATATGTTTTTTGCTGTCGGGAAATAAAATCTAAATCTCAATAGTTTCGCGACAACTGCATTAATCATGCGGCTATTAAATTTCACAGGCACATGTCCGCTCTGTCCAATAAAAAAAAGTTCATTGCATATCCTTTACAGGACTATGCGAATCAACCCAGCTTTTAACGGTGTTTGTGATTTTTCTAGCTATTATTACATTCAGTAGTTTGCCATTGCTTTCTGAACAGGTCCTTATGTAAAAATCCACGTGAAACAATTTGTAACCAAACTGTCCGCAGTGTGATTCGAACTCAGAAAGTCGGGGTTACTAGACCGAGTCACTATACCCTAAGCCACAGATAACTACACCGCCATAAAGAAGAGGTATTATAGAAAGAGTAAGCGTATGTAGCTCAAACGTACCTGGTTCAAACCCCACGGTGGGCAACTTTGGAAGCAAATTCGTTTCCATGGAATTTTACAAAGGTGAAAGTAGACCTCACCGTTCAGAATGCAATGGCAAACTACTGAACGTATAAGTGGTGCCTAGAAAATCAACGACTAGTTTACTGTGTTTGATGACTACGACCTGTCAAGGATGTGCCACGATGTTCATTTCATTATAGAAAGTAAAGACAGTTTTGTGTTGTTTCTTGGTTGATGATGTGGTGTCGTGAGGATCATTTAGTCTCTGCATTCTGGAGTCTAATGGTTGGATGATGTGGGTGTCGTGAGGATCATTTAGTCTCTGCATTCTGGAGTCTAATGGTTGGATGATGTGGGTGTCGTGAGGATCATTTAGTCTAAGCATTCTGGAGTCTAATGGTTGGATGATGTGTGTGTCGTGAGGATCATTTAGTCTAAGCATTCTGGAGTCTAATGGTTGGATGATGTGGGTGTCGTGAGGATCATTTAGTCTAAGCATTCTGGAGTCTAACTCGTATCAAATCTAAACAATATGGACAGGGTGTGAGGGACATGACACAAGAACATTCTGGAGTCTAACTCGTATCAAATCTAAACAATATGGACAGGGTGTGAGCGACATGACACAAGAACATTCTGGAGTCTAACTCGTATCAATTCTAAACAATATGGACAGGGTGTGAGCGACATGACACAAGAACATTCTGGAGTCTAACTCGTATCAAATCTAAACAATATGGACAGGGTGTGAGCGACATGACACAAGAACATTCTGGAGTCTAACTCGTATCAAATCTAAACAATATGGACAGGGTGTGAGCGACATGACACAAGAACATTCTGGAGTCTAACTCGTATCAAATCTAAACAATATGGACAGGGTGTGAGCGACATGACACAAGAACATTCTGGAGTCTAACTCGTATCAAATCTAAACAATATGGACAGGGTGTGAGCGACATGACACAAGAACATTCTGGAGTCTAACTCGTATCAAATCTAAACAATATGGACAGGGTGTGAGCGACATGACACAAGAACATTCTGGAGTCTAACTCGTATCAAATCTAAACAATATGGACAGTGTGTGAGCGACATGACACAAGAACATTCTGGAGTCTAACTCGTATCAAATCTAAACAATATGGACAGGGTGTGAGCGACATGACACAAGAACATTCTGGAGTCTAACTCGTATCAAATCTAAACAATATGGACAGGGTGTGAGCGACATGACACAAGAACATTCTGGAGTCTAACTCGTATCAAATCTAAACAATATGGACAGGGTGTGAGCGACATGACACAAGAACAGGAATCAAAAGGAAATGACAACGTAGAATACACCTGTGAGGGGTAGATGAGTTTCTTGGAGTCAACTCACTCCTCAACAATGTGTTAAATGGCAGTCGTTTCTCTCTCTCGTTCTCTCTCTCTCTCGCTCTCTCTCTCTCTCTCTCTAGAAGAGGACATATTTCCCTTCATATATCGTATACTTAACATTACAACCTCTGCTGTCCTTCGAGTTAGACCACAGTCTGTTGCAATACCTAAGAGAAGAGTAATATTGTTGATGTTGAGGCATCCTGTCAAGATCCAGCTCACGAGCCGCTTTTAACCCATGCACGTTCAACTATAAGAATATCTCCTTTACAAATATGAGATTACATGACATATGAACTGGCCATTTGTGTCTATTAGTTATGCATTTAAATGCATCTAATATATCTTAGCTAATGTAAAGCATATGATAAATTCATGAATAATTAACAAACAAAAATTATATATGTTTAAGATGTTTAATCTCGTTGATTCGTCATCGTCATCAGGTGCCGTCTCCACATCGAAGGTTGACTGCAATGAATCTCCAGCATTCCCTGTCTTTCGCCTTGGTGTTGCACACTGCCAGACTGTAACCTGTCCATTTCTTAAAGTTTCCCCTCCCACTTATCTCTCGGTCTTCCTCTTGCTCTTCCCCTCTCAACTTTCCCCTCTAGTAAAGATTTTATCATGGTGTCCTGTCTTTTTATGTGCCCAAAATATTTTACTTGTCTGAATTTTATTTCTTTTAATAATTGTTTCTTCATTCCTAGTTTTCCTAAAACTTGTTTATTTGTCTGTTTTTCTTTCCATGAAACTCTACCTATTCTTCTCGTTGATGAAAGCATGCTATTTCGTACTATATCTACTGTGTTCGCCCGCTATAAATTGATGCGTAGTCAGGAAGCTACAGACGCCTACTTTTACTTACTAGGTAATTTTAATGGGACATTGCATGTGGAGAATGTGTAAACATGTTTATATTTTACTTCCGGTATAAAAAACACAAGTTACGTAATCGTCTATATTATTTTCTACAGCTGTCAATTACAAAGTGTTGTCTAATCTTTGGATAATAATAATAATAATTCCTCTTGTAGCGTTATACGTTACATAGGGCCTGCAATCAATTTCTCCATACCGCTCTATCCTGGGCAACTCTCTCAATTTACTTCATGGAATTGAGACCGATATTTCTTACCTCTCTCAGCAAAGTTCGTTTCAGGGTCTCCTTAGGTCGTCCCTTCTTTCTTGAACCCTTTGCATTCCACTTTAATCCTGCTTTGATATTACTTACCGCCTGACTGGTACTGGGGCACACAAGGGAAGAAAAGAATAGTACCACTGCGACCTACAAGGCATGTCGTAAGAGGCGACTGATGTAGGACGTAGGGATGCTACCCTAGTAAATAAAAATCATCGCAGAAATCGGATGTGCTGGACTACTTGTAGGTGCAGAACTGACACAACGTACAAACGCTTTTAGGCTCAGATCACATACAAATCACACTGAGTGGTTAACAAGTGGTTGATATGGAGCGTTCGAAGGAGTAAAAGAACTCTTTGCATTCCACTTCAATGCCTGCTTTGATATTGTTTACAATCTTGAAAGGTCGCTATATGTTAAACATCCAGAGAACAACTACTATAAATATTTGCAAGACAGTGAACAATACAACAATAGCTATAAAAGTACACGTAAAGCTATTGAAGAAAGTAAACAATACATTTTATCTAGGAAACATGATTAATGAATTTGGCAGATGTGAACAAGAGATTCCAATAAGAATACAAATAGGCGAAAGTACATTCAATGGCATAAGTTGTTACACATATTTAAACAGATAACAAGTACGCTAACGTTGAAGTTTATCAAATGCTATGTTTACTATGTTTGTATAATGAAAGAAAACGGACAACGGACAACAAGCGTTTAGAAGACGCAATTAATACGTTTGAGGTGTAGATATACACACTAATATGTCGAATTTAATGGAAAGAAAAACGTAGAAATATAGATGTTTTAACATCCATGTGTTGCGGGGCGCACAACGTGAGCAAAGAATAGTAACACTGTGACCTACAAGGCATGTCGTAAGAGGCGACTGAGGTAGGAAGCTACCCTAGTAAATAAAAAACGTCGCAGAAATCGGATGTGTTGGTGTACTTGTAGGCGCATAACTGTCGCAACGTCCAATCGCTCTTAGGTTTGGATCCCATATACATCACACAGTATGGAACGGAACTGATAAGAAAATAAAGATCAGAAAACTAAGAGCATGCATTTTCCCAGTGGCAACGTATGGGTGTGAAGCATGGACATTTAATAAAGCAGTGGAAAAACATATATGTGCTTTTGAATATAAGTGTTATAGAAGAGTCCTTCGTATATTTTGGACAGAGAAGAGAACAAATAGATCTATCCAGAAAGAACTCCAAATTCAAAGAAAACTGGTTGATGCTACAAATAAGACAGAGAAAATTGAGATATTTTGGACATATAAAAAGACATGAAGGACTGGAGAAGACCACCATGGAAGGAGGCATACCGGCAAAGAGAAGAAGAAAAAGACCACGGAGAAGATGGATTCAGGATGTAACTGCTGGTTTGAACATGACAGCTGCAGAGGCAGGACATCTGGCCTATGAGAGAGAGAAACTCCGGAGGACTGTTGGGGTAGCAAAGTTCTGCTCAGGACAAGCTATTTGATGATGATACATCACACAGAGTGGTTTAATAAGTGGTTGATACAGAACGTTTGAAGAAGAAGAAGAAAGAAAAAACTTATCAAAAAAGTAAAATTTTCGTAATTGTGGATGTAACTACTCGGCCATACCATCTATTATTACACAACAAAACAGGCCACTATCTTTAAGTTTCTGAATGATACAACACACTGAAAACTACTTTTTTAATAAGTAACAAAAAAGTAAAGTCACCCTTTTATCTTTCTTTTGTCCTTCTCTGCTTTTTTTGCCGCTAGGCGTAGCAGGTTTAACTGATGCTCGGTTTCCGAGATAATGCACGTTCGGTCGCTTGATATGATGTGGAATTGTGGAGTTTTTAAGATGTCTGTAACTTCATCAAAAAACGCCTAGGGCATTCTAACATGTCTCCGTCCGAATTTCGTGCTCTATCACACCTCCGTCGACGTGATGACATGTTATCAAACCCGCCGATAAAGGCGGTGCAATAGTGGTATGGAGCAAAGAACTATACCTTCAGGAAGGCCGCAACCAATTACTTGACACCCAATTCTATAAAACTAGTTCTTCTGATGTCACACTATCTAACAATAGTAAAGTCCGTACAGTAATTAAGAACTTAATTGCCTCTAACGACCTTCCTACCGGCGCATCATCACTTTGTGTCATTGATAGCTGTTTAGGAAAACCCGCCTTTATATGCTCCCCAAAATTCATAAACTGAACAATCCGGGTAGGCCCATCGTTTCTGCTTGCTCTTGTCCTACGGAACATATCTCCGAATTTCTTGATAGTATCTTCAATCCTATAGTCACCACACTACCTTCATTCTTGAAAGATACGAACCACACCTTGTCTGTTTTTCGTCTATTGAGTTGTTGCCTGGCAGGACTTACCGTCTCTTCCTCCTTGATGTGTGCTCATTGTACACCTCCATACCTCATTCCGACGGACTTCAAGCTCTCCAGTTCTTTCTCGACAGGAGAACTAACCCACTTGTCTCCACCTCGGCTCTCCTTCGTCTTGCAGAACTAGTTCTAACTCTCAACTCCTTTCAGTTCAATGACCAGTTCTTTGAGCAGATCAGTGGGGTCGCCATGGGTACTAAAATGGGACCCAGTTATGCTTGTCTATTCATGGGTCATCTTGAGCACCTAGTATGGAATTCTATGATGGCCCTCTTCCGTCTGTGTATCATAGATACATTGATGATTGTATTGGCATTACCGATATGCCTGAAGCCGATTTGTCACGCTTCATTAATTTCATTAATGTCTTCAATCCGGCTATTCGGTTTACATCTCACATCTCTACCTCTTGTGTCAACTTTCTTGACATCACTATCACTATCAGCATATCCACCATCACTACATTAGTATACTACAAGCCTACTGATGCACATAGTTTTCTTCTTTATACCTCTTCCCATTCCCAGGCTTGTCGTGATTCTTTACCATTCTCTCAACTCTTGCGCCTTCGTCGCCTCTGTAGCGAGGACGACGATTTCCTCGATAGAGCTCACGAGATGCTGGATTTCTTTCGTAAGCGCTTATACCCGGATAAGGTGCTTGCTTCTGCTATGCGGCGCGTTCAGCAAATTTCTCGCCAGGAGGCCTCTCTAACCAGCATAGAACTTCCAATTCTGACAGGGTGAAACTTGTCTTAACTTTCCACCCTCATAGTTCCCTTGTGAAGAAAGTCTTATTCCGTCATCTCTCCATTCTTCAGTCTGATCCTGATACACGTTCAATCTTCCAACACTATCCTTTGGTGGCGTACAGACGGGACAGAAGCCTTAAGGATATGTTGGTTCACAGTCGCCTCAAGCCTAACATCCAGAGTCATTTTGGCACCATCCAGTGTGGCCGTCGGCGCTGCAACACTTGTGCTTATGTAATACAGACCCGCACGGTGTCTTTTCCAAAAGCCACGTTCGTTGTTGAAGACAGTTTCACGTGCGAGTCCGTAATATTATCTATGCCATTATCTGCAAGTGGTGCAACAAGGCCTATATTGGGAAACCGGCAGGAGACTCAGTGACCGATTCGCCCAACACTTGCGCGATATACGCCAATGCTCTGTGACCCTGTAGCTACCCATTTCAATGATACTGGCCATTCAGGAGCTTGCGGTGTCCAGGTCACAGCCATCCGATCATGTTCCTCTGATGATCGTAGTCGATTTGCTCTGGAGAATCGGTTGATTTCTTTGTATGGTACCTTGCGACCACGCAGGCTCAACGTATTACATTCTTATGCTTCTTAGTACTTTCTCTTCCCATGCTTTGTAATCTCTACGGGTATATGTTGCATGTATTACATTCTTATGCTTCTTAGTACTTTCTCTTCCCATGCTTTATAATCTATATGGGTATATGTTGCATGTATTCAAGTTATATATTTACTAGATGTTTCATTGTTTCTTTTCTATTTCTAGTTTTTATGTGTGTTTTTGTGTTACATTTATTTCGTTATTCGTTTTTATTCCAGATTTTCCTTAGATACGTTGGTATTTGGTCGTCCATTTGTGTTTCATTTTAATTTGTCACTCCTGTTTGTTCGTTTGCTTGATAAAGGCCTTGTTGGTCGAAACGTTGCTGTTTATCGTCACTGTTTATGTATTTTGTAAAACTATAGTACTTTGTACGTGTTTCACTAACTTCATCAACCCATCTTTTTCTTGGTCTACCCATTCCTCTTGATGATTCCATTTTCAGATTGTACGCTCTTGCAACTGGTGTATTCGGGTTCATTCTAAGTGGCCAAACCATCTGAGTCTCTTTTTTTCAATAAATCTAATAACAGGTGTTGTTTCAACTGTTCTTCTAATTTCCTCATTTTTTATATGGTCTCTTTTTGTTTTATTTACTGCTTTTCTCAAGCATATCATATTTATTTTTCATATCATATCATCTTTTTTATACGACTCGGTATATATAATCTTAAATTGCTAATATATTAAGTATTACTGTAGCCTCCATATGGTTTTCTCCACAACTGATGTGATCCGGTCTGACCACCTCAGATTTATAGTTTTCCGTACATCACTAGAATAATACAGTGTTAGGCGCGTATTTTTTACTGAACATCGGCACACGGTGGGTGATGTGGTTAATATCAAGCGGTCGTCTTTACTATCCAGTGCTTTTCCTGGTACCCAATTGAGGCCATGTCGACCTGAGAGCCGCTATAGTCGGGAAAAAATGTAATGCCCACTGTGGAATTGAACCCCAATTATTACACTAAGAAGCGATTTCACTAACAACTAGACTTCTGCGGCTCTCGAATTAATAAAATCAAAAATGCTTAAGATTATAAAAATAGGTTGTCTCTTGAGAACTGTGCCCGCAGACTTCTTCTTCTTCTTCTTTTGTCGTCACACTGCTACCGGGTTGTTGCCCAGTGTCGTGGTTTTCTGTTTTGTCTTGCGCTGTTCTGGTGGCTTGTGTGATTGTTATCTTTGCTCTTTCACAGGATGCTGCTACGCCATCTAACCATCTTTTCCGTGGTCTTCCTCTTGCCTTCTTCCCGATGTTCTGTTGTAGAAGACTCTGTATACTGTGGAGTTTGGATGCATTCTTATTAAGTGGCCAAACCACTTCATTCTTTGTTTATTTATATAATTCAAGCACGGTTTTGTGCCAACTTTCTTTCTTATGCTGATGTTGGTGATTCTGTCTTTTCTTGTGTTGTTGGTAACTTTTCTCAGGCAACGCATTTCACATGTAGTTATTTTTGTGACTGCGCTTTGCTCAATGTCCATGTTTGGCTCTGGTAACACAAAGTAGGTATAAAAATGCTGTTGATCATTTGTTTCTTAGCTGCCTGTGAAATTTTGGGTGCCTTAACAATGGGGCTAGCTGGTAGGTTACAGCATTTGCTTTTGTACTCTAGCCTCTATCTCTCTATCTAGTTTTCCGTCTTCTGTGAATATGCTTCCTAAGTATTTGAATTCTTTCACTTGGTTTATTTTAGTGCCATTGACATGGATGTCTAGATTATTATGTTTTCTTCCCATATTCATTATTTCTGTTTTAGTGTTGTTGATTTTCATGTCATGTTTCACACAATTATTGTTCAAAGTGTCAATATGATGTTGTAGATCTTGTTCATTTTGATGTATCAGGCACTGATCAGCCCGCAGACTACATAACTAAAAAGTTAATAGAGTATCCTTTATATGAATTTGCGAATCAACCCCAGCTTTTAACGCCGTTTGTGATTTTTCTAGACATTATTACGTTCAGTAGTTTGCCATTGCTTTCTGAACGGGTGATGCCATCGTCCTTTGTAAAAATCCACACGAAACAATTTGCAACCAAACTGTCCGCAGTGTGATTCGAACTCAGAACGTCGGGTTAATAGACCAAGTCACTATCCCCTAAGCCACAGACGCTACCGGCTACATAACTACATTCCGAAATAATGCAAAACCCCGAAGACACAGGATGGAAGGACTGGAAAACGACGAAAAAGATAGTGGGAACAAGGACATAGCCCTGTTTAACTCCACTTTTAACCACGAAGTTATCACAAATATGCACAAATATTCTTTCTTATTTTGTCGTCACACTGCTACCGGGTTGTTGCCCAGTTTTGTGGTTTTCTGTTTTTGTCTTGCACTGTTCTGGTGGCTTGGGTGATTGTTATTTTTGCTCTTTGAAAGGATTCTGCTATGCCATCTAACCATATTTTCTGGTGGCTTGGGTGATTGTTATTTTTGCTCTTTGAAAGGATTCTGCTATGCCATCTAACCATATTTTTTGTGGTCTTCCTCTTGCCTTCTTTCCTGATGTTCTGTTGTACAAGACTTTGTATACTATGGATTTAGATGCATTCTTATTAAGTGGCCAAACCACTTCATTCTTTGTTTATCTATGTAATTCAAGCAAAGTTCTGCTCAACTTTTTTCTTATGCTGATGTTGGTGACTCTATCTTTTCTGGTGTTGTGGTAACTTTTCGCAGGCAGCGCATTTCACATGTAGTTTTTTTTGTGACTGCGCTTTGCTCATTGTCCATGTTTGTCTCTGGTAACACAAAGTAGGTATTACACAAATATTATACCTAAAGTAACATCAAGTTTTATGTTATAAATGTTATATAACTGATTAATTGATTGATTGATAGGACCATAAACATTGCACTTCTGTGATTAACCATGTGTGCTCCGATTATTTTCTTACACAGGAAGATCTCAACTGCAGTGCACGAACTCCGTAGCACCAATGATGGTCCCCGTATATAACTGATACTGAAGTATGATTTCAAAGTGTCAGTTTTGTAACGATATGCAGCTATTATAATTGTTTGTGATGAAGTGGTTTGACCACTTAATAAAAGTGCATCAAACTCAACAGTATACAGAGTCTTCTACAACAGAACATCGGGAAAGAATGCTAGAGTAAGACCACGAAAAAGATAGTTAGATGACATAGCAGAATCCTGACAAAGAGCACATAAAAAAATCACCTACGCCACTAGAACAGCCTAAAACAAAACAGAAAACCACGACACCGTGCAACACCCGGTAACAGTTGATGACAAAAGAAGAAGAAGAAGTGGTGAGGGAATCGGTTTCACGCACAAGACCTTCTTCTTTATAATCTAGGATTTGTAAAAGAGCAATGGAATAATTACATCTCCTTCTTCTGTGCGTTCGTTCTTTACGACCAATTTTAATCACTCGTTGTGATATGTTTGATCTTTGCCAAGAACGTATACACGTTGCACATTGGTATGGTAGGCCCATAAGTGCATAGACTTCTACACGTTTAGGACACTTGCATCGATTTCAGTAAAACCCCTTAGTCGCCTCTTACGACATGCGTAGCAGGTAACAGTGGTTCTATTCCTTACACCCCAAATTTGGAACCCGGTAACCACTCGGGCGTAATAATGACATAATCTCATTCATATATAATTTGACAAATTCAGGATAAGGGATGAAATCAGAAAAATGTCTGGGCAAACAAGAGTAACAACTGTTATAAGAAAGATAAGATGGGAAGATATGGATAAATGATCATACTGCTAGGAGAAATGATTCAAATAAACACAAGGGAAAACTAAATTTAGATTTATTTTGTTTCATAATATAGCTTCTATCATTGACGATAAGTTGTTCAAGGTGAACAAGAAAAAACACCACATAACAATAATCATAAAACCGACAGATGGAGAAAGGCCCTTTTTGTTTTCCGATCCAGAAGCACTTGAGCTTTTCAGCTCTTCGGCTCGGTGCCATGGACATCGTAACCCTTCGGTTCGGTGCCACGAACACCGTAAATCTGGGAATCTGTGGCTTTTTCTGCCATCCCGCGGAATTGAACCCGCACACACAGAAGGATAGTCACCTGTAGTCCAACGCTCTACGAACACGCTGGGCAGACGGGCGGAGAACGGACATAAAACCGACTACTGCAGATCTCGGTCATGCCATCATACATAAAATTAAATATACAACCCACTGATGGATGTACAAGACTGACAAGTGTAACTTTCTGATGCACACACAGTACGAATGTGAGATTGTTGATAGATCAGGCATGACATGAATTTTCAATTCCAATGTTGTACCAATCCAAACACATGCCAGTGAGAGTTGAAAAGTAACTAAAGAAATAGAAAGTTAAGTTGAATGTATTTGAAAATAGATATATATAAATATAAATATGCGAAAAGAAATGAACATAAAATGAAACGAATTCAGCATAAGTTGCGAAATCAGAGAAATGTCCGGTCAACCACTAGTAACGATTGTTATAAGAAAGAGAAGATGGAGATATGTTGGACATAATATCAGAAGAAATTATCAGATAATCACAAAACATGTATTTTATTGGGAATCAAAGGGTTCTAAGAAAGAAAGGGTACACTAAGGAAAAGCTGAAATAAAATTGCTGAAAAATGCGAGAAAAATCGAACTTAATTCTATAGTGGAGATTGAGCGAGTTACCAAAGATAAAGCAGTATGGAGAAGCAATTACTTGCAGGCCCTATGTAACATATAACTGTGCGAGAGTAATATCGAACTTAATTCTATAGTGGAGATTGAGCGAGAGATAAAGCAGAATGGAGAAGAAATTAATTGCAAGCCCTATGTAATATTTTACTGTGCGAGAGTAATATCGGACATAATTCTATAATGGAGATTGAGAGAGTTACCAAAGATAAAGCAGTATGGAGAAGCAATTACTTGCAAGCACTATGCAACATTTAACTGTGCAAGAGAAATATAATAAATAATAATGCCTGAAATGATGTTAGAAATTTAATGACCTGGTTATAGTAACTTTTACCAACCAATTATGGAAATTTTAAACAAAGAACTATACAATTTCCACGTTTTTTTCATCTGAAAAACGCAAGTCTTTTTTTCTGCTGAAACATTAGCACATTTTTCTCCGCACAGCATTTTTGTTTTACCCGACATTTCATTTGTCCCACAAAAACATCATATTATTATTTCTTAACTGAACATAAATTAACTTAAACTAATATTATAGTATTTATATTTCGTTTCAATAATAGCACATTTTTTCCTAATAATAAACTAACTTAGGTTAAATAATCTAAAAGTGAACCCATATTACCATCCTACTGGTGTTATTAATTAGATATTGATTTATTTCGAGTTAATTATTATAATATATTCTGTGACATAGTGATGTTGAGAAATCTGTATTGATTTTTGTTCGTTCGTAATGAATTCTTCTTCTTCTTTTGCGTTCTCACTAGATTGGGATTTCGAATTCTCTCATAAAGGCTGCCGTCTGCCTCAGATTATCAGCCACGTCATACAGTTTGTCTTGAACGCTAGTGTAAGTGGGCCACCTCTTTGTCCTCAAATCTTCACACTGGGGGCAGTTCTGTAGGATATAATTTCTATGTTTTCTGCTTCCCCGTTTGTGCCGACCTTTTCCCGCAGTACGTTTTGGCCACTCTCGTGATGGTAGGTCTGACATTTTTACTGCGTGGCTTAATCTCCGAGGTAGATTGGCGACCGTAGAATCCGTTATCCCATTCTTCATTGTGAGGGGTCGTTGCACAATGTTATGCGCCTTACGGCCTGATGCATCCGTTTTCTGCAAGCATCTGTTTCGGGTTAGCATTACCTAGCGGACACGTGCATCCGATTTCAGCCAAACCTCCTTAGACGCCTCTTACGACATGCGTGGCAGGTAACAGTGGTTCTATTCCTTACACCCCAAATTTGGGCCCCGGTAACAACTCAGGCGAGAGAAACATAGTGAAGACCAACATCTTTATTTGAATACACAAAAAACAAACATATGTAACAGTTTCACTGTTATTTAGGGAGTCGAGTCGGAGGTCAACCCAAAACCCCTTTATTGCACTTGGCGCCCTTGACCAAGTTGGTATTAAATAAATTGTTTACCAGTCCCAATTTGCTGACCAGTGGAGTATTAAATAGTTGGCTCTGATTAAACTCAAGCAAAGTGATTTAACCCGGGGTATGCGAGGACTTCCTATTAAGTCGGGGATCTCGAGACCAGGGTAGGGGCCAGCTGGGGCTTTTGGTTGGACATATGGATAGTCACTCGAGAGAAGTTGAGGAAGACGGACAGATTTATTTCGTGAGCGTAAGAGGGAGACAGTTACTATTGAGAAGTTGGGAAGGAGGGACAGATTAATTGAAGTACAAGAGAAATAGTCGAGTCAGTGAGATTTTCGAAGGAATATTCAGTTATTTGGGAGTTGTGATAGTTACTTTTGAGAAGTTGAACTAGTGTTATTTGATTTATAAGTTGTGATGGATGTGAGAACCCACAACAGAGGATTTCTTGAACTTTACATCAATGGTTCCATCGAACTTTAACAGTTTACTACCTAATTGGAACGGTTTATTAGAACAATCAAATTTGTGGTGACAGGTTAAGCTAACGATTATTGCTGTGAATATTTCCAAGGTTAAAATGATATATGCATAGCCTGAGTTCATTATTAAATGATTTATCCATCTTGTTGCTAATTGATCACAACGGTGTTAGGTTAGTTGTATTCACAAACATTTTGTTTTGTGGTAAGACAGAAGTGTGGAAGGAGTGATGTTCTATTTTAAATCAAGACTATAAACCAGTGGACGATCACGAGCCTTTTCTTTTGGGCAATCCATTTTCTTTGGACTTATTTTTTCACTGGGGTCTTGTACTAGGTGAAACTATTACACACACTGTCAATTGACAAAGCAAAAGGCTCTCCTAACATCCAAATAAACAATGAAGAACTCCAATGTGTAGAGAGCTACGAATACCTGGACTCAATAATTAACAATAACGGTGACTGCTCCAAAGAGATTTCAAGAAGATTAGCAATAGCAATCAAGAAGTTAAACACAATGAAGAACATGTGGCAAAGCACCAGCAAAATATTAAAATTAAAAATATTGAGAACATGCATTTTTCCAGTGGCTACTTCTGGTTGTGAATCATGGACCATTACACAAAAAACAAGAATGAAAATCCAGTCCTTCAATCCAGTCCAACAAGAACGGAAATCAGGTCAGGATCTATTTCTAAAAGTGTCATCTTTGGAACGTATACACACACACATATATATATGAGACGAATTAGTGTAATGCATACGCGTTCGACTATGGACTCGGGGAAAAAGAGGGCTGTGGATTCTCTCTCGCTTTCTCTACTCTTTCTCTCAATCCCCGCCTAGACGGATGGACTAAATCTTTTCATGAGTTGCACTGTTGCTTTTAGGGACTCCGTCTCTCCGTACATCTTCTCGCGAAGCTCTGTGTTATCTGGCGACTCCGTCTCTCCGTACATCTTCTCGCGAAGCTCTGTGTTATCTGGCGACTCCGTCTCTCCGTACATCTTCTCGCGAAGCTCTGTGTTATCTGGCGACTCCGTCTCTCCGTACATCTTCTCGCGAAGCTCTGTGTTATCTGGCGACTCCGTCTCTCCGTACATCTTCTCGCGAAGCTCTGTGTTATCTGGCGACTCCGTCTCTCCGTACATCTTCTCGCGAAGCTCTGTGTTATCGGGCCATGTTTCCCTTCTTAGACATGCTAACAACTGCCATTCTTGCAGTATGTGTTCTGCCGTCATGTCTACCTTTCGCTATGAATTCAATCTCACACTCGACGTTCCATACGTGAGGAAAGGAATTGGTCATCCTACATTATGCACACTAAAACCTATACAAGATGAAGTGACAGACACTTCATATCCTAAAAAGGCAGAGGGAAATTTAAATATATATATATGTGTGTGTGTGTGTCAGACTGTCGTCTTCGTGGTAGAGAGAGAAGATATAGTAATCAACTTCTCATGGGTACGGTGAGCAAATGGACTTTAGGATGGCTGCTGCAGCGGAGGACAGAGCATGCATGGGAATGCCCAATGTGCCGTGACGTCGATCGCATAATATAACATAACATATATCTGTGTGTGTGTGTGTGTGTCTGTGTGTGTGTGGTGTGTCTGTGTGCGCGCGCGTGTGTGTGTATGTTTTGCTCAAATAATATACAAACTACAAGGAGTGATTGAAAAGTTATGAATAATATAGATCGAAAACCATACAGTGCCAGTGCTGACAGAAATTAATTAGTACATAGTGTGGAGTCTGTCTCGATAGATGAACCCAAATATAACATTTGGCCGAAATTCAGATGTGGCTGTCCTACATGCTGTGGGAGATCTAATGTAACGCAGTGTACACACGCTTTCGGTGCAAGACACGCAGATCACCAATTGTGTATCCTTTTCTTCTTCTTCAAACGCTCCATATCACCCGAGTGGTTACTGGGGCTCACATTTGGGGTGTAAAGAATGGAACCACTGTTACCTGCCATGCATAGAACCACTGCTACCTGCCACACGCGTCGTAAGAGGCGACAAAGAAAGTTTGGCTGAGATCGGATGCATGTATCCTAAACGTGTAGAAGTCTATGCATTTAGGGGCCTACCAAACCAATGTGCAACGTATACACGTTCTTGACAAAGATCAAACATATCACAAAGAGTGATTAAAATTGGTAGGAAAGAACGAACGCAAAGAAGAAGAAGAAGAAAAAGAACATATCTCCATATCGACCACTTCTGTATGATGTGTACGTGATCTGAACCTAAGAGCGATTGTACGTTGTGCTAGTCATGCACCGACAAGATACAAAGTAGTATAACACGATTGACATGATACGTCTATTATCGTTGCTCTTCAGTAAATAACTATATGTTTCAATCTATTTTTGCCTATGATATCTCAGCGATGATATATTTCGGATAGTGTAAGACATCATACAAGATCTCAGTGGCGGCTCGTGATCATTTTTGTTGGTGGGGCTGGACAAAAATTTTAGAAAAAATAATAGTTTTGGGTTAGGTTATATATTAGTATATGTGAGCGTCTGTAGCTCAAGCGGTAGTGAGCTTCATCACGAACCCAAGCGTACCTGGTTCAAACCCCACGGTGGGCAAGTTTGGAAGCAAATTCGTTTCCGTAGGATTTTACAAAAGGAAAATAAACCTCACCGTTCAGAAAGCAATGGCAAACTACTGAACGTATAAGTGATGCCTAGAAAATCAAAGACTCGTTTACTGTGTTTGATGGCTACGTCCTTTGGGATATGTCACGATTTTCATATATATTAGTATTTACATATTAGTTATACATGACGTTTTGTGGGGCGTGGCCCCACTGGCCCTTAATGACGAGCCGCCACTGCAAGATATGCATATCACGGAGCATTGGCTAGTAAATAACACCATGTCCCGGAATATGAAATATTTTGGCCACATTAAACACCACAGTGGTCTGGGGAGAATGGTAATGGAAGGCATGGTTCCTGTAAAACGTGGAAGGGGACACCCAAGACGAAAGCGGCAGTAGGACGTCACAGAAACCTTGAATATGACGTTGGAAGAGGCAGGTGAACTTGCAAGAGACAGAGAGCTTTTCAGGCGGGCTGTAATGAATGCGACGTTCCGCAAGGAACATACTACTACTTGATATCTCAGCTGCAGTGCACAAACTTTGTAGCTCTCACCGGAGTCCCTGATGTAGCTTTAAATATCTGGTTATTGGTTACAAAATTGACGTCATTGCACTCCAGGCAGACCCATAGGTGCTCAGTCACCCTCAACAGATATCGAAGAGTATGCGTACTGATGGTTCCCGTGGCTCGTTGATTAAACACACCTCTCACTCTGGCTCTCAGGCATCCTGTTCGACTTGTACAACGGGTAACTCCAAACTTCCTATATCGCTTGATCAATTCAACATCGATTTTAGTATCCTCATCCAACAGACAGTCCTGAAGAAACCAAAGAATATCCCCTTATCCATCTTCAACTCCCCAACAATTGATGCTGTTGATGCTAGCCTGTAGTTTAAATGTTTGGAAAATGTGCGTAGGGCATTTATTTTAATATTATTTTAGTCATTGAAGCGGATTTACAACCTAATTTTATAGATTTTGAAATATGAAACGAGTAATTTGATCGGTCAAAATGTTATAAAAGTTTTTCATTACATCTTCTGTAACAAATTCAGTTTTATAGATGTGGGTTGTTAGTCATATCCGAACACTTGGAAAATAGAGAAATCGTGTCTTAGATGTTATTAATAGTAATAGATTGTTTTCTGATGTGATTTTACGACCATGAAACTTCAGTTTATATTACCGTGTCTTCTGAGTTATACTGAAGTCTCAGATCTGATTGGATAGTGGTGGTAGTCGGGGTCGTTTAATGTCCAAGATCAGTAATAAATACATGAATATATGTGGAAACATCATCATTCATGACAATTTATTATGATTGTGCCCTAATGTTACAAAAATGGATACAAAACTTATGAATTGTGAATAAATAAAATTATGTAAACTGTTCTCGTTTGCTAGAGAATTATAAATCATACTTAAGACGATATCATTCTTAGATAGATCAATTTTTGGGGAATGGAAACTGATCACGATATGAATCTTGCGTGCTAGGTATACAGAGTTATGCAAGGGAGATCAGTAAAGACATTGCCAAGGGATAGAACTATCGATTTCGGCTTTTTTAAGTGTATATCACATCATCATCATCAAGGTGCGTATCCTTTATAGGACGTTGCTCTCTTTGCAGCACATCTGAAATTCACTCTGTCTCTTGCCAGTTCACCAACTTCGTCGATGGTCATGTTCATGGTTTATTTAATATCTTGTAGCCATTTTCTTCTTGGTCTGCCTCTGCGTCCTGGGGCATAGATATCACATACTAAGCGTCAATTCTTAGTTCAATGCTTGACAATTTTGAAATTTGAAAACATAATATATGTTATAAATATATCTCAATTGGTGGTTGTGGAAGTGGGAGAGTTTGTGGTAGGAACTTAAAGTTCTCGCCTCACCTTACACATGTAGACCTACTTGGTTCGTTCCCCGAGTGGAAAGATTGTGATATTTGTCCAGATATCTCTGATTTAAATGTAGGTTATTGGTTATTGTTTACTTAAGTGTTGGTTATTGTAGAAGACGGAAGACTAGATAGCGAGATAGAGTCTAGAGTGCAAAAAACAAATGCTGTAACTTACCAGCTAGCCCCATTGTTAAGGCACCCAAAAATGTCAGCTAATCAACAGATTTAACCTTCAGCTAAAAGGCAGCTAATCAACAGATGATCAACAGCATTTTTACACCTACTTTGTGTTACCAGAGCCAAACATGGACAATTAGCAAAGCGCAGTCACAAAAAATAACTACATGTGAAATGTGTTGCCTGCAAAAGTTACCAACAACACAAGAAAAGACAATCACCAACATCAGCACAAGAAAGAAAGTTGGCACAGAACTTTGCTTGAATTACATTGAGAAACAAAGAATGAAGTGGTTTGGCCACTTAATAAGAATGCATCAAACTCCACAGTATATAGAGTCTTCTACAACAGAACATCGGAAAGAAGGCAAGAGGAAGACCACGGAAAAGATGGTTAGATGGCGTGGCAGAATCCTGTGAAAGAGCAAAAATAACAATCACACAAGTCACCAGAACAGCGCAAGACAAAAACAGAAAACCAAGACACTGGGCAACAACCCGGTAACAGTGTGACGACAGAAAACCATGACACTGGGCAACAACCCGGTAGCAGTGTGACGACACTGGGCAACAACCCGGTAGCAGTGTGACGACACTGGGCAACAACCCGGTAGCAGTGACGACGGCAACAACCCTAGCAGTGTGACGACACTGGGCAACAACCCGGTAGCAGTGTGACGACACTGGGCAACAACCCGGTAGCAGTGTGACGACACTGGGCAACAACCCGGTAGCAGTGTGACGACACTGGGCAACAACCCGGTAGCAGTGTAACGACAAAAGAAGAAGAAGAAGAAGTTTACTTAAGTTAGTTACATATCTTTTACAAGACTTTGCGAATCGACCCCAGCTTTTAACTATGTTTGTGGTTTGTCTAGGCATTATTACGTTCAGTAGTTTGCCATTGCTTTCTGAACGGGTGGTGCCATCGACCTTTTGTAAACATCCACGAGAAACAATTTCCAACCAAATTGTCCGCATTCGAACTTAAAACGTCGGGGTTAATAGAGCGAGTCACTATCCCCTAAGCCACATACGCCACCTTGGTTACTTAACTGACGTCAAATCACTTCGGACAGACTCCAAGGTGCGCAGTATCCCCTAACAGATGTCGAAAGAATGCATACTGATGGTTTATGTTGCTCGCTGGTTAAACACACTTCTATCTCTATCCCTCAATCACCCAGTTCTGCTTGCTCAACATACTTTAAACTGCTGAAATCGCTGCATTGATTCAACGTGAATATTAGTGTCCTTATCCAACAGTAGGTCGTCAAGAGACAATGCAGGTGAGATCGGGTAATTAGTCCTGTCAGAGACAGACGATACAGCGTAAGTGCAGTGTTCAAGTTGAGCAGCTGAACCATTGGATGTTGAAAATCAATAAGAATGTGCTGAAAAGACGCTACCTGGGCAAAACTCATTAACAAATTAATTTAACTTTCTAAAAAAATGTATCATCTTCAAATTTAGATCAGGGACCTTCGTCGGTGCTTCAGCGTTCGTGCTCTGTCGCTGAGATATTCATGTGTAAACATGAATGAGTTCGAAGCACACATGGTTATTCACCGTCGTGCAATTTTGATGCTAATATCAATCAAGCATGCAAACTATATTTCTACACAGAAAAAAGGTGTTTTGAAACATTTAAATGTTGACACTACTTTTGTATATCTCCTTTATATGGTCTACTACAGAAAGAACACTGACGTCCTCCTGAAAGAACTAAATGTAAAAGAGAATTGACTGATAAACAACATATTATACAGAAAAATTACATACTTTGGTCACATCAAGCGTCACGATGGCCTGTAAAGAACAATACTAGAGGGTAGGGTCCCAGGACGTAGAGGCAGACCAAGAAAAAGATGGCTACAAGATATAAAAGAAACCATGAATATGACCATCGACAAAGTGGGTGAACTATCTAGAGACAGAGTGAATTTCAGATGTGCTGCAAAGAGAGAAACGTCATGTAAAGGATACGCACCTTGATGATGATTGGTCTACTATGGCCTTTTTAGTCTTTAAATACGGCCAATTGAAAAGTGTGTTATGTTGGTTTTGTGTTTTACTTAACTCGGTCATCAGCTAGTTTTTCACATTTGTTGGGATCGATAGGTTTTCATTGAAGCCTTCCGGATATCATTATATCTGAACATGTATTCAACCCAAACACATCTCTGGTATACTGACACCTGCAATGGAAGGATAGTGGATGCTAATTCACTGACTTGGACTTACATGTTCATTTATAGTAATGATAGAATATACTGTTACACAAAAATCATTTAATACTCGTGGTGTTGAAAGTGGATTAAGTGGAAAGAAACTGCGTTTTCTTATCGACCGTCTGTTGGAAGAGTACACCATAATTGATGACGCAAATACACTGTAATTGAAATAATGCAACAACCGACTTTACGAGAGTAGTTCTTGGAATATTTTGGGAATGGAAAGGGATATTCGGGTGTGAATTAGTTCGGATGGTCTTTTCATGATCTCTCAAATTTCACACCATGCTACACAATAATTCATTAGACGTGGTACTATAAATATCACAATATATATGAGACTGCAGTAAAACTATTTGATTGGCGAAACACGTAATCACAAAGTACTGTAGTTTTACAAATACAAAAACAATGACAATATACAGCAACGTTTCGACAAACAAGCCTTTATCAAGCAAACGAACAACAGGAGTGACGAATTTTTAAAAATAAAACAATTACATATGGATGACTAGATACGGAGACATTCAAACGTTTCTAATAAAAATATTTTTTACTATATATAAATATGGGTTAAAATGTTACTAACTATTACCAGAAATCTGTGAGCGTTGTAGCTCAAGCGGTAGTGAGCTCTGATCACGAACCCAAGCGTACCTGGTACAAACCCACGGTGGGAAGTTTGGAAGCAAATTCGTTTCCGTGGGATTTTTACAAAAATGTAAAAATATACCTCACCGTTAAGAAAGCAATGGGAGACTACTGAACGTATAAGTGGTGTCTAGAAAATCAATGACTCGTTCACTGTGGTTGATGGCTACGTCCTTTACGATATGTCACAATTTTTATTTAACCAGTAACCTATGCGAAAAATGTATATCCTACTGCTGGATACTATTTGTTCGGGTTAGAAGGAGTTAGCTGGGGTTTAAATATATTGAGACAAATAGAATAAAGTAGGTCTGTCACAAAGAATGTCACCAAACTCCGCTCTGTATAGAGTGTTATACAACAGAACAACAAGAAAGACAACGAGAGTAAGTCCACGAAAACAGAGGGTGTAAATGTCATAACAGAAACCTGTCTAAAAGCAAACATATATATAACGAAAGTCACAATAGCAGCGCAATACAAAAACAGACAACCATGACACTGCATCAACCCGGAATAGTATGACAACAAAAGAAAAAGAATAATAAGCAAGACGCCTGAGTGGTTGCCGGGGCCAAAATTGAGGTGTAAATAATAGAACCACTGTTAACTGCCACGCATGTCGTAAGAGATGAGTAATGAGGTTTGGCGGGGGGCTAGCTACCCCACACCGTAGAAAACACTAAATGGCTACAGAACGGAGAGCGAACTGAGTAAACGCTGGCTGAAACCGGAAACATCGCCGAGGGTAAGCACCAGAGCTCCAAATGGTACTGAAGATGTGACGTAAAACACACCAATGCTAAAGCTGCATGAATCAGATTTCCACATGAATAGAATGTATGGGGAGATATGGTACATCGGTCTGGGCAGTGATCGCGAGAGAGAGAGAGAGAGAGATAAGGAGGAGGTAGATCGAACAACCCAAATTTAACAAAATGGCTTTGTTACATTTTTTTTTTCCGATCCAGAAGCACTTGAGCTTTCAGTTCTCGGCTCGGTGCCATGGACATCGTAACCCTTCGGTTCGGTGCCACGAACACCGTGAATCTGGAGAACTGTGGCTTTTCTGCCAGTCCGCGAAATTGAACCCGCACACACAGAGGACTAGTCACCCGCAGTCCAACGCGCTACGAAACGCTGGGCAGACGGGCATCTTTGTTACATAAACACCAATGTAAAAGGTATTGGTACAAACAGTTTCTCACCACGTTCCATCAGAAACGTTGATTGAATCACTAATCTCCCGTGTTTTCTTGGCTCGCAAGGGAGCAAAGAATAGTAACACTGTGACCTACAATGCATATCGTAAGAGGTGACTGAGATAGGGTCTAGCGGAGTTACTCTAGTAAATTATAAAAACCGTCACAAAAATCGGATGTGCTGGCTTACTTCCAGGCGTATAACTGACAAACGTACACGTGCTCTTAGGCTCAGGTCACATACAAATCACAAAGAATGGTTTATAAAGTGATCAATATGGAGCGTTTGAACAAGAAAATAAGAAGAAAAAACTAATGCAAGTGTTAGTAATAAGTTGTAGCTCTATGTTTCATTAGGAACGAAAAAGACTAAAAGAGAGATAACACATTAACCATTGTGAGACGTACCCTTAGATAGGGCAGGCAATTAATCGTCTCAAGAGAATGTTTAAAGTTATTTAAGAAGACGACCACTACAACACGAGACACTGAAACATAACTATTATGAAACGAACTCAAGACGTGAAGGATGCCAGACTATCCTGGTAAGCCATAAAGAAATTAGCAACACATTGGGAAAAGTATCGACCAGCTGTTGAGGCCCTCTACTTCCCTAGTAGCGGATAGTTATAAGTAAGTACATATGCTCTTGTTGGTTCTTATTCTCTGTTTTAGGTGGGAACATAATTGCAAAGACTCAGGCACATGAAAAACAACATTACTACTTCCTCCTTATCGAAGACAGAACAACTACAACAATGGACAGTGATTGAATAATAAATAGATAGTCGGTAGAATAACGTGAATACTATTTATCTGTGCGCACAATATCCAGAAATTCAAGTCCGCACAATCGAGCACATATTCAAGACAAAAATGAATATTCTAAATAAGTCCCAGCAACTAGTTTTGAAAATACACAGGGACAAGACCAAGGTCATGATAATAAATGCAGTAAATGTAAACCAGATTATGCTGGAGGAAACAGCTCTACAAGATGTAGAATCATACACATATCTTGGTAGCAACATAGACACAGGAGGAATAAACAAAGATGTCAAGATAAGAATACAAAAAGCAAAAGGAAACTTTATTGCATTGAGTAAGATATGGAAGTCAAAGGAGATCAAAACAAACACAAAGCTGAGAATCTTTCAATCAAATGTGAAGTCAGTGCTGTTCTATGGTTCGGAAACATGGAAGATAACATAAAGAAACCACCAAAAAACTACAGGCATAAATGGATGTGTATGTAATATAGAGTGTCTGAGATGGTTTGATAAGATTACGAACGAGGAACTCCGATAAAGAACTAAGCAGATACCAGTGGAGAAAGAGCTACGGAAGAGATGCTTGCGATGGATAGCATACACATTGAAAAGACCGACCGGTAGCATTTCAAGACAGACACTGTTCTGGAACCTGCAAGGAAATAGGAGTAGGGGAAGGCCTAGGTATATTTGGAGAAGAAAGCTAGAGGCTGATATTAAAAGGATAGGTAAAACATGGAAAGAATTGGAAGGAATGGCAGGAGAAAGGAAGAGCTGGAAGTAGTTTGTTGAAGACTTGTGCTTTGTTAAGAGTTGAAAGGTGAAGGAGAAGAACTGTGGAAGCCCTATACTGCACGAAGAGCGGCTAGAAATAAATAAGTAAATACCTATACTCTTGCACGTTTGATGCTCTTTTTAGGTAGGAGCGTAATTGCAAAGATTCAGGTACATGAAAAAACAACATTACTGCTTCCTCCTGATCGAAGATAGTAACAACTACAATAATGGACGGTGATTGAATAATAGATGGTCGGTGGAATAAAGTGAACACTATTGATCTGTGCGCACAATATCGACAAACGCAAGCCAGGACGTTTAGTGACTGGCGATGCGATGTAAGAACTGTTATTAGCTATCGCTATTTATCCTTCTGTTTGCGTCAGAAGATTGTTGTATTGCAAAGTTAGTACCAGCTGGTGATTGGTCGTATCCTTGTAATAAATAGCAGTTCATATACTGGCACATCAAGTGATCAATGGACTATGTTTATTCTGTGAGTATTCAGTTCGCATTTAATACTACGCGTTGTTTTTAAATTCGATATCAGATCGAAGAGTTGTATCTTCTCATTAAAGTTTGATAGCAAAAATATCATTTTCTGTTTCTTTCCGATTTGAGAAACTTTAACAGTGACGTTTATCAGTGTTTAATTTGTTCTTACTGGTAAACTTCGTTATCTTATTGCGTGCCAGCATTTAATTATTCTTTCCATACTTTTTTTATGCGATATTTTGCAATATATTTGTTTCTCCCAATACTAAAATAAATAAATTTACTTTAAAACTATTTTACTTTTTCCGACTTTTCCAGGTTTTAGTTGTTTTATATTATTAGTAATGTTTTCCATTATTGGTTATTGGTTATTAAACTGACGTAATTGCACTCCGGGCAGACCCATAGGTGCTCAGTCTCCCCAACAGATATCGAAGAGTATGCATACTGATGGTTTTCCATTAGATATGCCGAATTCGTAGTTGTGCGCACTTTAAAATCTTTTAAATCGGTTTTCTGAGTGCACGCCTGTGCGTACGCACTGAACAGTAAAGAAAAATTGATATGTATATAGGAATACAGAGATGTCTGTGAAAAATAATAAAGATAAAATGGGTTGAATTCAGGAAAAGGGATAAAATATCTGGCCAACCCCTAGTAACAATTGTTATAAGAAGGAGAAGATGGAGTTATGTTGGGTATACCTTGAAAATAAATTATCAAAGAATCACAAAGCAGGTATTGAAGTGGAAGACAGTGAAGTTCAAGAAAGAGAGGACGCCCAAGTGAAACCCTAAAACGAACTTTGCTGAGATAAGCAAGAAATATCGGACTGAATTCATGGAAAAGATTAAACGAGTTGCTGAGACAGAATGGTATGGAGAAATTACTTGCAGACTATATGTAAATGGTTGCATTGTTCATGTATATAATATATAATAATACTAGCAATTTACCCGTTCTTCGCACGAGGCTTAGTTTAAATCTAAACTACTTTTAAAGTTAATTTGTTATCCTTTTCGCTGATCTTCCGAGCCCACATAAACTGTAGCTCATTCCGATTGCCAGTAAAACCTGATATAATTGAATTCTGTGAAAGTTGAAAAATAGCAATTTGCAAATTAATTTATTCAGATTATTAACTTATCGATGTGTTTAAAAAAATATTTTCAAAATATGGCCGATCGTTAGATTGAACATTTTGTCTTTAGGATAGCAGTCGGGCATCTTATGCATTCGTCTACAGAACTTAAATGTTGAAATATCCATAAATATGTTAACGTTCGTGTGATGTGCGAAGGACGTCACTGGACTATAAAAATATGATCACTTTGCGTATCATGTGACCTCGAACGTCGTGAAAACATGGAAATACACTTTCGGCGATTTCTATGCAGAATGACCATGTGCGTTAAGTTGGGACTATGATTATAGAAAGGAACAAATAATTCAGTTTCATAGTTTTTCCCTCTTCGTATCTCAGAAAGCTACCTGCATGCCAAATTTCAAGTACGTAGGATGTCCAGATACCTCCAGACAATTAAGACAAACATATCATGTAATTGACTGATTCTTATATATATATATATATATATATATATATATATAATATATATATATATATATATATATATATATATATATATATATATATAACTCTGCCAATGCCGATTCCAAGCCCGGATGAAAAAGGAGGAGGACTTGTGCGTGAGACCATCTACCTCATAACAAGAAATTGAAAGAGCTACAGAAACTTGTAAGAAAGGACGCAATACCTGTAAACCGACCAGTCAGGTGGTGTGCGGTGCACCTAGTGCATCAATGACGGTTGCTGATGAAAGCCGCTTTGCGGAAGTCAGCAACCTGACTCGTACTTGGCTCAAAAACACACACTAAAATTGAATTTTGGAATGTGAGAACGATGGCCACGACTACAAAATCAGCCAAAATTGCAGAAGAAATGAAGAGATACTAGCTGGACATACTGGGGTTAAGTGAGGTGAGATGGCCTGGAACAGATAGAAGAGTAGTTAGTGGATTAACTTTGATATATTCAGGGAGAGAAGATGGTAAGCATTTTGAAGGAGTGGGTATAATGATGACACCTAGAGTAGCAAAGAGCATGTTAGAATGGGAACCCATCTCGAGTCGGATAATTAGAGCCCCCTTCAGTACCAGGCATGTCAATATGACAATACTGCAGTGTTATGCATCAAGCAACGAGGCTGACGATGATAAGAAAGACACATTTTATGAGCAACTACAAGATCAAATTAATAAGACCCAAAAACATGACCTGTTAGTAGTAATGGGGACTTTAATGCCAAGGTTGGAAGTGATAATGTAGGGGTAGAGAGAGCTATAGGAAAACAAGGAATAAACACAATGAATGAGAATGGAGAAAGACTGGCGGAGTTATGTATGCTGTCAAACTTAGTAATTGGAGGTACCATCTTTGCACATAAAGAAATTCATAAACTTACTTGGCACTCGCCAGATGGAGTGACAAGGAATTAGATTGACCATATGTGCATAAATACACAATTTAGAACATCATTGCTGGATGTCCGTGCATACAGAGGGCAGATGTAGGAAGTGTTCATAATTATGCATAGGTAAATTGAAACTGAAATTGAAAATTCACCATACTAAAAAAAAACAACTGCGAATAGACAGTCAAAGACTACAAAATAATGAGGTAAAGAGGAATATCAGCTCAAACTTAAGAATAGGTTCGAGTTACTCAATGGTGAAAATGAACAGAACATTGAAGACAAATGGACTAAGATAAAGGACACACTATTGGGGGCAGCAAATAGTAGCGCAGGATAAAAGACGAAAGACAGAAAACCCTGTTAAGCTATGACACCTGGAAATGTATTCAAGAAAGAAGAAAGATGAAACTAGCGATATTTAATACTAAGGATGCAACAGATGAAATCCAAGCTAAAGAGGAATATAGACTAAAAGACAAGGAAGTGAAAAGAGCGGCTAGAAGAGATAATAGAGCATATGTCAATCGACTGGCTGAAGAAGGGGAAAAGGCAACTAAGACTGGAAACAGTAAAATGTTATACAACACACAAAAACAACTTACTGGAACTTTTGTTTAAAAGGGTGGCCCAATCAAGAGTGAAGATGGTAAAGTTCTAATGGCAAACATTAGATACCGAGCAGAAGAAAAGATGGGCAGAACATTTTGAAGAAATATTAAATAGACCTGATCCACAAGAACTACTCAAGTTTGACGAAGAGGCAAGAAACAGCTCCCTACCAATTAACGAAGAAATGATAAGTGTAGCTGAGGTCAAGGAGGCAATCAATTCCTTGATAAACAATAAGGCAGCGGGTGATGACAACATTACTGCAGAAAAGCTCAAAGCGGCTGATTATACAACTATTAGCCAGGTGCAAGAACTATTTAATAAAGTATGGGAAGAAGAAACTGTCCCAGATCAATGGAAGAGGGAATAATTGTTAAGGTATCAGTATCAGCAGAGAATGGGTGCCATTAGTAAATAAATCATAAAAAATTGAATTTTAAAGATTTAGATCCCATATTTTCACACATACTAAACAAATGATCAAGCTATCTAAAACAGTGATTGCATGGTGTTCAGTATAGACAGGTAGGTAAGTGAGACTTTTGACAAGAAAAATTATTTGAGTCATTTGCAAAATATAGGTGTCACTTATTACACAATTTTAATGAAATGGTACAGTCAAATTCATTCAAACTTAAACATCATATACACAGATTGTGTGATTTTGGCAAGTACTAGGATAAATAGTATACACTGAATAGATTTTATTTTGTTGCCACCTGAAAATTGTCTTTTTTGGGTTAAAAATTGTCATCTTTGAAAAATTATAAAAAAGATTACAATCAAGATATTGGAATTATCCTAGTATACGCTATAGGCAGTCCTAATGGTAACATGCATGCAAAATTACATGCTGATTGGTTAATATTTGACAAAGTTATGATGTAATAACTATCATGAACTGTTAATTTTCGAACAAAATCGTAAACTAATTTATGTTTAAATTTTTCTACTTGCTTACCTCAATGACTCCCCGTCAAATATGGGAAACCTTCAGACTGAGTTAACGCCTCCTCTAATCCAAGTCTCTTCCTCCTTCTTGCACTTCTGGCTTCCAGGGACGCTTCTGTTGCTTGTTTATGCGCGTATTGCAGCGCTCCGTCAGTGGCGGTGAAATACTCTGATGTGAAATGTCCACATAATAGTTGCATTGCTGCAAGAGGGGCTTCTAGGGCTTTTGCTCCATCATTGAAAATGAGAGTTGCGATGCCAACTGCAATCTTAACAGTCACTAATCCGTGGTACTTGTGTTTTGGACAATATCGCCATATTGTGCTGTTTATTGATTCATTAGCATTCTGGGTGTAGCCATCTAGACATTTTTCAGTAAGTCAGGGTGTGATAAATCTCTGAAAACCGGCTTGATAACATCCATAATGGCCGCAGGCAGGTTGTTTTTATGCTTATAATTCTGTTCTTTATTGGCGGTAACAGCTTCTTTATATGGACACCAACCAATTTTGCAGAGATTGTGGATAGGCTTCTGATCCGTGGAGAGCTTATGAAAATATATCACCCAAACAGCCTCTCGCATTCCTTTCAGGTCATTCTTATTACCCCTAATAGCATTTCCATAATATTTCTGAATGGAGTCAATCTGTGTGTCAGTAAGCCTTCCCTTTCCTCCTATAGTTTTCCCATCTGACAATTTCTTTTCTCTCCCCCAAGACGTCTTGATCTTGCGTAGACGAGTGCCCATTCTTTTTTGTACATGCCCTACACATTCTATTTTCTCAACAGGAGTATCACCGTATGGGTTCGAATCAGAAACTGTTTTAAAACTGCTTGTATCCCCATCACCAATGAAGTGTATGCACAACTGGTTAACCTTTAATTAGATACCAAGTATGTAGTGAAATTTTTAAATCGCATTTTTGCGGTATTCTCTGCTGATACTGATACCTTAAGATCCCCAGAAAGGTGATCTCAAAGATTGCAACAACTGGAGAGGGACCACCCTATTATCAGTAATGACCAAGACTTTCTGCAAAATCATTCGTAATAGAATCAAAGGAGCAGTGGACACAACCCTGAGAGAAGAACAAGCTGGTTTAGACCTGGGAGAAGCTGCTTAGACCAAATACTTACCCTACGACTAATTTTGGAGGAACATATTGAGAAGCAACAACCACTCATACTAAATTTCATCCAATTTAAAAATGCCTTTGATAGTCTACACAGATCTCTCTGTGGAATATTCTGAGATGCTATGGAATACCAGACAAAATAATAAACATTATAAAGAACCTCTATGATGTTTTACAGTGTGCAGTTCGCACTGATGGTGGACACAGGGACTGGTTTATGGTTGTAACTGGAGTAAAGCAAGGCTGTATTCTATCTCCGCTATTGTTTGGAGTGGCCATTGACTGGGTGATGCGAAAATGTTGCAGGGCGAAACTGGCATCGATTGGGTAGAAAATAGTCAACTAGAAGATTTGGATTTTACAGATGATATTGCCTTGTTAAGTAGAAACAACCAAGATATGCAAAGAAAAACAGACAATTTGTCATCTATGCATCAAAAGTTGGACTGCAGATAAGCTATGAAAAACAAATATAATGAAGACACCTATGGCAAGTAATGCAGATATCACACTGGAATCTAAAATGATAAAAATAACAGAGCAGTTCACCTATTTAGGTAGCAATTTTGATTGCACAGGAAATGTTTAAAAATAAATTATGATACCAATTGGAAAAGTAATATCAGCTTTTAAAAGTCTAAATAAAATATGGAACTGCAAGTTATATAGTATTAAAACTAAATTGCGAATTTTCAATTCAAATGTTGTATCAATCCTAACATATGCCAGCGAGAGTTGGAAAATGACTAAAGATATAGAAAGCAAGTTGAATGAATTTGAAAATAGATGTCTGCGAAAAATACTGAATATAAAATGGAACGAATTCAGGAGAAGTGATGAAATCAGAAACATGGCTGGTCAACCACTAGTGACTGTTATAAGAAAGAAGATGGAGATGTTGGGCACACCTTGAGGAGAAATGATCAACGAATATCAAAGCAGGCATTGAAGTGAGATGCAAAGAGTTCAAGAAAGAGAGGTCGACCTAAGGAGACCCTGAAGCGAACTTTGCTGAGAGAGGCAGGAAATATCGGTCTCAGTTCCATGGAGGAGATTGAGCGAGTTGCCCAGGATAGAGCGGTATGGAGAAATTACTTGCAGGCCCTATGTAACGTATAACGGTACGAGAGGAATTATTTTGGAGGAACATATTAAGAAGCAACAACCACTCTACTAAATTTCATCCAATTAAAAAAACCTGGATATATATATATATATATATATATATATATATATATATATATATATATATATATATATATTATTATTATTATTATTATATAGATTTCCGTAATAATATTAGTTCGTTCAATATGCTTATATTTGAAATGCGCCATGAGGTAAACGTGATTGCCCGGTTCTAGAGCTATTGTGCTTCAATGCACAACGTGAAAGAAAAATATTATATATATATATATATATTATTATAGGAAATAGACCAGAAGAAAGGAAAGAAATGTGTGAGAGACAGAGAATTGACAAGAATGCACAATAAGATAGCTTGAAACACCTGATTAAACAGCATTCTTGACGTCTTTGCACGTGAAATAGTTCCAGACGTTATTTAACTATCTCTTCCGCCTTTCTAAGGTTGGGGAGAGGGTGGGGTTAACAGCTGAGGATTGACGTCATTACACCGGGTTTTACCCCATATGGCTAGGTCCCTCTCTGCATAAATGGCACGTCACCTGCTGAGAGTTTTGCACAAAGCAGGAACAATCCTAGAAATCTCTGGATCTGGAAAAAATGCACTCGTGAACAGAACGACGTTGAAGGAATCGAACCCACGATCTTCGAATCGCAAGGCAAGATCGTAACCACTTAGCCATGGAAATCCCATGAAGTACATTTTTAAGTCCGATTATGCATAACCTCTGAACGAACTCATGCCAAGTTTTTCTATCTTGATTTATCTCTTACAATTCCATCCAGCACCCACGTGTATTGTTTTATTTTTGTTTGCAAAATATGAATTCAGACGCAGTTATAACGCCTAATATAGCGCCTATGAATCAATTTTACTGCTGCCTTGTAGTTGATTGGGGACAATCAAAACCTAGCAGAGCAAACCGTACACAAAACTGGACGGTAGGCAAACCAAACAGTCCATTAACAAGACTGGTATAGCTGGCAGATGACGCTCATCAGCCCGGGAAGGCAGGTCGTCTACGGGTCGCTGTCCTGTAAGACAATAGCAGCCTGCTGCCTTGTGGGTTTTGACTGGGGACAGCAAAAGGCTTGCGGAGAGCGAACCCATTAAACGCTGGTTGAAACCGAACACACCACCGAAAGATAAGCACTTGAGCTCCAATTGGTACTGAAGGCTGTGCACGTACATCCCGTTCCGATGTTTGACTGTTTATATATCACAATAGAATGATAAAAACGGCTTAAGAACGATCGTGAGAGAGAGAAAATCAATTTATTTCGTGAAGGTTTGCTTTCTTTATCACCAGTTTGACTCGTAATTAATCCCAGCCTTACTCCAACTTCAAATATACTTGTAATTTAGATTCCTAAATAAAGGATATTGGTTTATTGAAGTCTAACCGCGTACAGTGTTGATTAATGATGGACATCATCACTCACGTAACCGTGAGTAACCACGTCTGCTCCGATCTCTTTCTTATACAGGAGATCTTAGCTAAAGTGCACGAACTCCGTACCACTGGCGTGGGTCCCTGATGTAATTTTGAAGATGGTGAAGATAATTTTACATGAAATTTAATTTTATCTTCTCTTATGAAGTTTGCACAGGCAGCTGCTTTTCAGCCTGCTCTTTTCGATTTTGAATTGCCAAGGACCTTTTTAATTGCTTCTATTGAACACAGGGCTTACGTTTTATCGTCAGTCTCCGATGACTAGGAACTTGATCTCACCTACACTGAGATCAGGGATCTGTGGAAAAATAACCAGATGGCTCCTCGAGGTAGCAAACCTGTTACCTTTGGCACGAGAGACGAGCACTTAACATCTACGCCACCGAGACCTTAATGTTTGGCCCACGAGATTGCCTCGAACCTCAATACATCCACGGCATGTGCTCACTAGTGCAGCGTGTTATCAACTTCTCCATTGGCAATTGCAACATTATATCGCTAATCTCTACCTCCATTTCTCTTGTTTTTATATCTCTCCCTCTCTTTCGCTTTCTCATCTGGCTCCACAAAAAGGCACTTCCTGGTATATTCCCTTTTGTTTTCTTAAAGTGTGTCATAGCCAGAGTCTTTTCTTAATTTCTTGGTTCACTAGGTCCTGTTTGTTTTTTTTGTCTCTGTAAGTTCCTCAGTTGTGACCGTATTCATACCATCTCGGACACTTTGTTCAGCGCAGAAACTATTTGATTAATGTTTGTAGTTTATTAATTAATATTTTAGTTGTTAATGGTTTAGTCATTAATGTTTTAGTTGCTAATGTTTTAGTTGTTAATATTTTAGTTGTTAATGTTTTAGTCATTAATGTTTTAGTTGCTAATGTTTTAGTTGTTAATATTTTAGTTAATGTTTTAGTTGTTAATATTTTATTTGTTAATATTTTAGTTGTTAATGTTTTAGTTGTTAATATTTTAGTTGTTAATGTTTTAGTTGTTAATGTTTTAGTTGTTAATGTTTTAGTTCTTAATATTTTAGTTGTTAATATTTTAGTTGTTAATGTTTTAGTTCTTAATATTTTAGTTGTTAATGTTTTAGTTGTTAATGTTTTAGTTGTTAATATTTTAGTTGTTAATGTTTTAGTTGTTAATGTTTTAGTTGTTAATGTTTTAGTTGTTAATATTTTATTTGTTAATATTTTAGTTGTTAATATTTTAGTTGTTAATATTCTAGTTGTTAATGTTTTAGTTGTTAGTATTTTAGTTGTTAATGTTTTAGTTGTTAATGTTTTAGTTGTTAATGTTTTAGTTGTTAATATTTTAGTTGTTAATATTTTAGTTGTTAATGTTTTAGTTGTTAATATTTTATTTGTTAATATTTTAGTTGTTAATATTTTAGTTGTTAATATTCTAGTTGTTAATGTTTTATTTGTTAATATTTTATTTGTTAATATTTTAGTTGTTAATATTTTAGTTGTTAATATTTTATTTGTTAATATTTTAGTTGTTAATGTTTTAGTTGTTAATGTTTTAGTTGTTAATGTTTTAGTTGTTAATATTTTAGTTGTTAATATTTTAGTTGTTAATGTTTTAGTTGTAATGTTTAGGTTATGGAGTCTATGTGGATAAGTGGTTATGGGGTCTATGTGGCTAAGTGGTTATGGAGTCTATGTGGATAAGTGGTTATGGAGTCTATGTGGCTAAGTGGTTATGGGGTCTATGTGGCTAAGTGGTTATGGGGTCTATGTGGCTAAGTGGTTATGGAGTCTATGTGGATAAGTGGTTATGGGGTCTATGTGGATAAGTGGTTATGCCATTGCTTTGCGTTTCTAAGGTCGTGGGTTTGAAACCAAACCACCCAATTCTCTTCACGATTACATTTTGTCAACAATTCATGTTTAATGCCGGGGCTACGGAGTTCGTGCTTTGCACAATACTCTCGACAGGTGATATGTCATTTCAGCAAAGAAGTACCGATCTATTTGATGTAATATCCCATGCAATGAAGTCATTCTTTCTTCCATACACCTTTAAAGGCCCATACAGCAGACGAAATTTTACATTTTAGGTAAATACTCAAATTTGTGTTTTAGATTCATCAAGAAGTGGTATTGAGCGATGAACCGACTACATGTTAATACCTAGGCTTATGTTAGTAAATATGCTTCAAATGATTGAATCTGGAAGTCTAGGTGGAATGGGTGGACATCATTCGGAGATCACATCTCAAGAAAATGACTTGGCTGTACACTGGACATGCCGGATTGCAGGGTAACACACGTGCTGACTTTCTTGTACACAATGCCCCGATTCAAGTGGGCAGAAGTATGGACAGAGCCGATGTCATAAATGCGGTACGCTCTCATTCATGTGATATGGGCGAGTCTCAGACACTGGAACGAGTCCGAGAACTAGGAGCTAAGTTTGAACATGCCAGACAGTATCTTCTTCTGTAGAGAGAGAAGTATAATAATCAACTTCTGATGGGTACGAATGGACTTTGGGATGGCTGCTGCAGCGGAGGACAGAGCACGCCTGAGAATGTCCAATGTGCTTTGACATCGATCGTATAAGATAACATAACATGTCATAACCTAGGTTTATTTTCTCTTCTGTATCAACCATTACTCTTTATTTTTGTTGTAACAAGAATATACATATACTCAGTGGCGGCTCTGTTTATTTTGTTGGTGGGGCCAGACAAAAATGTTCGGAAAAATCATGGTTTTGGGTTAAGTTATATTTCAATTTATAAAATAATAAATACACATTACACATTATTTTGGTGGTGCCGGCCCCACTGGCTCTTAATGACGAGCCGCCACTGCATATACTATTTTTCTTTCAATGCTATTTTGAGTACACTTCTGTAGCTCCTTCATTCAAAGATATATACACATTTTAAAAATGTTTTGTCATACGCCATGTCTCACGGCCATACGTTTCAATGGGGAAAAATTCATGCTTTTAACAATCCAATATTTTTCTTTATATCCGCTCCCTTCCATAAGTTTCCTATTTCTTGTAATTTCATCTGAGCCATGTTCAATTTGTTTCTTATTTCATATATAACATGTTCGTCTCTTGTTATCGATAAACCTAAATATTCAAAACTATAAACTTGTTCCAATGTTTGTCCATTGATGTATATATCAACTGTTTTTTCTGTTTAATCAGTTGGAAAGATTTCGTATTTTGTTTCAATGAGATGCAAGTTTTGTTCTTTGCTGTTTCATAATTGATATTATTAATGTCTCATTACTATTTTGGGATGTTGACAAGAGTATTGTGTTATGTACATATCTTATTTCCGGTAATACATGACATCCAATAACTAGAGCAGCGTTTCTCAAACTTGCGTCCTCGACACCCCGGATCCGTGAGATACTCACAGGGATCCTCAAGTGCTCGAAAAAATATTATGATCTTTGACATTTCAAACTGAAAAATATGTATAAAAACAGTGGTAAAATAGTTCCACTGCTAAGTCAAAGGACCCCGAACAGACCAGAGTCTAAATGTCAAACAGGAGAAACATGAAAGATCATTTGAAGTTTCCCGCAGTCTGAGAAATTGGAGTCAGCTTGACTATTGATGTGCTGTAATAATAACTCCATCGCTAGAAGATTTTCATATATAGAAACGATTGAGAGTCCGCATAAGCAAAATGTATTTAAAGGATGGTCCACGGTAATGTAAAGTTTGGAAACCGCGGCATTAAAGCATAGTACAACTAACTATATTCAGCTTATCTAACATTTGTCATTGTGTTTTATATATATATATATATATATATATATATATGTGTAGTAATTAAGGTGATTCTTCTTCTTCTTCTTCTTCTTCTTGCATTCATCTGCTATGAATTCAGGTGTGGTCAGGGCACTTGGTTAGTCACTTCTGACTTATTTTTCGTGAAGGCTTGCTTTCCCTTTTATCCGTGTTCCCTGCATTACAGGTGGACCTTCTTCGACTTCAGAGGTCATAATGTGATAAGATGCAACCCTATAGAATTCATTTGCTAATGCTTAAACCAAACCGATGTTTCATGTTCAACTCTCACAGTTGCTTGTTGTACTTTATATAGTGTTTTATATCGAGCTGTCGTGCTCACAGTTCTTCTTCACGCATGCAAAACTTGAACTGTATATCAGAGACACGCAAGGAAGCTAAACCACTTTCCCACAGTCTGCCTTAGAAAAATAATGAACATCAAATGGCAGGATATGATCCCAGATACAGAGGTCCTAAAAAGAGCTGCTCTCCCAGCATCTATACAATCTTGATGCAGTCCCAGACAAGATGGGCAGGACATGTGGCTCGAATGCCAGATTGCAGAATACCCAAACGACTCTTTTATGGTGAGCTGCATAGCGGTAAACGCTCACAAGGGGCCAGAAAAACAATTCAAAGATACACTCAAGAACTCGATGAAATCCTTTGACATAGATGTTAACAACTGGGAGAATGTTGCTCAAGACAGATCAGCCTGGCGCACACTTCTTCGACACGGTTCCTCGGCCTGCGAGACAGGTAGAACAGCACGGATGGAACAAAAATGTCAAAATAAAAAGGCAGTAAAACTCCCCACAAGTGCAAGTATACCTTGGCCACACTGTACACGAACATTTCAAGCCTGTATCGGGCTCATTAGTCATCTACGCACACACAGACAAACATAACATAACTACATTCCCTTGGATTAAAATGTGTGTGGTCATCATCACCCGTGATGGACGAGCATCAGTGTTTTATGAGATGTAATATTGTAGGTGAAAACCTTATCTCCAACATTACTTTCTATAACTTCTAATGTTGATATCTATCAAATGTCTTTAAATAATCGAAAAAGAAAGCGAACATTTCTATGTTGTACTCTCCTAGATTTTAAAATTTTCATTCTCATAGGATATATATAATCTCTTTTTTCTACTACTCTGCTAATGGATAATTTTACGTGGGCAATTTTACTCTCTTCTCAGACATTAGTACATGATTACTTCTGATGTTTGTTTAAGGATCGTCTGAATGGAAAGAGCACAGGTGATAAGGACAGTAAATGCAAGCTTTTTGGGGGCAAAAATCACTCAGATGTCCATATTAGTCGCCCTGACTACGTCTGAACTTATAGCGCGAAAAACAGAGAAAAATGCTTGAAACAAACACAAAAATTACTGAGAGATAACCCATCACAATAAGGATATGACACATTATAATATACAAATAAAGAATATAAATGATCAACGATAAATGCTGATATATTCAATACACGAAACATTTAAAGAAATCATTGCGTAGATTATTCAAATTTCAAAGTAAAATTGAATGCAGATGACAAACTGTAAATACTTGATCGGAAAGAAAAATTAAAAGGAAAATATAGAAGACATTAAGAGCACAGTTAACTGAGTGAAGGGAATGCAGAATGACGAAATCACTGCTAAATTGGACACAATAACAATTCAGAAACAAAGAAATGCATTTACAGGAAATGGGACACACGTAAATGTTAGATGCTTCAAATCACATGATGATGCAATTATAATGGGAAACAAACATATAACACACCGATGGAGAAAATATATTATATGTTATAATGAAGATAAATGTGATATACATCAGCATCATCAGGTACCGTGTCGGCTGGAATAGACGATTATTAATCACCACAAATCTCTGTCTGGTGTTTGCTATCAACTCAGATGGTGACGCTCTACCGTGCCATGAAGTCAGGATATCCACAATTTTCTCTCTCTGTTTTCCTCTGTCTCGTCTACCACTCGATTTTAAAGGCTGTTACAATGTGTTCTAAACGTACCCTCCTCATCACATGCCCAAAAATGATGACTGCCTCTTTCTTATATTGATGATAAGCTTTTTCTGTGTCTTGATTTCATTCAACACTTCAACATTAGTTATTTTAGCAGTCCATGGGATTCTCATCATTCTTCTGTAAAACCACATATATGATCAGGGCCGTGTCGTGATATGATACAGAGAGGCGGCCTCATCAGGCAGTACTATAAGCGGGGGTGCATAAGTAGCAAAATCAAAATCTCAATTAAAGGTTATTCTAAAGAAAACAATTTAGGGCGGCATTTCGAAGACTTGCATCATACTGAGAAAATATACCGCACGGCCCTGTATATGATATACATATTTGCTAATATCATATCATTGTTACTCTTTTTCGTTTAACTTTCCTTGACGCATAAAACATCACCACATGTCCTCTAACCAGATTTGTCTTGAACAAGCCAGCCTCGTCCATTCCAGGTCTTTCCCGCCTCTTCTCTTTCTCTGTCTACAGTTCGTTTCCATGTCTTTCTACGTCGCCCCCTACCTCTCTTGCCTCACGGATTTCATTTGAAAGCCACATGTGGTGTCTGGTCTTCTGCATTCTTAATGTACACCCTACAACTTCCATTTCCTACGTTTTATTTCCCTCGTTTATATTGTTGATGCATGTGCGACGTGTAATCTCAGTATTTGGTATTCTCTGGTTCAAGAGAATTCGGAGACTTGTTGAGACATCTTCCCTCGAAGCCTCTTATGAGACTTGTTACTTGTCTTTACTTGTATCTGATCAATAATAGCCGTCAATCGCAAACGATGATGACAACAATATCAGACATGTGCTGTTGCACCTCTCTAGTGTGTGCGGAGGTGACTGTAGAGTCCAATCCTAGAACAGAATCCCGACCACAGGTGGGGCATACATGGTCAAGGTTAGACATGTGAGTGTTGTGTGCTCTGTCTTTTCGCGCTGCTCGTTTTCTCTGTGACTCAACAATACGATGATTCTCAGCTATTCGGGTTCCTCTTTTGTTGTTACAGCGCTACATTTGGCGATCTTGCGCAAGGGATTCCCAGCACGTATTGTCTATATCGAAGCATTTCAGAGACACTTTAAGAGTGTCTTTAAAGCGTTTTTCTGTCCACCAGCTGAACGTCTGCCCCTTCAAGCTCGCCATACATCAACTGTTTTGGGATGCGTTTATCAGGCATTCGAGCAACGTGACCGACCCATCTCAGTTGGGCCTTCTGCAACAGGGTGTTGACGCTTGGGATCTTTGCTCTTGTGAGGACTTCGCTGTCTGGAATTTTGTCCTGCCAGTTTATTTTTAGTATTCTGCGTAGACAGCTTGTGTGAAATGGTTTAATTTTCTTGCTATGTCTGCTATACACTGTCCATGTCTCGCTTGCGTACAACAGCGTGGTTAGCACTATGGCCTGGTAAACTTTCAGCTTTGTGACTGTGCTTATCCCTTCCGTTCCCACACAGTGACACGTAACCTTCCGAACGCAGCACTGGCTTTGGATATCCTATTGTTGACCTCAGAATCTATGTTTGCCGATCTGGATAGGAGGTTGATCAATACAGTAGGACTGAGAACACATGTGATTTGTATATAATGATTTTAGTCTGTGTCCTGTACGTTGGTGATCTCCTTATGGTGTATAATGATTTCAATGTTGCAGCTGTCATTTCCAATTCTTGTGTTGATTTCTTTTCCTACATCCCCATCTATGGTTACACATCTGCCCAAATATTTGAATTCTTCTACTTCTTTTATCTTACTCCTGCTCCCTCTACCACAACTACTCTGTGCATTAACTGTTATAGTGTCGTTCAAATGTGAGTCCATCAAGTTATTAGCTCATACAGTAACATTTGACATAGATCACCTTCTGTAGCTTTGTTCTAAACTTGTCAAGTTTTAATCGCAGCTCATCATCATCACCATTAAATAGCTTATCCTCAGCATAACTTTGCCTGAGCTTGACGTTCATATGTTACCACTGGGAATATACATGATCTTAGTATTCTGATCTTTGTTTTCCTATCAGTTGACACAAAACACATTTAATACAAAATTAGAGGAATTTAGAATTCTGGCAGATTTTAAAACAGTAGAATTAATAAAGCTTAGCAAAATATTAACAACAGTGAGTGCACACCCTATGATCTTTTAAAAAATCCATGATCATAGATTTGTCAAAGAAGTCAGGAGTCATCGACTTCAAAGAACACTTAAGATTTTTTCTAATGAGCTATATGACAAAACTGTTGCTAAGAATTATCATAAAAATGTACTTAATGAATTAGACTTTGAACAAAATAACAATAATGTTCACTGTAGGATTATTAACAACATTGAGTTGTGGAGATCCATGGTTGTTAATTTTAGCAGTTTATGTTATGTTATGCGATCAACATTATGAATCAGCATGTATATCCCCAGTGGCGGCGTATGGGTGGGAAGTATGAACATTTAATAAGGCAATGGAAACACATATATGTGCTTTTGAACAGTGGCGGTCGTCATTAAGGGCCGGGCCCCACCAAAAATAATGTATAACGTATATTTATTATTTTATAAATTAAAATATAGCTACTAAAAAACATGATTTATCCGGAAAAATTTGTCTGGCCCTACCAACAAACATGATCACGAGCCGCCACTGCTTTTGAATATAAGTGTTACAGAAGAGTCATTCGTATATCATATACAGAGAATATATATATATATATATATATATATATACAGGGGCGGCTCGTCATTAAAGGCCAGTGGGGTCCGGCCCCACCAATAATTGAAAGGTGGAATAACTTCCCGGAATAGTAAATACTAAAAAAGCCATGATTTTTCCGAAAAATTGTGTCTGGCCCCACCAAGAAAAATGACCACGAGTCGCCACTGTATATATATATATATCCAAAAATAAATCCAAAGAAAACTGGATGATGCTACAACTAATAAAGATAAAATTGAGGTATTTTGGAAATATAAATAGATACGAATGACTGGAGAAGATCATTACGAAAGTAGACAAACCAACAAAGAGAAGAAGAGAAAAGCCACGAAGAAGATGGATTCAGGATGTAACTGATGGTTTGAACATGACGGGTGCAGAGGCGGGACATCTGGCATATGAGAGAGAGAGACATTCGGAAGGACTATTGGGGTAGCATGGTTCTGCGCAGGACAAGCTGTTTGATGATGATGATGACAATGATGAGTTTCTCTATTCGTGCGCTGTCCACAGCTGCAGAAGTCCTCCAAAAGTGATGCCCATTGATGACGATTTTTTTTTTTTTTTCCGTCCGCTTTCAACTCAGACGAAGTTCCACTCTGAAACTGATTTTTGCGTGAAAATCTGTTTTTCCAATTTCTAACAATGGCAGCAGCGTGCACATTGTAAATTACTTTACACTGGCAGCCGTGTGCTCAATGTACTCGTAATTAGTATTCCTCGCCATACAGGCAGATTTTCTCCGACTTCAGAGGTACTCACGTTATCGTCCTGAGTAAGACCAGGGGACTCGAACAAATGCCGGACAGTAGGTTCGAACCCGAGCTATGAGGCGTCTCACAGCTAGCAGGCCGAGCTACTATCAACTACTCTAGGCAGTCCCCCAGATGACGATTTTGATTATCATGATGTTGTTGATGATGATGACGATACTGTTGCTGATGTTCTAATAATGATGATGAAGATGATGTTGTTGATGTCCTAACAAGGATGATGATGATGATGATGATGACGAGGATATATGGTGTAGTTGATGTATAGCGAACTAGATGGTGACAAACGATTAATTGGATGAGCACAAAAATGCTTTAAAAACACTCATATGGTGTCCCTACAATAATTCGATATAGACAACAAGCACTGGAAATACCTTACCCAAATTCACTGTCTCGTCTCGAGTATATACAAACACAATAGGCTTATAGCCTGTGTTTGTGCAGACACTGTTCGAACGAACCCTTCCTGATTGTTTATGTGTCTAGTTATAACGAGCGTTTGAGAAAACACTCCCCGTGAGAAATATTTTTTTAGAATGGCTCATTGGTTATGTTCGTAAAACGCTCGTATTGCTAGGCTAGACGATTGGTGTCGTAAGGACTAGGGTGAGTGGTTCGAGTCTCGTGTTTGTCTATTTGTTTTTCGGAAGCTCTTAATACCTGTACCATGTTTATTTGTTGACCAAATTCACCAAACTTGGCTTTGCAGCACCTCATGAAGAACTCGCATAGCTCAGAACCGTAGTTCTGCTGAGGGCGAAGAAAGCTGGATGTACAAAAAGACAGAACACAAACCACCCATATGCCTAACCCTAAATATGAATACCGCACATCAGTGACAGAAAATTAACTTCCATAATTTAGTTATACAGTTGCCTCAATATTCACCTGAGAAGTGCCACAGCACACGTCTTAGGTTGTTGTCATCATCTCTTGTGATGGACAGCTATCATTATTAGGATTGTTTTAAAAAAACGTCACACTTGTGATTTATCACTGATATATAATAATAATAATTCCTCTCGTACCGTTATACGTTGTATAGGCAAGCAATTTCTCCATACCGCTCTATCCTGGGCAACTCACTCAATCTCTTCCATGGAACTGAGACCGATATTTCGTGCCTCTCTTAGCAAAGCTCGTTTCAGTGTCTCCTTAGGTCGTCTTATCTTTCTTGAACCCTTTGCATCTCACTTCAGTGTCTGCTTTGATATTCGTTGATGATTTCTCCTCAAGGTGTGTCCAATATATCTCCATCTTCTCTTTCTTATAACAGTTGTCACTAGTGGTTGACCAGAGATGTCTCTGATTTCATCACTTCTCCTGAATTCGTTCCATTTTATATTCATTATTTTTCGCAGACATCTATTTTCAAATGCATTCAACTTTCTTTCTATATCTTTAGTCATTTTCCAACTCTCGCTGGCATATGTTAGGATTGATACAACATTTGAATTGAAAATTCGTAATTTACGAGTAGTTTTAATACTATATAACTTGCAGTTCCATATTGTATTTAGACTTTTAAAAGCTGATGTTGCTTTGCAATTTCGTATCATAATTTTTTTTTTTAAATTTACTATGCAATCAAAATTGATGTCTAAATAGATGAACTGCTCTGTTATTTTTATCATTTTAGATTATAGGGTTACTTGCCACAGGTGTCTTCATTAAATTTGTTTTTTCATAGCTTATCTGCAGTCCAACTTTTGCTGCTATAGCTGACATGTTGTCTGTTTGTTTTTTTGTGTGTTTTTTTGTGTGCATATCTTGGTTGTTTCTACTTAACAAGACAATATCATCTGCAAAATCCAAATCTTCTAGTTAACTATTTTCTACCCAATCGACACCGAAACACTGAAATACAGAACAATATAAATAAAATAACTGACATAATTGTTTAACACAGATTATACAAAGACATAGATATAGTGAAACACGTGAATACACCAACATTCAAGAAAGTGTAATATACAAAATCTATGAATAATCTTAGGTATGTATTTGTAACAAACAGTAACACTTTTTAATATCAATCAAATAGAACATTTCAATAAGATCAGACAACGATGTGTGTCATCGCCTTATTTGTTAACACGTTAGCTACCAAATCTGACAGCCGGTGCCGGTTTGTTTACCACATTTGGCCACATGCCGCGGACTGCGCTATGTTTATTGTCATCAAATGTGCTCTAAATTTACGTTAACGCGTTTAGCTTATTACTACTACTTACTACTTATTCTTCTTCGCTCCTCGTGGACAATTATCAACAGTTGTTCGTCACTTTGTTCGGTCTCTTGCTATTTTTTTGTATGTTCTCCCAAGATAGTCGAGCCTGTTATGCTTATTACCGTCTCCTAATTATTTCTCGTTATGTTAGCTAGTAATAAAAGTATATTTATTTAACTAGATAATTACATGTATTTTATCTCATATCGCTAAATGACAACAATAAATAATACTTCATTTTGACATGTACAAACACTTGCAGAGTGAACAATTAAGCAATGGCGAAACATGTAAAAACAAAGTTCTGTAGTTTTACAAACAGCATTAACAATGCACAGCAACGTTTCAACCAAAAGGTCATAGGGCCGTTAGGAATTGATTTTCAGATTCTATATGTATTGTGCCGTGCAAGAAGTGAATTTGTTCACCTTCTGTTGTATCCTTTTCTTGATAAAGACCCTTTGGTCGAAACGTTGTTGTGGATTGTAATCGTTTTTGTATTTTGTAAATCTATAGTACTTTGTTTTACTGTTTGCCATTGCAAAGGAATTTTTACTTGTAGTCTTTCCTTATATCGACATTGGGCGAAAGTTTTACTGTATTTTCTTATTTTCGACATTCTACATAGTTTTACTGTAGTCTTTCCTTATATCGACATTGCTACATAGTTTTACTGTAGTCTTTCCTTATATCGAAACATTAAGCACAAATAAGTTAATCCGCTGCGTGTATTTCATTGTGGAAACTAGTGATTGAAGATTTACTGAACAAATACGTATTATACAGGGGGTTCAAGATAAAAGTAGCCCAATTGACAAATCAAAAGTTGCCAGTTACTTATTGCATTGTGCTATTTACTATTTAAGCCGGTTCTGACTACTTGTTCTACGTCACACTTGTTCATCGCCCCTTCCCGCACTCCAATTACACACCATTACACACAAAAAACCTGACGGAATGGCGGAATGCGGGAGGACCATTCAGAATCTCAACTATTTGATTCTGAACACGACTTTTCTAGCGCATTTTCGCCATGTTTGGTCGGGTATTTTCCGGTTTCGTTTGCCGAGCTACTGAGTTAGTGCTTGAGCAACGCTGTGAGCTATGACTGTTACATGGAATGCTTTTTCTGTGTCAACCGTGCGTTTGTTGTGTGTATTCAGAAAATGGCGGACAGCGGTTATGACGAACAAGCTCAATCTGCCGTATGCAGTTATATTGCAAGTGCAGAAAGCTGGATTTTGTCGTGATTGATGTTCCTTCGACAAGAATTGCAATTCAAGTGATGAACAGTTTTGTGTTGCTACATTAGCGACGGCCATATGCATTTTATGCGGTGCAGGTTGCTTTTTGTGACGGTACGCGACTGTTTCATTCTGGAATTAGTTCACACAGGAAACATTTCACAGTTGTTGGCATTTCGTGTGATTTTCATTGGCACAGGAACGGAGCAATTATGGGGTGACACGTTGTAGTGAAGTTGGAACCGTACTTATGAACTATGAACCATTACACAACCTTGACCTATAGTACGTTATAAGTGAACCTTCTCATTTTCATAAATATATGCCAGCTTAGCTCCATTGATAGGTAACTTCTATCTTGAATACCCTGTATCAGTAATAGAACACAAAACAAACATATTCTGATATGCTGATAATTACATTGTTTTAATTAGCAAAATGCGGACATAATCTTCAAGAAATTGTATACATTTTAATAAACATAAGTGCACGATAAAATCTCATCTTCATTTGCAAATAATAACAAAAAAGGGGTATTGTGTATAAACAAACACAATATTGAAATTGAGATCAATGCTACATTGTTGAACTATTAGAATATGTAAATTGAATAAAATATCTTGATACTCAGATAATATCTTCTTCTTCTTCGGCGATCTCTGGTCATATTTATAATTTGCTGTGGGTCACAAACTGGACAGTGAGCTTCAGGTCTGTAAGGTTTCCCAAAAGCTTATTTTTTAGGTCAACTTGGTGTGGCGATATGTTGCTTCTCAGCTCACACAGGAGAGGATAGTCTTGCAGGACATGCTCTGGTGTCTGTTCCGCCTGCTGACACTGGCAGAGAGCCGTTTGACTTATTCCTAGTCTATATAAGTGTTTGTTGAACCTCCAGTTTATCAGATGGAAGGTGATCAGAACACGACAAGGAAAAAACACATTCTAGAAAAAAATACACATTTTGCAATAAATTATTGGTTGACTTGTCTTATCCGCATGTACTGTGAAGCATCGTGGAGAGTACTAGTGTTTTCTATCCTGTGCCAAGTGCATCTTTTATAATTTGCTCATCAGCTGTTAATCGTTGATGTCGCAGGATATATGTAATATTATCTATCCATCTGGTTCTTGTTCTTCCTCTGGTTCGGCGTCCTGATTGCCGGTTGTTATAACCGCGAGATGATAGTAGGTCTCATTAGGTGACCTAACCATTTTATTTGTCTTCTAATATGGTGGATACATGGTGTGATTCCAACGACATTTCTAATGTTCTCATCTCTCAAACTTTGATGGATTTCTTGATTCTTCAAGCGCCAACTTTTGTGTGTACATGTCAATTCCTACCGATATGTTTAACCTGTTCGTCATGGTGTTGTCGGGGCTCGCAAGGGGATCAAAGAATAGTAAAACTACCACCTTCAAAGCATGTCGCAAGAAGCGACTGATGGTGGACCTAGGGAAGCTGCCCTAGTAAATAAAAATCAACGCATAACTGGGATGTGCTGGCCTACTTGTAGGCGCCTAACTGGCACAACGTAATATTACTCTTAGGATCAGATGCCATACAGATTATAAAGAGAGGTTAACAAGTAGTCGGTGTGGAGCGTTCGAAGAAGAAGAAGAAAAAAGTGATCCTTCAAAGCTCTTCAGAAATATATACAGCACTTTTTTGTATACATTTTAACCCCTGCACCGTTTTGCTGAATCTGTCTTAGTTTCATTCTCAAATGGCACTGAGTGTTTATTGAGTCGTAAAAATTATCTTCACTGATATATATATATCCAATACTAACATGCTGAAAGTGAATATGTTTCAGAAAACATATGTTCAAGAAAAAACATACACACGCCAAGAAGATGTGCTCTTATTGAAAAATTATAGATTGAATTTGTTAAGATTATCACCACTTTCCTAGAGCGACAAAAACTTAGTTAGTTTGTTCATTTCGTGCCAAAGGCGGCACATAGGGCAGAGGTTTTAGATCTCCATGAGATGGGGTTCTTTGCTAGCAGTTGGAGATCTTGTATGGTTTTACATCCCAATAGTTTACTTTCTTGTTGGATGGTTCTTCGAAGAGTGGTCTTTGGTCTTCCACGTTTTCTTTTCCCAACTGGTAACCACATAAGGACTTGTCGATTTATTCTCTTTTCGTCTGATCTAAGAACATGACCTAAATATTTCCACCTTCGTTTCCTTATAATATTTTATATGGGTTGTTGGTGTGTTCTATCTCTCACTGTGTTGTTAGAAACGAAATCAATCCATTTTACTTTTAATAATTTTCGGAGACATTTATTCTCAAAGCTGTCCAGTTTCTTATCAATTTTCTTTGTTGATTTCCAACTTTCACAACCGTAGGTCAGTACAGGAATCACACATGACCTAAGTAATTTAACTTTTGTGCATATACTAAGGTCTTGAGATTGCCAGATATTCGTTAATTTAGTGAAGGCTGGGTCGACCTGAGAGCCGTCGCGGTCTGGAAAAATTCCACGCCCACTGCGGGAGTTGAAGCCGAACCACCAGTCTTGAGAAGCGAGTTCACTAACAACTACACTATCAGCGGCTCTCACCTTCTTGTCTTATGTACTCTTATTCTCGCTACAGCGGCTCTCACTCTTGTCTTATGTACTCTTATTCTCGCTACAGCGGCTCTCACTCTTGTCTTATGTACTCTTATTCTGAGATTTCTATCCGTATATCCATCTTTGTCTACATTTCTACCTATGTATTATTATTATTTCTAATCCTATTTGACATCACAACGTCAAGATAAGCAAAGATTTCCATAACGGACTGCTTAAGTATGTATAATAATCTACCTCATGAATTTGGGTTACCCCCAGGAGATCTGATTGTCGTTTGCGTGGAAAATTCTCATTATCTTCGTCTTTGCGTTGTGAAAGTTGCTAGTTGATGACCTTTCATCAAGTGCCCATAATATTTCAGTTTCTAGGAAATGTGTTTTCAAGCCATACATGCGATAGAAAATACTAATATTTGATTGGTATTTTGTTTTAGAATTGTTTTGTGTATTTACTTGTTTTCTAACCCGTTTTACTCTTCTTCTTCTTTACGTTCATTCTTTACGACCAATTTTAATCACTCTTTGTGATATGTTTGATCTTTGCAAGAACGTGTATACGTTGCACATTGGTTTGGTAGGCCCCTAAACGCATATAATTCTACACGTTTAGGACACATGCATTTGATTTCAGCCAACCCGTTTTAGTGTGTATTATCATCTTAAGAGCTACATGTAGCTTTGTAGACCTGTTCTTCTTTTCCTTCTTCGATCTCTCCATATCGACCACTTGTTAAACCACTCTGTGTGATTTGTATGGGATCCGACTCTAAAAGAGATTAAACGTTGTACAAGTTAAGCGCCTACAACTAAACCAGCGACGCATTTTATCTACTAGGATACCTTCCCTAGGCCCCTACCTCAGTCGCCTCTTACGACATACCTTGTAGATCACAGGGGTACTATTCTTTGGTCCTCTTGGGAGCCCCGATAACACACATGCGGGATTCATTCATACAGCATCATCTACTGTTACAAATGTAAATGTCTTGATCGTCTCTTATTTCTATATCTTCTTCTCCTCTTTGTAGGGATGACTCCCCCAAAAATGGTTTTACTTCTTCAACACTTTTATTTGTAACATCTAAGATTACGAGGATAAAATATCGTCAAATTTATTTCATTATGTCTCTATACATTTTTTTAGGGGGATTCTATAGTTCGGGCATCATGAAGCTATTTTTGTTGTTTTCACATTAATGTAAAATTTGTATGACCATTTTGAAAGATTATGAATTAGAATAGTAGAAAAAAATTAGTAAAAACAAAAATGTCAAAGTGTTGCCATGGAAACAATACAAAATGGCCGCCCAAAACAAAATTTCAAATCCCTAAGGCTCTGAATCTGAGGAATGTAAATGAATTCTGTTTTCACTCTAAGGTGGCAATTGTAATATCTAAAATATTACACATGATTTTTAGGATATATTAAATATTTAGTTTTTTTATACATTTTGGGTAAAAATTCCCTCAAAATTCGGTCAAAAAAAGCTGTTTTTGGGGCGTGCGTTTACTCACAAATTCATAAAAAAATGTTATATTTAATGAATCCTAAAAATCATGTGTAATTGTTTAGATATTACAATTGCTCACCTTAGAGTGAAAACAGAATTCATTTATATTCATTACTTTCAGAGTCTTAGGATTTAAAAATTATTTGCGGCCATTTTGTATTGTTTCACGGCAACTCGTTGACATTTTTTGAAAAATAAACTTTTTCTACTCTTTTAAGTCATAATATCTCAAAATTGTAATACAAATTCTACATTAATATGAAGACAACGAAAAAAGTTTCCAGACCAGAATCCCTCCTTAAAATGTTAATTGTTTTTTCTTCACTGTTTTTGGTATTTTCATTTCTTATCATGCCTCGTCTTGTAACAAATATTGATTTTCTTAACACCTTCAGTCTGTATTGTTTTTTTTACCCTCATTAAATGTTTAATGTGTACTAAATTGGCCTGAAGAATGATGATAATCTCATGGACTACTAGAATGAAGAATGTGGAGATGTTGAAGGAGGTCAAGACGAGTAATGTTATTATAAATATAAGAATGAGGCAATCATCGTTTTCGGATATGTAATAAGGGGCAGAAGTTGGTTAGGACACACACTGAGGAAACCTCCTAACAGCATCACAAGACAAGCTCTCCGATGAAGCCAACGGGGCAGTAGAGGTAGGAGAAGACCCAAGAACACCTGGAGACAGGAGTTGAAGACAGAATAACGCAACAAAATAGGGAGAGAGTGGAAAGATCTAGAAAAGATGGCCTTGGATGGCCTTGGTTGCGGACCTATGCTTCCCTAGGAACAAAGAGTAAAGAAGAAGAAGAATACTACATGGGCTTGAAGAATGACGAGGATCTCATGGACCACTGAAATGAAGAATCTCATGGACCACTGAAATGAAGAATCTCATGGACGCGAAATGAAGAATGACGAGAATCTCTGACCACTGAATGAAGAATCTCATGGACCACTGAATGAAGAATCGGAATGAAAGAAGATCTCATGACCCTGAAATGAAGAATGGAGAATCTCATGGACCACTGAAATGAAGAATTTAGGACCACTGAATGAAGAATTCATGGACACTGAAATGAAGAATCCATGGACCACTGAAATGACGAATGACGAGAATCTGAACCACTGAATGAAGACCATGGACCACTGAAATGAAGAATCTCATGGACCACTGAAATGAAGAATGACGAGAATCTCATGGACACTGAAATCGAAGAATCTCATGGACCACTGAAATGAAGAATGAGAGAATCTCATGGACCACTGAAATGAAAATGAGAGAATCTCATGGACCACTGAAATGAAGAATGACGAGAATCTCATGGACCACTGAAATGAAGAATGACGAGAATCTCATGGACCACTGAAATGAAGAATCTCATGGACCACTGAAATGAAGAATGACGAGGATCTCATGGACCACTGAAATGAACAATGACGAGAATCTCATGGACCACTGAAATGAAGAATCTCATGGACCACTGAAATGAAGAATGACGAGAATCTCATGGACCACTGAAATAAGAAATGGGACTGAATGAAAAATCTCATGGACCGCTGAAATGAAGAATGACGAGAATCTCATGGACCACTGAAATGAAGAATCATGGACACTGAAATGAAGAATCTCATGGACCACTGAAATGAAGAATGACGAGAATCTCATGGACCACTGAAATGAAGAATCATGGGCACTGAAATAGAATCTCATGGACCACTGAAATGAAGAGAATCTCATGGACCACTGAAATGAAGAATGACAGAATCTCATGGACCACTGGAAATGAAGAATCATGGACCACTGAAATGAAGAATCTCATGGACCACTGAAATGAAGAATGACGAGAATCTCATGGACCACTGAAATGAGAATGAGAGAATCTCATGGACCACTGAAATGAAGAATCTCATGGACCACTGAAATGAAGAATCTCATGGACCGCTGAAATGAAGAATGACGAGAATCTCATGGACCACTGAAATGAAGAATGACGAGAATCTCATGGACCACTGAAATGAAGAATGACGAGAATCTCATGGACCACTGAAATGAAGAATGACGAGAATTTGTACATAAATGAAGAATTCATGACACAATGGAATGTAATTATGAATGAAATAAGAATGATGGAATCATGCACGAATGTCATGAGTAACAGTATCTTATTTTATAATACAATAAATATGGAACTTCTAGTTTATATAAAAAATTACTTTAAATTACGAATTTTCAATTCAAATGTTGTATCAATCTAACATGTAGCGAGAGTTGGAAAATGACTAAATGTATAGAAAACAAGTTGAATGCATTTGAAAATAGATGTCTGTGAAATATAATGAATATAAAATGGAACAAATTCAGAAATAGTGATGAAATCAGAGAAATCTCTGGTCAACCACTAGTGACAATTGTTATAGGAAAGAGAAGATGGAGATATGTTGGACACACCTTGAGGAGAAATGATCAAGAATATCAAAGCAGGCATTGAAGTGGGATGCAAAAGGTTCAAGAAAGATAAGACGACCTAAGGAGATCCTGAACCGAACTTTGCTGAGAGAGGCATGAAATATCGGTCTCAGTTCCATGGAAGAGATTGGGCGATTTGACAAGGATAGAGGGTATGGAGAAATTGCTGTGACGCTATGTAACATATAACGGTATGAGAGGAATTATTATTATTATGCGAATGGGAGGCTTAGAACACATTGTGACAACCCGTAAAATCGATGAATAGGAGACAGAGGAAAACAATGGGAGAGAATTGTGGACAACGGGACTTCATGGCACGGAAAGAGCATCAACATCTTATATAATAGCAAACACCAGTGATATCGATTTTTGAAGCTCCATGATAGTCTTCGCCAGCCGGCACGGTACCTGATGATGATGATGATTAAATGAGCCATTATACTGTCTTTCGAAATATTTAAAAATACAGTGAACCAGTAAATCGGTTCAGGAGTGCGAATAGGTTAATTACGTCTCCTCACAAATTTCTAATCAATTGCTAACATTGAAACGTAAATTACAAGAAATGTTCTTGACGAGACAAAAAGGAATTATAGGTCTAGATTTAGCATGCAAGATAATTGGTAGCTCTATATGTGTGTGATGGTAATATCAATAGGTAGATTAGTAACAGTTGAAAGAAATGTAGAACATTACATATGTTGAAGATTGTTCTTTCTCTCTTTCTCTCTTTTTCTCTCTCTCTCCCTCTCGTTCTCTCTTTCTCTCTTTCTCTCTCTCTCTTTCTTCTCTCTCTTTCTCTCTCTTTTTCTCTTTCTCTCTATCTTTCTTCTCTCTTTCTCTCTTTCCTCTATCTCTCTCGTTCTCTTTCTCTTTTCTCTCTTTCTCTCTATCTCTCTCTTTTCTCTTTCTCTTTTCTCTCTTTCTTTCTCTCTATCTCTCTTTCTTTTCTCTCTCTCTTCTTTTTCTCTTTCTCTCTTTCTCTCTATCTCTCTTCTCTCTTTCTCTCTCGTTCTCTTGTGCCCTATTCTTTCTTCTTCGAACGCTACAAACCACCTGTTAACCGTTCTGTGGATTTGTATTGATCTGAGCCTAAGAGCGAATTACGTTATACCAGTTATGCACCTACAAGCACATCCGATATCTGCGACGCTTGTTATTTACTAGGGTAGCTTCCCTAGGTCCTAAACTAGTCCCCTTTTACGACATGCCTTGAAAGCCGCATTGGTGCTAATCTTTGCTTCCCCTGCGGGCCACGGCCCCACATGGGCGTTGTGCCTTGTTAATTCTTGTCAAAGGCCCTCAACAACATCAAACCAAGTGTTCAAATATGTAGCTATCTCTTGCAGCTACTTCCAGCTCGTCCATATATCTTTACTCTCTGCCTCCAAATTCTGTTCCATGTTGTCTTGCTCTTTTACTTGTCAACCGTGTTTCAGGAAAAATCCTTCTTCTTATAATCCTCCGGTTTTCTCAAAGTGTACTAAATCCAAATTAACACATTATAGATGAGACTGCAATAAAACTATTTGATTGGCGAAACACGTAATCACAAAGTACTGTGGATTTACAAAGTACACAAACAATGGCAATATACAACAACGTTTCGACCAACAAGGTCTTTATCAAGCAAACGAACAACATGAGTGACGAATTTAAAAAATAAAACATAAACATATGGACGACTACATAGTATACTACAGTACTTTGTAACACTACAGTACTTTTTTAAACTACAGTACTTTGTGATTACGTGTTTCGTGAATCCAAATTAAGAAGTTGTTTTTTTCTTTACCTCTAGATTCCCTTGGAACAAATCAATAACATCAAAAACATGGCTCTGTATTCAAGATAAAAGCAATAAGTGTCGTTAAAACAGACAGATCAGTGGGGTTGCCTTGGGTACTAAAATGGGACCTAGTTATGCTTGTCTATTCATGGTTATCTTGAACACCTAGTATGGACTACATATGATGATCCCCTTCCGTCTGTCTATCACAGATACATTGATGACTGTATTGGCATTACTGATATGCCTGAAGCCGATTTATCACGCTTCATTAATTTCATTAATGTTTTCAACCCTTCTATTCGTTTTACTTCTCACATCTCCACTACTTGTGTCAACTTTCTTGACGTTACTATCTCCATACGCCTATTCACTATCACTACATCAGTATATTACAAGCCTACTGATGCACATAGTTTTCTCCTTTATATTTCTTCCCATCCCCGGGCTTGTCGTGACTCTTTGCCATTCTCGCAGCTCTTGTGCCTTCGTCGCCTTTGTAGCGAGGACGATGATTTTCTTGAGAGAGCTCGCGAGATGCTTGATTTCTTTCGCAGGTGCCTATACCCGGAGAGGGTGCTTGTCTGGGCTATGCATCGAGTTCAGAAAATCACTCGCCAGCAGGCACTCACCAGCCAGCATAGGACCACTAACTCTGAGAGAGTAAAACTTATCTTAACTTTCCACCCCCATAGTTCACTGGTGAAAATGTTTTATTCCGTCATCTGTCTATCCTTAAGTCAGATCCTGAGACCCGATATGTCTTCCCCTACTATCCTTTGGTGGCTTACAGACGGGACAGAAGTCTTAAGGATATGTTGGTACACAGTCGCCTTAAGTCCAATATCCAGACTCATTTTGGCACTGTTCAGTGTGGCCGTCGGCGCTGTAACACGTGTGCTTATGTGATACAGACGCGTACTGTATCTTTTCTTTAGCCACGTTTCTTATTGACGATGGTTTCACATGCGAGTCCCGTAATCTTATCTATGTCATTATCTGTAAGCGGTGTAACAAGGCTTATATCGGCGAGACAGGCAAGAGGCTCAGTGACCGATTCGCCCAACACCTGCGCGACATACGCTATTGCTCTGTGACCCTGTAGCCACCCATTTCAATGATACTGGCCATTTAGGAGCTCACGATGTCCAGGTCACAGCCATCCGATCGTATTCCTCGGATGATCGCAGTCAATTTGCTCTGGAGAATCGGTTGATTTCTTTGTATGGTACCTTGCGACTACTTGGGCTCAACGTATTACATTCCAATGCTTCTTTGTACTTTCTCTTCCCATGCCTTGTAATCTATATGGGTATATGTTATATGTATTCAAGTTATATCTTTACTAGATTTTTCATTGTTTCTCTTCCGTTCTATTTCTAGTTTTTATTTGTGTTTTTGTGTTACATTTATTTCGTTATTCGTTTTTATTCCCAGATTTTCGTTTTTATTTCCAGATTTTCATTAGAAACGTTTGTTTTTGGTCGTCCATTTGTTTTTTAAATTTGTCACTCCTGTTGTTCGTTTGCTTGATAAAGGCCTTGTTGGTCGAAAATTTGCTGTATTTTGTCATTGTTTTTGTAATTGTAAAACTACAGTACTTTGTGATTACGTGTTTTGCCAATCAAATAGTTTTACTGCAGTTTCATCTGTTTTGTGAACAAGTGTCGTTAGTGTTATCTAAAACATCTTGATCTACTACTTTGTAAAGTACAGTTGAAAGGTTGACGATTCGTAACAGTTTCAGTTTCAGTTTGTAATATCTTCATTGCACTTCGGACATGTCCATAGGTGCTCCGATATCCTTCACAATATCTTCAACATAACATGAATTTGGTAGCTAGTGATTGTAGCATTTATACAAACATTGAATGAAAATGAAAATCCTGGCATATCCTAAAGTACGTAGCCATCAACCATAGTAAACGAGTCGTTGATTTTCTAGACACCACTTATACGTTCAGTAGTTTGCCATTGCTTTCTGAACGGTGAGGTCTATTTTACCTTTTTGGAAAAATCCCACGGAAACGAATTTGCTTCCAAACTTGCCCACCGTGGGGTTTGAACCAGGTTCGCTATACACACATTAGAGCCATTTAAATAAACTTATTCCGTAGCTTTTGCAGACAGTACAGTATAAAGTGACTATCATTTTAGATGTCTAGGGCTAAGTATGCAGAAGGTATGAGGGACAAATCATTTCCACACTTGTGAAATGTCGAAAGTGGAAAAATAAACTTTCAAACTATGTGTGTTCGATTCGAAAACGAAAGCGTCTTCTTCTTCTTCTTCTTTCTTTGCGTTCGTTCTTTACGACCAATTTTAATCACTCTTTGTGATATGTTTGATCTTTGCCAAGAACGTGTATATGTCGCACATTGGTTTGGTAGGCTCCTAAACACATAGGCTTCTACACGTTTAGGACATGTGCATCCGATTTCAGCCAAACCTCTTTAGTCGCCTCTTACGACATGCGTGGCAGGTAACAGTGGTTATATTCTTTACACCCCAAATTTGGGCCCCGGTAATTACTCGGGTGCAAACGAAAGCGTAATGTTCTATGCCGTCAAATACAATTTAATTGCACGCTTGGTACACAGTGTCCATTTTCATACCATGGGGTTCATTGAGGATACCGCGTTAGGTCTTCATTATTTATCTTTGAGAGTTGGTCAACATCACGCGTGTCCTCTTTTAACAACTGCACACGATGAGTGAGGTAATTAACATTACGCTCTCAGTCTTTACTTCCTATCACTTTCCTGACACACTCTACTGGCTCGACCCGAGAGCCGTTACAGTAGGAAAAAATTCCAACCGACTGTGAAATCGAACCTCGGTCCAAGTACTTCCAAAGCAAGCGCTAACCATTACGCTAAAGCGTCTCACCGCCTTATATTCAACGTTAGATTAGAATTATGTAGGCGTCTGAGCTAAATACAACACAAGGCCTCATATTAACATTATCAATACACATTAATAAACTTGATTGCAGACAATACATTCTTTATTTATAGAGACGAAATGTATCCCGTAAAGTGCATGTCATTATCCGGATCAAACATCATTAATTTGACAAATCAATAAAAACTTCAAATGTAGAGAGTAAAAGACAATATAAAGAGCATTAACGAAGTTCGACGAAATTTTATGGCATTTTTCGCATTTCGAAACGATTTATCTGGAATATTTTGATATCTTTAATTTGATTAATTGATTAGGTTTTATCCCAACATGGAAGGTATTGCAATATATCTCCAAAACTTCTTGTCTCTTGGAAACAGAAGTGTATTCTTTAACACAGCATTTCCCAAACTGGGATCTGCAGACGCCCAGGGATCAACGAGGTACTCACAGGGAGTCCTCAAGCGCTTGAAGAAATACTATGATCTTTGACATTTCAAACAGAAAATATATTTTTAATATTTATAAAACAATGGTAACTAGTTCCCTGCGAAATGAAAGGACACGGACCAGACCGGAGTCTGAATGTCTGAAGGACAAAATGAAAGATCATTTGAAGTTTCCTGCAGAATGGGAACATTGTTTACTATTGTAACACAAAGATAATTCATTTCTGTCCATTTTCATATATAGACACTTTTAGTCGTCCGCGGCAGCAAAATGTATTTAAAAAGGTGTCCGTGGAACTGCAAAATTTGAGAACCACTGTTTTAACATTATTTTTAGTTATACGTTCTATTAATTATGATCTCCCAGTTACACGGTTGCCTTTTTCTGTATAGAAAGCAGCGGCAGCTTACCGGCTAGTGCGCTTATTACGAATGCGTGTGGTCCAGGTTTCAATTCCACAACGGACACATATCTGTGTACACGCATGTAACGGCTCTCATGTACATCACTCTCAAATACCAGAGAAACACATGGAACGAAAGGCAGTCGGCGTGTTGTTGGTCACAACACCCATCGTGTGTCGATAGCTAACATAGTATTTCTTAATATCTCTCTCTTCTCTCCAACTTTCAACGCCCAGCGGAGCACAGGTCTTCAACAAACTTCTTCCAGATCTTCCTCTCTCTTGCCATCCCTCCCAACTCTTTCCATGTTTTACCTATCCTTTTGATATCAGCCCCGCAGCTCTCTTCTTCAGGTCTGTCTATTCCTTCCCTACTCTTTCCTTGCAGGTTCCAAAACAGTGCCTGTCTTGCAATGCTTCCGATCGATCTTCTCAATATATATCCTATCAATCGCCAGCATCTCTTTCTGAGCTCTTTCTCCTCTGGTCCCTGCTTTGTTTTTTCTCTGAGTTCCTTGTTTGTAATTTGTCATACCATCTCAGTCCCTCTATTCTACGTAAACATCCACCTCCCGCTAATGATCTCGGTTTTATTTAGCTCATAGATTCCCAAACTTTTCGCCCACCCCACTTTGCAGACATAAACTTTGTAACGCCCATTTCCCATTATAACAGCGTATCAACCCCTCTCCATAATATATATATATATATATATATATATATATATATATACATGTTCTATTTTCACTTTAACATAGAAAAATGATATATATTTCTGTCATACATGGTCAAATTACAAATGATTATGTACATGAAATAGAAAATTGATGACAAAATGGATCGTGTAAGAATAAGTGAAATAAGATGAATTAAAATGAAGAATTCAAATTTTTATTGATTATTCAATCCACAATCACGAAAACAAATACCCCCTCCATCCACATGCTTCTGAACCCATTATCTCCCCTGGAAGCATTCAGCCCTACTGGGGCAGTACGCCCACTTTGGAAAACGCTGATTTAGCTAGTTACTTTATTTCTTCTGGATTGTATATCCTCTTATGTTCTTATCTAGTTTTCATTAATTATATAAATATATAAATATATAAATATATAAATATATAAATATATAAATATATATATATGAAAAAGTTGTGCAAGGAGAGCGTCTGTAGCTTAAGCGGTAGTGAGCTTGATCACAATCCAAGCGTACCTGATTCAAACTCCGCTGAAAGCAAGTTTGAAAGCCAATTCGGTTCCGTGGATTTTTACGAAAGGTAAAAATAGACCTCACCATTCAGAAAGCAATGATAAACTACTGATCGTGTTAAAGGTGCCTAGAAAATAAACGATTCGTTTACTGTGATTGATGACTATGTCCTGTAAAAGGGATGTCACGATTTTCATTTCTTTCAGATATATCCATCTTCTTCTTCTTCTCTTCCACCATTGACTTCTTTATAGAAGTGTTGGGGTGAAACGTAGTGATCTTGTGTGTGCTTTTTAAAGGCACTTTGTAAGCTGATATTCATGTTCGTAAGGCTATTCTTGATGCCGTCGCTCCATCTTTTGCATGGTCTTCCTCTTGCCTTGTACTTATTATACTTTTTCTGTGTAGCTCTCTGTGGTAGGCGATACCAGGGCATTCTGGTCAGGTGTCCAAACCATTTAATCTGTTGTTCTTTTATGAATTGCATAACTGGTTTCACATCTAGTCTCCTTCTGGTTTCTTCGTTTCTAATTGTGTCTCTTATTGTCACACCTGCAGCTCTTCTAAGACACCTCATCTCTGTCGTTATGATTTTCCGCTCATTAGCTGCTGTTATTGGCCATGTTTGACACTGGTAACATAGTGTTGGCCAGAAAATCGTTCTTATGAGATTTGCTTTAGTTGTTAGCGGTATCTCTTTATGTGACAACAGTGGTGTTAACTCAGTAAACGATATATCTGAAAGAAATGAAAATCGTGACATCTCTTTCACAGGACGTAGCCATCAACGACAGTAAACGAATCGTTGATTTTTCTAGGATATAGCAGATATATATATATATATATATATATGGCCTTTTATGTGTTTACAGAAGGTCATTTGGAAAAGTGTTTTACTGTGACAACCTTCAAGTTTTTGCTTTTCTCTCTAGTCTTTCTGCTCATACATAAGTCTCTTCTCAAAAGACTATGCGTCCTTGCGCAACTCTATTTCTTTCCACACAACTCTGTCATCAGCTTGTTATTCCCATGTGATGGGACCTATAGAAAAATTATTTATTGAAGCCTCTTCAGACATCTTTATATCTGATCAGTGGTCTGCACTGGTGCCTCTTCCCTCCGAAAATTCACAGAATAACATTTGTTTTGGTATACGACAATTCTTCTCACTTTGATTGATTGATTGATTGATTGATAGGACCATCATCATTGCACTTCGGTGAGTAACCATGTGTGCTCCGATCTCTTTCTTACACATGAAGATCTCAGCTGGATGGCACGAACTCGTTATCGCGGGGTCATAGACGCTTGGGACAACGCAGTGCCAGGATTAGTGAGTCCGAAGGTAGAGCCCCGAGTTTAGCTGCACGCGGCGAAACCCTGAGCCTTGAAGGGGGCGAAGAAATAAACACATAGGATGAGAGGTGCATCCAGTGAAGAGACATGGGCCCACATAGGGCGAAACTCGGGTCTCCATCTCAGTGGTGGGGGCCCGAAGCTCAAGGTTCGGACAGCCTAGAGGCAAATGTGAGCACGGTAAGAATTAACGGAGATGGTGAGGCACGCACCAGGGCATAGCAAGCACACATGCGGACGATGCACGGGTGGGCCCACAAATGGCGAAACCCGGCCCCCATCTCAGGGGTGGGGAACCGAGTTAAGTCCGAGGCCTGGCTCGGACAGCCCAGGCAAATGTGAGCACGGTGAGAACTGACGGAGATAGTGAGGCAGGCACCAGGGCAGAGCGATCACGCGTGCGGACGATGCACTGGTGAGCCCAACGGTGGCTCTCATCAACCCGGGAGGGCAGGTCGTCTAAGGGTCGCTACCCTAAAAGGAAAAAGCAATGTGCTGCCTTGTAGGTTTGGCTGGGAACAGCAAAGGGCTAACGGAGAGCAAACCCAGTAAACGCTGGTTGAAATCCAACACACCACCGAAGGATAAGAACCAGAGCTCCAAATAGTACTGAAGGTTTTGTGCACGTACACCCCTTCTTGGTTTTTGGCTGTTTATATATCACATTAGACTGATAAAAATGGCCATAAAAGAACGAACGAGAGAATAAGAACTCCGTAGCACAGGCGAGCGTCCCGCCTTGTAATTTTGAAGATGGTGAAGATGTTACTGTATGAATCTTATTTTTAATATTTTCTTATGAATTTTGCCCGGGCAGCGGCCTTCCAGCCTGCTCTTCTCAATTTTGAACTATCAAGGTTTCCTTTACGGGCTGAAATTGAACACGGGACCTATTGTTCGTGTGGACTAGGAACTTGATCTCACCTACACTGAGCTCAGGATGAGATCAGAAAAATATCCCGATGGCTCTAAGAGCGAGCGAACCTGGTACCTTTGGCACTAGGGACGAGCACCTAACCTCTACGCTACAGAGACACCTACTCACATGCTCTAACCATCTTTGCCTTGCTACATGATGATATATAAATATGTCTAATATGAGCGTACACGCCCACCAACAAGGAATCATGTTACCAAGCAAATACTTCAAACACAAACGTCTCCAAGATGAGAAAGAATCGAAAAAACAATCTAATCAGACAAAGTATATTGATTAAAAAAACACCATTATTCTAAAAGCATATTACATTCTTCAGACCAGGTCACTTTAACAAACTTCATTTATGGGGACGAGCTCTTGCTGCAATGTAAGACTGGATTGTCGATAAAAGTATACATTATAAAGAAGGTGTATAGAGAATATCTCTTGATTCTATTCAGTGTTACAGAAGCTAGTGAGCTCTTCCCATGTTATTCTGTTAGAAATATTGATTCACTGAAGTGTTGATGCTGAAACAGTACGTTCAGCTTCCCAAATATTGCTGATAAACATAAGAAATTGTAATATATATATATATACAGTGACGGCTCGTCATTAGGGGACAGTGGGACCCGGCTCCACCAAAAATAATGTGTAACGTGTATTTATTATTTTATAACTTAAAACATAACCTAACCTAAAACCATAATTTTTTCGAAAATGTGTGTCTGGCCCCACCATCAAAAATGAGCACGAGCCGTCACTGTATATATATATATATATATAATAATTATAATAATTCCTCTCGTACCGTTATACGTTACATAGGGTCTGCAAGTAATTTCTCCATACCGCTCTATCCTGGGCAACTCGCTCAATCTCCTCCATGGAACTGAGACCGATATTTTCTGCCTCTCTCAGCAAAGTTCGTTTCAGGGTCTCCTTAGGCCGACTCTCTTTCTTGAACCCTTTGCCTCCCACTTCAATGCCTGCTTTGATATTCGTTGATCATTTCTCCTCAATGTGTGCCCAACATATCTCCATCTTCTCTTTCTTATTACAGTTGTCACTAGTGGTTGACCAGACATGTTTCTGATTTCATCACTTCTTCTGAATTCGTTCCATTTTATATTCATTATTTTTGCAGACATCTATTTTCAAATGCATTCAACTTGCTTTCTATATCTTTTGTCATTTTCCAACTCTCGCTAGCATATGTTAGGATTGATACAACATTTGAATTGAAAATTCGTAATTTAGTTTTAATACTATATAACTTGCAGTTCCATATTTTATTTAGACTTTTAAAAGCTGATGTTGCTTTGCCAATTCTATCATTATTTCTTTTTTAACATTGCCTGTGCAATCAAAATTGCTACCTAAATAGGTGAACTGCTCTGTTATTTTTATCATTTTAGATTCCAGTGTGATATCTGCATTACTTGAGATAGGTGTCTTCGAATATATATATAGAGATATAAATATATATATATATCGATTATCGAATCCAGTATATCGTACACTGTTGCACTGCTTCTATTGTAGTTATCGGTCTCTGAACATCAATCAGGGGAGTTGCATAGGCGTAACCTCATTAAGATATTGTTCGCCTGTTGTGCTATCAAATCTCAAACGATTTGCAGCGAGCTGCTCTTAAGTAACCTCACAACTTCTCCTACGATCCATATACATTTTGCCAATCTGCAACGCTGCAAATTCTTTCCAGGGTCAGCACTGAGAGATGGAGTAGGCTCTTGGCCAGGGCTAGTTCAATGAATCTGGCACAGTCTTTTCACCGTATGTCATTACGGCTTTTATATTGTGTTGCTTCAGTGCCGATCTACGTTATGTAAGGTCTGCAAATACATTTCTCCATACCGTTCTATCATAGCGATTCCTTAATATCTGTTATGTAATTGAGTTCTATATTTCTCTAATAAGAAACCTCTTGTTAATGTTTCAATGGGGCATCATTTCTGGCTTGAATCACTTGCCTACTACTTTAATGACTGCTGTTCAATTCTTTGATCATTTGTTCTCAAAGTACACCCAACATATCTCCATTTTCTCGTTTTTATAACAATTGATATTTGTGTTTGACCAGACATTTCTATGATTTCATCACTTCCAGTGGCGGCTCGTCATTAAGGGCCAGTCGGGCCGAGCCCTACCAAAAAGAGTGTGCAATGTGTATTTATTGTTTTATAAATTAAAATATAACCTAACACAAAACCATAATTTCCCCAAAAATGTGTCTCTGGCCCCACCAACAAAAAAGATAACGAGCCGCCACTGATCACCTCTCATGATTGTGCTTCATTCTATAGTCATTATTTTTCCCAAACATCTATTTTTTATTCATTCAAATTACTTTTTATTTTTCTAGTTATTTTTTAAATCTTGCATGCCTTTGTCAAAATTCTGACATGGATTCGGAAAGGAAAAATCGCAATTTAGTTTTAAAGCTATATAATTTAGAGTTCAATATTTTATTTGAACTTTCTAAAACTGATATTGCATTTACAATTCGTATCATGAAGTCTTGTTTTGGTACCTCCATTGCAGTAACACCTTCCAACAAAATAGTTGACCTTTTTTTATTCAGTGTGATATCTTCAATATCTCTCATACGTTTCTTTCGTACATTGGTTCATTGCGTTTAGAGCCGTGTATAATTGTAGACCGGCCACGCAAAAGGTATCCTCAGAGATAACAGAGGCGACGAAAGACACTACATGAAAACTACTTATGAAAAACACTACTTATGAAACACAAAGCTCATGCTAGAAATCTCTTCTTTCTCTGAAGCTGTGAGGCAAATCACGATTGGAGAAGGAAAGAAAGACAAGTTGCATAGAGAGACTCGCTCCAGGTGTCTTTTCTTTTTCCACCTTACGCAGAAAGGCAAAACAGGATTAGAGAATAGATAGATAGATAGTTAATTAATTTGTTATTATATATTTCATTACTATCTTTATTTTTTTTGTTGGAACATATTATTAACTATTGTAACTTGACCATCCAAGGACGAGTATGGGGTTTAAATGAAAAGATGATTAATGATATGTTCGTTGCCACCATCTGATCTTAGTATCAGTTACATTTATAATTAACTTCTAAGAAACACGAGAAGACAATCATAATGTAAGGAACATGATACTCGACAACAAGTTACCAGAACAAAGGTCAGGAGAAACTGAACCATGGGAAATCATTGGATAATTTACAAGAACAATATCATTTCAGTAGAACAAATATCAAGTGAGTCTTTGTGGGGTAGAGGTTTGGAGCTCGTCTCTGGTGCCAGATACCATGTTCGCTCCCTTATGGAGCCATCTGCATATATTTTTCAGAGATCCCTGATCTCAGTGTAGGTGAGATCTAGTTCCTAGTCCTATCGGAGACGGACGATCAAACATAGGTCCCGTGTTCAATATGAGCACGTAAAAGAACCCTTGGCAGATCAAAATCGAGAATACCACTCTGGAAAAACGCTGCCTCAGAAGACTGTTCTCATTAGAAAATTCATTAGAAAACATTAAAATTGAATCTTCTACAAAATTGTCTTCACTATCTTCAAAATTAAACCGGGAGACCCTCACCGGTGATACAGAGTTCATGCACTACAGTTAAGATCTTCCTGTTTAAGAAAGAGATCGGAGCACACAGGATTACTAACCGAAGTGCAGTGATAATGGCCCTATCATCAATCAATAAATCATCAAACATCATTTCAGTTATGTGAGTGATCGTTGAATGGGAAGACATAGGAGAAATATAATAAGGTGACATGGCAGCGCCAGTAACTAAAACCCCACTTTTCCTATACGTGGTAGCTCTGGAAATATATTGCTTATCTCTGGCCTTGCTAAGAGTTTAATTTAGTTTAATCGTCTAATCATCATCACTGCACGTCGAACCAATTAGTCCATAAGTGCTCCGATCTCCTCCTCAGTATTTCTCTCAGCGTGGTGCGTATAGCGATAGAAGAAATGCTGCCATGCAATTATGTAGAGTTACAATCGCAACCGCGATTAGTATGAGATCGGTTCGCACTAGACGAGCATAATCTCAAAACGGATAATCCTCTACGATTCTCATGTTCAACATATAGAGATGGTAAACCGGACAAGAAGTCGTGCAAGAGACCAAAGAAATAGTTACGGAAATCGTAGCAATGAACCGTCTGCAGGTAGAAAGTAACGCTGCACAGAACCAACATTGTACTAGAATTTCCCGGTCCAGGTTAATGGCTAAGGCAACAAGGCTGTTATGTGTAGACACAATGAAAAACTGCAGGATCATTCTTTAAACACACTCGTTACTGCCTGTAGCACCGCTTTTTAGGGCGGTGTAGGACAGGCGGGATGAGAACCTGATGAATTTAATCTTCTTCTTCTTTGCGATCCTTCTTTACGACCAATTTTAATCACTCTTTTGGGGGAGAGAGAATTTTCACTTTGCAAGAATACAAATATTATTTTTGTACTTTGTATAACTTCCTCAATCAGTTTTACGTGTAATGTTGTTTTCCTAATATTTCACTTCCTTGAAGGGAACTTATGAAGATGAAACTTCATATTGCATGATATCCACACAATACCAACAACACATCCAATAACGGGTTCCAATGCACCTCTTCTTCTTCTTCTTCTTCTGCGATCAACTTTTGCTATGCGACTTCTCCGGTATGTGTCATAAACAGGGCGGTGTGCTTGAGGTCTTCACCGGTTCTCCATAGTTTATCTTGTAGTGTTGTTTCTGTTGGCCAGATCTCCAATCTCTCACTACTCAGACTAGGGCAGTCTTTCAAGATGTGCTCTGTGGACTGCTTAGGTGCTCCACAGGTGCAGGCTGTCGAGTCGATGAGACCCATTCTGTGGAGGTGTGCTCTGAGACTGCAGTGTCCCGTTCTAAGTCTGAAGACTGTGGTCTGTGCTTTTCTGTTTAGTGTATTTATACTGTCATGCTCTGGGTTGTATCCTCCATTTGTTTTTCTCCAGATCATTTTCCTGGATTGTTTCAGGAGAGTCTTTGCTTCTGTAAAGCTTTGTGTTGCCCGCGTGCCCAGCGTGTTCGTAGCGCGTTGGACTACGGGTGACAAGTCCTCTGTAAGTGCGGGTTCAACTCAGCGGACTGACAGAAAAGCTACAGGTTCCCCAGATTTACGGTGTTCGAGGCACCGAACCGAAGGGTTACGATGTCCATGACACCGAGCCGAAGAGCTTTCAGCTCAAGTGCTTCTGGATCGGGAAAAAAACAACAACTTTGTGTTGGGTGGTGCTGTGTTAGGCTCCCCCAGCCCTTGCGAGTTTGTCAGAATTTTCGTTTCCTGGTATGCCACAGTGTGCTGGTATCCACTGTAAGATCCCAAATGCTTCTAATCTACAGGAGCATTGGAACTTGTCACTGATACTAAGATCAGATGGTGGCAAGGAACATATTATTAATCATCTCTTCGATTGACTCTCATATTCGTTATCGGACGATCAAGTTCCAATAGTGAATACTATATTCCAGCAAAAAATAAAAGTAGCAATTAAACGACTTCATTGCGGCAGAAAAATTGGCAAAACATGTATTTCTTCTTTGATTCAGATCACAAACAGGCTGCATCGAGCAGCTGAGAAAAGAGCGATAAAGAGATGAAGACAGATGTCAAGTATTGTCAATCTAGACAGTCCAAAGCAATAACTTATGCCGAAACTATCGAATTCGTCTGTCCTACATTCGTAGCCGTCGATAAGCTGGGCAGCAACATATTTGTGTTCTCGGCTCAGACTATATAAATCACCATGAGTGTTCAATTTGGTTGTTAAGAACGAGCGAAAAGAGGACGATTGGTGGATGGAAAACTTGTACGTGTGTTTCCGGGTCCCGCAAACGAAGTAAAGAATAGCACACTACGACCTACAAGGCATGTCGTAAGAGGAGTAAAGAATAGCACACTACGACCTACAAGGCATGTCGTAAGAGGAGTAAAGAATAGCACACTACGACCTACAAGGCATGTCGTAAGAAGCGACTGAGGTAGAGACCTAGGAAGCTACCCTAGTAAATAAAATGCGTTGCAGAAATCGGATGTGCTGGCCTACTTGTAGGCGCATAACTGGCACAACGAACAATCGCTCTTAGGCTCGGATCACATAGAGATAACAAAGAGTGGCTTAACAGGTGGCGGATATGGTGCATTCGAATATGAAAAAGAAGAATGCCAAAATGTTTAGTACTCCCTAAACAGAGAAGAGAAGAATATAAACATCCTACATGACCTGAACATGGATGATTTTTAGTCCATAAGCAACATCATTTCCCATAAACTGAAATGTCTTGGTCACTTTAAACGTCACCGTGGTTTGGAGACATCAGCATAGGAGTGAATAGTTCCTGGAAGACGAGACAGTGAACGTCCAAGACGACGGTGGCAGCCTGGCAAAATCATTAAACATGTTGTTGGATGATACGAGAGATCTTGCTAGAAACCGATATGTTTTCAAGCGAGCATTGATGAACGCTGCGTTCTGCAAATGGCATGCTACATGTTTGGCAATGAAAATATCATGATCTACCCGAATCAGTTATCGGTTATGTTATGTTGTTATGTAATGTTATGCGACTGACGTCATGTCACATTTTGCATTCCAATGCGTGCTACGTCCTCCGCTTCAGCAGCCATCCTAAAGTCCATTTGTTCACCGTACCCATGAGAAGTTGATTAGTATACCTTCTCTCTCCCTACCACGAAGACGCCACTGTCTGGCAAGTCCAAACTCAACTCCCAATTCTCGCACTCGTTTCAGTGTCTGAGCCTCGACAATATCACATAAATTAGAGCGTACCAGTTATCAGTTATATGAGGGATATCACCATATATCTCCGGTATATCCATAGGTGACCCGATTCTGCATCAACAAACCCAGCACAGTTCAGCAGCCCAACACGCCAGTTCAATGTTGATTAATCAATCTATTTGTATATTTGGTTTGTCTTTTTTTCTGGTTGTACCAATATCGACACCCATCTTGCTCAATCTGGTCATCGATTGGGATTCACAACTCTTAATTCTTGTATTCTGTAAATTTGTTTTCAATTCCAGACGCATTCATATAGTAATGTATACTCACTTAACCAGTATACCGGCATTGCGTCATCTTAAAATACACCGGGGTCTAGTATATCAGCTCCGCAGGCCTAACGAGTTAAGTTTGTGCATTGGAGGTCACAGATAGCAAAGCTGATAGTACGCTGTACTAGTGTCTACATGTGCTTTGAAAATTCGTGGGTTCTAGACCAAACATGGATCATTATTCTTCTTCTTCGAACGCTCCTTATCGACCACTTGTTAACCACTCTGTGTGATTTGTATGTGATCTGAACCTAAGAGCGATATTACGCTGTGCCAGTTATGCGCCTACAAGTAGGCTAGCACATCCGATTTCTGCGATGCTTTTTGTTTACCAGGGTATATTCCCTAGGTCCAACATCAGTCGTCTCATACGACATGTCTTGTAGCTCGCAGGGGTATGATTCTTTGCTTTCTATGCGGGTCCCTGCACCCACACAGGCGCAACTAGGATCAACAATTATTTGTGTGCACAAGGAACTCAGATTACAGGAAACAATGATCCTTTACTTGGGGATCTAAATTACAAGTACCTATGAAATCGTAGTAAGGTTCACCTGAATTGGCGAGGGACACTCGTAATAAGGAAAACACATATTCATCCATAACATTAGCCTACATCATTTCCATAACATTAGCCTCACCATTAGCTACTTCACCACTCGCAGTTACCATCACATCCGGTTGCAGATCAAAACTGAAGATTTTAACCACTCCAACGATCTGAGTTGAGTCAAGAATACGAAGAAATTGTGATGCAAAACTGAGACGTCAAACTGACGACGGTAAGAATAGGAAGAATAGTGTGCATTGTGAAGGACTCAATTGAAGATAGATGTAATGTATTGTGAAGGTAATGAAGATAGTGTAATGTAATTGAAGGTATTGAAATAGTGTAATGTAATATGAGGTATTGAAGATATGTAGTATATGAAGGTATTGAAAACAGTGTAATGTAATATGAAGGTATTGAAGACAGTGTAATGGATTGTGGAGGTAATGAAGATAGGGCAATACAATGTGAAGGAACTGAAGGTACCTCGCTCTTAGGCTCAGATCACATACACATCACAAAGAGTGGTTAACAAGTGGTCGATATGTAGCGTTCGAAGAAGAAGCAGAAGAAGATGACATCGCTCAATATTTTGTGATGTCTACCTCTTGCTCTGTACTCTTTATACTTTTTTAGTGTGGCTCTTTGTGGTAGACGACATCATGAAATTCTTGTCAGGTGTCCAATAGAACAATCAATCAATCAATCAATCAAGGGCCCTGCCTGCCGGCGTAGGCGATCCTGTCTCTCCACACCTCTCTCTCTGCTTGGTGCATGCATTCAGTTCTGATGTCGATCTTGTGTCGAACCAAGACGTCTGGTCATCTAATATCTTCTCCCTCTGTCTTCCACGATCTCTCCTTCCCTGAATTTTACCTTTGGTCACCAACTGTTCTAAGCCTTCTCTTCGCATTATATGCTTGAAGAACCTTGATTGCCGGATTTGTATTATTTTCATAAGGTTTCTTTGTGTGCATGCCTGATTTAATTCCTCTTCATTGGTTTTCCTCGCTGTCCACGGAATTTTCAGCATTTTTCTGTAACATTCAACTGGAACATCTAATTTAAAGACAAGTTCCTGATATTCTTTTTTAGTTCCAAAATTCTTCCTGATTGTCTATCTCATCTGATCTAGAGTGCTTATGGTATCACTCTGACTGATCGTCTTGCTTAACTAGTGCTTATGGTATCACTCTGACTGATCGTCTTGCTTAACTAGGTGCTTATGGTATCACTCTGACTGATCGTCTTGCTTAACTAGTGCTTATGGTATCCCTGACTGATCGTCTTGCTTAACTCTGCTATTTCTTGTTTGATTGATTTTTCTTCTCTGTCTATATTCAAAATGTTTCTTCTACTTTTCGATCAGCTCTGTCTGGTCTATTCTCAAGTCACCTGCACTACCAGTCTATAAGTCTTCTTAGTATAAATGTAACACTCCATTTTATTCCCGAATTTCCATCTCTCTGACAGAGTCTCATTTTACTATCACATGGTATATAATGCCACAGTATATACAGGGTGTTTAAGATAAAAGTAGCCCAATTGACTAATAAAAGCCTGTAAATTGGGCTACTTTTATGTTGAACACCCTGTAGTAGGAGAATACGTTATTAGGCTGGTAATTTTCGTTGACTATCGACACTCGACGGGTGATGTGATCAACGTGTCATAGTCTTTACTTTACAATGTTTCTCTGGTAAACATTTAAGGCTGGAGTGAAAAAAACCAGTCTGACACAATTTTACTTTTATTCTGAAATTGAACTGCTGACCACACTATTAAGAATCAAGTGCACTAACCACTACGCCACAACTGCTCTCGGTTTGTTTGTTTGTTTGTTTGTTATGTAAGAGGTTAAATCATCTTTAAAGGGTATTAAAAGTTTTTAAGCCGAAGGATTGACTTCATTGCAACGGGTTTTACCCCATATGGCTCAGTCCCTCTCCGCAGAAATGGATAGCCACCTATTGCACAAAGCACGATCTCCGTAGCTCCAGCAATAATCCTAGGGGTCTCTGGAAAAAACTACACTCGTGAACAGAACGGCGCGGTCCGGATTCGAACCCACGGACTTGAACTCACAAGGCAAAGAGCGTGACCACTTAGCCATCGAGACCCCAAAAATCATCTAAATCATCTTTAAGCCGAGGCATACCATTTTCAACAAAAGAGCAGGTATTGTTTGGGTTATGTCAGAGCGCGTAGGCCAACAAACACAAACAATAAAAATTAAATTCTTGCGCGCCAGGATGGTGCCGGAGCCCACAAGGAAAGCAAATAATAGTGCAACTACGACCTATAGGGCATGTGCCGGAGCCCACAAGGAAAGCAAATAATAGTGCAACTACGACCTATAGGGCATGTCGTAATAGGCCATTGATGTAGGACCTAGGGAAGCTACGCTAGTAAATAAAAAACATAGCAGAAATCGGAAATGCTGACATACTTGTAGGCGCATAACTGACACAACGTACAATCGCGCTTAGGCTCAGATCACATACAAATCACAAAGAGTAGTTAACAAGTGATCGATATGGAGCGTTCGAAGAAGGAAGAATAACTTCTTACGAAGAATCCGTGTAAGTAATTTACTCTTATTTTTGTCATATCAGATTTGATTTCGAACACGCGTTAATGTTGCATTAAAACACGAGACAGCGTTTAATGTTGTGTACACTTAACCTATTCATTTAATAGGCCAGGCTGGCAGCTGTCTTGTGCAGGTTAGGTCTCGACCGATTCCGAGACTTGTCACGGTAGTCATACCGTAATTTAGAGGTAACAGAATGACCCAGAAAACGTATTAGTATGTTCTTCTTCTTCTTCTCTTCCACCATTTACTTCTTTATAGAAGTGTTGGGGTGAAACGTAGTGATCTTGTGTGTGCTTGTTCTTCTCTTCCACCATTGACTTCTTTATAGAAGTGTTGGGGTGAAACGTAGTGATCTTGTGTGTGCTTGTTCTTCTTCTCTTCCATCATTGACTTCTTTATAGAAGTGTTGGGGTGAAACGTAGTGATCTTGTGTGTGCTTTTTTAAGGCACTTTGTAAGCTGATATTCATGTTCGTAAGGCTGTTCTTGATGCCGTCGCTCCATCTTTGCGTGGTCTTCCTCTTGCCTTGTATTCATTATACTTTTTCTGTGTGACTCTCTGTGGTAGGCAATACCAGGGCATTCTGGTCAGGTGTCCAAATCATGTAATCTGTTGTTCTTTTATGAATTGTATTAGTATGTGTTATAACGAATATTGTATTCAGGACGAAATACTTCTATTATTATGAAAAATTCTTCTTCTTGTCTCTTGGTGACTTAATGATGGATGAGGACCGTAAGATTGATATTGAATCAATCCAGCGATTAAAAGAGTTTGGAAATATACGTTGTACAAGTAGAACTGGATGCTTGATGGGTAGAGTTAGAAGTGTGTTTAACCAGCGAGACATTAGAATGATCATTAAGCATACTCTTCAACATCTGTTGCGAAGACTGATGACATATGGGTGTGTCGGGTGATGTAACGTCAGTTCAATAACAAATAGCTTATAATTGTAGATAACATTTATGCAGTAACGCACTGTTAGTTGTCGAAATTGTTATTTTATATTTATTGTTAAGAATACCAAATCTACTACTTCTTCTTCTACTCCTTCGAACGCTCCCCATTGACCACTTGTTAAAACACTCTTTGTGATTTGTATGTGATCTGAGCCTAAGAGTCATTGTACGTTGTGTCAGTTATGCACCTACAAGTAGGCCAGCACATCCGATTTCTGAGACGCATTTTATTTACTAGCGCAGCGTCCCTAGGCTCCTACCTCAGTTGCCTCTTACGACATGCCAAGTAGGTCGCAGTGTTACTAGTCTTTTCTCCCCTGGATAGCCTCGGCAACATACGGGGGACTAAATCTACAACAAACTAAATCTACAACAAACTAAATCTACAACAAACTAAATCTACAACAAACTAAATCTACAACAAACTAAATCTACAACAAACTAAATCTACAACAAACTAAATCTACAACAAACTAAATCTACAACAAACATTCAAAAGACTAGCTGAGAAAAAAATAAAGAAATGCAACATTAATGTATTACTTCTAGCTTTTACAAAAGTAAGAAAAACTAAATTGTTTGGTTTCAAAGAAATTAGTTCATTAATTTGTCATTACAGAAAAGGGCATACACAGATGAAATAGAAATATAAGAAACTCGATTATGCGATGATTAGAAGGCATTTATGTGAAACATTCTAATATTTAAGAGATATAACTGTGTAAGGGAAAGATCAACAACTCAACTAGACAAGAAAAGCTGATCAATTCTTTCTACATTCTATAGAATAACTTCAATGTGATCGAATGTGATGATTACATGATTAACTTTGATTGCTGTCCCTTGCAATTCTTTACAGTTTATGTCGCTATATATCTCTCTAAATTTTACAAATCTGTAAATAAGTGATTCGAAATCGAATATCTTTTATTTCAAGTTCATAGTTAAAAGAGAATTCAAGGATGTCAAGTTGCAAGTTAAAAGGAAAATGTCTTAAATTGCACTAAATCATAAAGCCCAAATAAAAGACGAAAATGATCATTAAAGAGCAGTAAATACCTGAAGGTTAGGAAAGTGTGGGAGACTGACTGTCAGCGAGACAGACTCAAAATATTTCCCGTATGACAGAAACGGTAGCGCTGCCCTATACATGCATGGTACCATACACACGTAGGGGTATATGAAACGTTATGTAACGTACAGTCGTTCTTGTCAAAGATCAATTGTATATCACAATAAGAATGATCAAATTGGTCGTAAAGAACGAACTCTAAGTAGAATGTTGTAGTTTGTGATGGTTGTTGATGATGATGTTTACTTTACAATGGCTTTGACACAACTACAATATATTGGAGAATTCCATGGATTTGGTGAATTCATATATTTATATATTTATTTGATGTTAGTATACATGTGTGGACAATACACCAAACACGTCCGTCCATGCTCACTGTTTATGTTCGTCACTTATGTTGTCACTACGTCGCTAAGCAGTACTAACAAATCTACGTCAACTAGTTTCACTACGTCAATGTCTCGTTCTAGTGTTTGCTAGCTGCTCGGTGGCAGCTTTGGTGTGCAAACACTAGTCTCTACTTATCTCATATCTACAAACTTATCTCTAAACTACCTGTCTAGTCTGTTAGCTGATACCTTGGAGTTGGTGGACGGTTGTACCTGGTCCTGGCACACTACTACTACAAGAAGAAGATACGAAATTGCACCACTTTGGCACATTTTCTTGAAGAATCCTGACCTCTCTTTGATTGTGACTGTAGAACTGTCATATAGCAGAGACTGTTTTATAATGTAAGCTTGTAAAGGTATGTTGCACAGAACTAATTGAAGTTATATTAAGTGGTGGTTAAGTTAAGTTTCTTCTATTCTAATGAAGAGGTGGTTTGGGAGGAGAAGAAATGATACACTTTACATGCGGAACGCAAAGGAAGGAAGGAACAGGAACGCAAAGGATACACTTTACACAAAACTAGGTCACACATTAGAAGACCGATCGGAGCATTTCAAGACAGGTACTGTTTGGAATCACATGCACACCTGCCCGAGTGCTGCCAGGGCACAGAAGGGAGGCAAAGAATAGTACTACTGAGACCTACAAGGTATGTCGTAAGAGACGACTGAGGTAGTGGCCCACGAAAGGTACCCTAGTAAATAAAAGACAGAAATCGGATGTGTTGGTACACTAGTCGGCACTTAACTGCACAACGTACAATTATATATATATATATATCACAAGAGCGGTCTAATCAAGTTGTAATTAGGGAAAGTAGTAGAAGAAGAAGAAGAAGATATCTACAGGCGGAAGTGTAAAATCTAGATACAATAAAAACACTCCAGGAGCATTAGAGCGGAGTGATTTCCTTCTGCACGTCCTTTATTCTCGACAGTCTAAATCCCAGGATTTGCACTAGAATGAACAATAACAATCTCAATTTTAAAAAACTAGTTAAAATCAATATAGTAATTGAATCATCCATGTCTGTGGTAAACATAGAAATATGAACAGTTATTTCCACTGTTTCTAGACGCCTAGTTTTAGGGGTCTCCTTAGGAGTCGGTTAAGAAGTTTACCTGTTATTATGGAGGTTTTGGGTTCGAATCCATTCCGAAACAAATGAGCAGTCTTTTCATCTGATACTAAAGATTGTTGCTGGAGCTACGGAGTACTTGTTTTGTGCAACGCTCTGGATAGATAGCGTGAGATTTCTGCTGACTGAGACGTAGTCGTATGGGGAAAACTAAGTGCAATGAAGTCAGCCATTTTCCTTTAGATACCTTGAACCAGTTGTGACAACGTTGTTTTATGTTTGGATGTATCTCACTGACAGCTCAGTAGTCACAGGCGTCGTTTAGCGACTGAAATAATATTACTAATAATAAGAATAATATTAATAATATCGGAATAGTAATATTATTTTTAAAATATCTCTAACCTCTGAACACTGAATCCTAATTTAACGTTTAATTAACTCTGAAAACTGAATCCTAATTTAACGTTTAATTAACTCTGAAAACTGAATCCTAATTTAACGTTTAATTAACTCTGAAAACTGAATCATAATTTAACGTTTAATTAACTCTGAAAACTGAATCCTAATTTAACGTTTAATTAACTCTGATAACTGAATCGAATTTAACGTTTAATTAACTCTGAAAACTGAATCCTAATTTAACTTTTAATTAATTAACTCTGAAAACTGAATCCTAATTTAACGTTTAATTAACTCTGAAAACTGAATCCTAATTTAACGTTTAATTAACTCTGATAACTGAATCCTAATTTAACGTTTAATTAACTCTGAAAACTGAATCCTAATTTAACGTTTAATTAACTCTGAAAACTGAATCCTAATTTAACGTTTAATTAACTCTGAAAACTGAAGCCTAATTTAACGTTTTATTAACTCTGAAAACTGAATCCTAATTTAACGTTTAATTAACTCTGAAAACTGAATCCTAATTTAACGTTTAATTAACTCTGAAAACTGAATCCTAATTTAACGTTTAATTAACTCTGAAAACTGAACCCTAATTTAACGTTTAATTAACTCTGAAAACTGAATCCTAATTTAACGTTTAATTAACTCTGAAAACTGAATCCTAATTTAACGTTTAATTAAATTCTTCATCGAACGCTCCATATCGATCACTTGTTAACCTATCTATGTGATTTGTATGTGATCCGAGTCTAGAGTGATTGATAGAGTGCTAGTTATGCGCCTACAAGTAGGTCAACATATCCGATTTCTGCAACGCCTTTTATTTACTAGACTAGCTTCCTAGGCCTCTACCTCAGTCACATATTACGACATGTCTTGTAGGTCCATCGGACTATATATTCTTTGACATGTCTTGTAGGTCGCATCGGTACTATATATTCTTTGACATGTCTTGTAGGTCGCATCGGTACTATATATTCTTTGACATGTCTTGTAGGTCGCATCGGTACTATATATTCTTTGACATGTCTTGTAGGTCCATGGTACTATATATTCTTTGACATGTCTTGTAGGTCCATCGGTACTATATATTCTTTGACATGTCTTGTAAGTCCATCGTACTATATATTCTTTGACATGTCTTGTAGGTCGTATCGGTACTATATATTCTTTGACATGTCTTGTAGGTCGCATCGGTACTATATATTCTTTGACATGCCTTTAGGTCGCATCAGTACTATATATTCTTTGACATGTCTTGTAGGTCGCATCGGTACTATATATTCTTTGACATGCCTTGTAGGTCGCATCGGTACTATATATTCTTTGACATGTCTTGTAGGTCGCATCGGTACTATATATTCTTTGACATGTCTTGTAGGTCCATCGGTACTATATATTCTTTGCGTCCCTTGAAGCCCGGGATACACACGGGCAGTTTAATCACATACAAAAATAATAGTGTTTTGCAAAAAATACCATAATAATAACAATACCTCTCTACGTTAAACTTTACATAGGGCCTGTAAGTAATTTCTCCATGCTCTATCTGGGCAACTCTCTCATTCTCTTCCAGGGAACTGAGACCGATATTTCTTGCCTCTGTCAGCAAAATTCGTTTCAGGGTCTCCTTAGGTCGACCTCTCTTTCTTGAACCCTTTGCATCCCACTTCAATGCCTGCTTTGATATTCGTTGATCATTTCTCCTCAAGGTGTGTCCAACATATCTCCATCTTCTCTTCTTATAACAGTTGTCACTAGTGGTTGACCAGACATTTCTCTGATTTCATCATTTCTCCTGAATTCGTTCCATTTTATATTCATTATTTTTCACAGACATCTATTTTCAAATGCATTCAGCTTGCTTTCTATATCTTTAGTCATTTTCCAACTCTCGCTGGCATATGTTAGGATTGATACAACATTTGAATTGAAAATTCGTAATTTAGTTTTAATACTATATAACTTAGTTCCATATTTTCAAAATAATAAACCATACTGTTATTCATTAATACTTTTTTAGAGGTGAAACAAGGAGAATATACAGGGTGTTCAAGATTAAAGCAGCCCCATTGACAAATCGAAAGTTGTCAGATAATCTATCGCGTTATGTTTATGTACTATTTAAACCGGTTCTGACTAGCTCGTTTACGTCACATTTGTTCATCGCCCCTTCCCCCACTACAATTACATACCGTCACATAACCTTGACCTATACTACGTCATAACTGAACCTTCTCATTTTCATACATATATGCCAGATTGACTACATTCACAGGCTGCTATTTTCTTGAACACCCTGTAGATTCATGATGTAACTGATGATTTGCGAATGACGGCTGCAGAGGCGGGACATCTGGTCTAGGAGAGAGAGTAATTATGATAGACTATTAAGATGAAAACATTATGTTGAGAACAAGATATTTAAGGATCGATAGGTATATTTTGTACATGTCCTCACTATGCAATAGCTAATCCTGAGCAGAACTGTGACTGTCACCTCAACAATTCTTCGAAAGGTATCTCTCCCATAGAGCAAATGCCCTGCCATTGCAGCAGTCTAGCTCAAATCATAAGTTACATCTTCTCTTCTCTCATGATCCCTAAGTTACATCTAAAACAAAAAAATCTCCGTGATCTTCCTTTCTTGTCTTTGTAGATACGCTCCTTCCATATTGGTCTTCTTACTCTGTCAGCTTCTCATGTCCCATCCACAATCTGACCTATAGCTTACGTTGCATGTAAACTGCTAACACACATTTGAAGGGACGAATATTTGTGGAGCAAAGATGAAAACTTCATTAAATATTGCATTAACAAATAAATTTTAAAAAATTAAAATTAAAAATCGTGACAAATCTTTTTATCTTTTACGGTACGCTGACATCAACAACAGTAAACGAGTCGTTGATTTTCTAGGCTCCACTTATACGTTCAGTAGTTTGCCATTGCTATTTGAACGGTGAGATCTATTTTGATCATTCGTAACAATCCATGGAAACAAATATGCTTCAAACTGCAGGCCACGAAGTTTGATCCAGGTACACTTGAGGTTGAAATCGGCTCATTACCGCTAAGACACAGACGCCCAAGAACGTATTGGCTGCGGCATTGAAAAACAAACAGTGGCCGAATTAATTTTGGTGTTTTTTTTTCCCTATTCCGCATGTGTATGTAACATGAGCGTCTGTAGCTCAAGCGATAGTGAGCTCGATCACGAACCCAAGCGTACCTGGTTAAAACCACGGTGGGCAATTTTGGAAGCAAATTCGCTTCCTGGGATTTTACAAAAGGTAAAATAGACCTCACCGTTCAGAAAGCAATGGCAAACTACTGAAAGTATAAGTAGTGCCTAGAAAATCAACGACTCGTTTACTGTGTTGATGCTAAATCCATAGGATATGCCACGATTTTCATGTAACATGAATCTGTAATTCTCTTATTTATTACAAATAATCTGCTGAACGACAATTAATTTTGTAACAAAATGAATGAATATTTCTCCAAAGCTAACATAATGCGAAAAAACTAGACTAGAAACCGGCAACGTTCAAAATGCGGTAGGGTAACTTTTGTACTAATTTGACTATGAAACAAATCATGACGAATTCTTCGGCACATGACCAAAAGAAACAGACAAACGTGCGCAGACTACCGTACTTAGTAGTTAATGAGTTAATGAGACAATGGCGGAAATTATTATTGATAGAAGGCACGATTGCACTAGACACTCTCTTGAAAATCGTGGTATATTTTCATATAGTATATTGCTTCATGTTAAACTCATTACACTATTGTATTAGAAATTAAGTCTAGACATGACAAACAGTGTTGTCTTCGGGCTAAAGAAAGAGAGAAGATATACTAATTAGCTTCTCATGAGTACTGTGAGCAGCTGCACTTGCAATGGCTGCTGCAGCGGAAAACTGGAGCACGCATTGGATTAAAGTTCCTGATATCGATCGCATAATATAACATTGTACTATTGTACTATTGTCTCTTTTGTACTATTGTCTCTATTGTACTATAGCCTTTTTCTCATGCCTCTAATATAAAGTATAGGAACCCTTTCATACCTCGTGTTTTATTGACGTCGGTCCACGATGGGTGATGTGGTCAACATCACGCAGGCCGCCTTTACTTTCCCAGAGCATGTCTGGTACCCAATTGAGGCTGGGTCGACCTGAGAGCCGTCGCGGTCGGGAAAAATTCTACGTCATTGCAGGAGTGAACCCAGACCACCAGCCTTGGAAGCGAGTTCACTTTCAACTACGCTACAGCTCTCATATATATATATATATATATATATATATATATATAAATATATATATATATATATATGTAAAAGCTTGTAGATCTATTTTGTTAGTACGGTCTAGAGTCCTTGCTAAAGCATCCACGTTATAAGCGAAACTCACACAGATCATCAAAGTGGTTAACTGGATTGATTTTTTAGATTTTTTTCCGATCCAGAAGCACTTGAGCGCTCTTCGGCTCGGTGTCATGGACATCGTAACCCTTCGGTTCGGTGCCACGAACACCATAAATCTGGAATATGTGTCTTTTCTGCCATCCCGCGGAATTGAACCCGCACACACAGAGGGATAGTCACCGTAGTCCAACGCGCTACGAACACGCTGGGCAGACGGGAACTGGATTGATAAGAACCTCCCTTATGTTGCAGTGGTCCGTAAGAGGAGAAAATAATAGTAACACTGCGACCTTCAAGGTATATCAAGAGACGACTGAGGTAGGGCATAGGAAGCTATTCTAGTAAATAAAAGCGTTACAGAAATCGGGTGTTCTGGTCTACTTTAGGCGCATAACTGGGGCAACGTCAATCGATCTTAGGCTCAGATCATACAATTCACAAGAGTGGTTAACAAGTGGTCGATATGGAGAGTTAAAAGAAGAAGAAGAATAAGATTGATAAGAAAGAGAGCAAATATGAAAAAGACACTGTATTTCATGCGTTTATGTTGTCCTTCAAAAAGGGCCGTCGTCATGTATCTTATGTTGTTTCTGCCTCCATCGCTTGATAAAGGCTTCTTGGTCGAAACGTCGTTATACCCTACTGTTGATGCTTATAAAATAATTTTACTTTTGTTTCCGTGTCGGCTAAGAAAGTGCAACAAACACCATACCTTAGCTTACAAATATAACCGTAAATAAGGAAAGCGTAGGCCTACTGTTAGTTATACAGAGTAGAACAATAAAGGTATCATACACTGAAAATTGTCGGGCAGTGATGAGGAAAGAGGTTTAGAACACATTGTGACAACCGGTAAAATCAAGGGTAGACGAGACATAAGAAGATAGAGAGAGAAAATTTTGGATAGCCTGACTTCATGGCACGGTAGAACCTCAACATCTGAGTTGATAGCAAACACCAACGACAGAGATTTGTGGAGATCCATGATCGCCTACGCCAGCTGGCACGTCACCTGATGATGATGACACTGAAAATGTAAATTACAATTCAAATTATTCAACTTGCAACTGAAAAAGTAATATAGAACAACGTGTCTTCACTAATCATAATCAGCTTTAACGTGAATGTACTGTGAATTCTGAACTTTAATAAGAAGGTAGAAAGTAATAGAACTTAAATCCAAATTAACATTACGACATAATGTGATTACTTCTTCTTCTTCTTCGAACGCTCCATATCGACAACTTGACTCTTTGTGATTTGTATGTCATTTGAGCCTAAGAGCGATTGTACGTTGTGCAAGTTATGCGCCTAGAAGTAGGCAATCACATCCGATTTCTGAGATGCTTTTCATTTTCCAAGGTAGCTTCCCTAGGTTCTACATCAGTCGCCTCTTACTACATTCCTTCTAGGTCGCAGTGGTACTATTCTTTGCTTCCCTTGCGGGCCCCAGCACGATACGGGTGAAGTGTGATTACAAAAACTGTTAAGTAAGCAAGTAACATGACAATAGCTTTTTAAAAAATATGTCATGTATTAGCTGAAAGAAAGAAACCTTTCAATTATGGGGAAGAAGAAATGGTCAGTGCAGCTTAAACTCTGTTTTATCATCATAAATATTGGCTGAAATTGGATGCACCTAAACGTGTAGACGTCTATGCGTTTAGTGGCCTACCAAAACCAATGTGCAACGTATACACGTTATTGGCAAAGATCAAACATATCACAAAGAGTGGATTAAAATTGTTCATAAAGAACGAAATCAAAGAAGAAGAAGATCATCCTAAAGATAAATCTGAACTTTTGTTTTCCATTAGGAGTATCCAATCAGGATCGTGCCGCGATATGATACAGAAAGACGACCGCATCAGGCGGGACAGTAAGGAGGGTAGGGTGCGACATAAGTAGCAAAATCAAAATTACAATTGAAGGTTATTTTAAGGAAAAAATATTTAAGGGGACGGCATTTCGAAGACTTACATCATACTGAGAAAATATACCGCACGGCCATGTATCCAATTGTCTCATCAAATTGTAGCTAGATGGGTGGAACAGATTTCTAACAATTTGCAATCTCAATTGCATCGCTACTTGCAGTCGTGTGAATATTTTTCATTTCAGTTTCATGAAAACATAACTACATGCACCGAATACATTGAAAGACAACAAATACAGGGTCATTTAATGAGAATGGAATACAACTATCTACTGATAACAGCATACAATAACATGAGATCAGTTACTAGAGCTAAAGGAAGACCAAGAAAAAGATGAATAGACAATATCAAGAGAACACTAAATGAACAGGAAGATAATATCAAGAGAACACTAAATGAACAGGAATATAATATCAAGAGAACACTAAATGAACAGGAAGATAATATCAAGAGAACACTAAATGAACAGGAATATAATATCAAGAGAACACTAAATGAACAGGAATATAATATCAAGAGAACACTAAATGAACACGAATATAATATCAAGACCACACTAAATAAACACGGACATAACACAACAAGGGTGACTGATCAGGACCTGGAACACAAATTAAAGCTCCTACTCCTACGCTTAACGGCAGAGTGGACAACCAATTTCATCATCCACCTGGGAAAAGACATTAGATAAATAGAAAATGCGAACATTTTGGATACTGCAAAATGTTGTCTAAATCCGTAGGATTGACTTTATTGCGCCGGATTTTACCCAATATGGCTCCGTCCCTCTCAACAGAAATGGCGCGCTACCTGCTGAGAGTACTGCACAAAGCACGAACTCCGTAGCTCCAGCACTGATCATAGGTGTCTCTGGAAAAAAATCGTTCGTGAACAGAACGGTGCTCTCCGGATTAGAACTTACAACCTTCGGAACGCAAGCCGAAGGCTACAGAACACAAACTGAGACTACAGACACTTAACTACAGAGACACAAACTGGAGACTACAGACACTTAGCTACAGAGACACAAACTGGAGACTACAGACACTTAGCTACAGAGACACAAACTGGAGACTACAGACACTTAGCTACAGAGACACAAACTGGAGACTACAGACACTTAGCTACAGAGACACAAACTGGAGACTACAGACACTTAGCTACAGAGACACAAACTGGAGACTACAGACACTTAGCTACAGAGACACAAACTGGAGACTACAGACACTTAGCTACAGAGACACAAACTGGAGACTACAGACACTTAGCTACAGAGACACAAACTGGAGACTACAGACACTTAGCTACAGAGACACAAACTGGAGACTACAGACACTTAGCTACAGAGACACAAACTCGAGACTACAGACACTTAGCTACAGAGACACAAACTGGAGACTACAGACACTTAGCTACAGAGACACAAACTGGAGACTACAGACACTTAGCAACAGAGACACAAACTGGAGACTACAGACACTTAGCTACAGAGACACAAACTGGAGACTACAGACACTTAGCTACAGAGACACAAACTGGAGACTACAGACACTTAGCTACAGAGACACAAACTGGAGACTACAGACACTTAGCTACAGAGACACAAACTGGAGACTACAGACACTTAGCTACAGAGACACAAACTGGAGACTACAGACACTTAGCTACAGAGACACAAACTGGAGACTACAGACACTTAGCTACAGAGACACAAACTGGAGACTACAGACACTTAGCTACAGAGACACAAACTGGAGACTACAGACACTTAGCTACAGAGACACAAACTGGAGACTACAGACACTTAGCTACAGAGACACAAACTGGAGACTACAGACACTTAGCTACAGAGACACAAACTGGAGACTACAGACACTTAGCTACAGAGACACAAACTGGAGACTACAGACACTTAGCTACAGAGACACAAACTGGAGACTACAGACACTTAGCTACAGAGATCTTGCAATTTTACACAATTCTATGAGTGGGATGGGAGGTCAAGCGATGGTTGTTATCTTGTTTCCTAGAATTTTTACCTGAGCCCTCTGGCCGTATGTTTATCGGAGGCTACGGTATGAGCTACAATAAACAGTGAAGATAATAAATGAATGAACATTATATAGACACTATTACAAGCGAACAAATGGAAAGATGGACTCATCATCATAAGGTGCCGTGCCGGCTGGATTAGACGATCATGGATTACAAATCTCTAACTTTTGTGTTTGCTATCAACTCAGATGTTGACGCTCTATAGTGCCATGAAGTCAGACTATCCAATATTTCCTCTATTTCGTCTACCCTCGATTTTCCCGGGTTGTCACAATGTGTTCTAAGCCTTCCTTTCTCGTCACATGCCGGAAAAAATTATGAATGTCTCTTTCTTATATTTAAGATAAACTTACAACTAAACATATATAGCGTAACATTTGTTTTAAAGCAATTATTTCGTTATGTTGAAGTTAAAATAAACAGCATTTGAATCTACAGTTAGTCATTATGTGTAATCGCAAAAGTGGAATTATGAAGATAATCATTATCTGTGAAATTGTTGAGCAAGTAACGTAGACACAGGGAGGCAAATTGTGGCTAACTATAATGAAAGCTACAGGTAGGAACACAACTGATATCACAATTAAATCGACGAAACGTTTAGACAATTAACTGGACACATAAAGATAATGTTCATTTGACAGTGTTCATTATATAACATGACAACAATATTTAAATATCACGTCGCTATTGGCAGGGACAACAAAATGTACATATCCAGGGCCGTGTGGTGGCTTTTCTGTATGATGCAAGTCTTCGAAATGTCGCCCTTAAACATTTTTTTTTACAAAGTTGTCTTTTTGATGAACTTGATAATTGCCGCCTCAGCTTTATAGTCTGTCCATTAATTCGTGAGCACGTTTGAAATTGATTTTCTCGAAAACTACCTGTTGGATCTCAGTGATTTTTGCAAGCAGCCTTAGAATATCCATGACGCTAGAGAAATATTTTTTCCAAGAAAATTTGATGTAGTTTGAAATATTTCTTCTTCAGGTTATATTAAAATCAACCTCGCCGGATTGTACACAATAGTAACAGATTTACGGTACACAGACGCGTTGTTCTAAAAATACATTATGGTAACATTGAAATATCGTGAGTTTCACGAATTCCCGTGCACCTAACCCAGTCGACTTTGAAAGCGGAAAGCATATGACGTTATAATTGGGATACCATTGTATAGTTATAGGCGTATCTCGCTATTTGTATGAAGCTATTGTATCATATTTGTTGGCTTATCAAAACTGACATTGATATCACATTCATAATGAGTCTGAAGTGCACATTTATAACAATGCAGAAGGTTACAGTTTTACTATACCAACACTTCCGTAGGGAATCTAAGAGAGGTCATCTATATTGCGATATTCATAACCCTGAGAAACGAGCGCAACTGGCGCTTGGTCTGAATAGAGAATCCTTTTCCCGATGGATTAAACAGGACACAAAGTGCACTAATGTCAAGCAAGGAAGGAAAAGAACAATTGACGACTTTGACATAGATGTCATAAGACGGGAGCTCTTGAAAATGTTTGCGACAAATCAACTTGTTACTCTCAAGAAACTGAAATTAAAACTGCAATCAGATTGCAGCATAGACATTTCTAAAAGTACTCTATGAAAATTGTAAGAGCCGCCGGCTTCACCTTCAGAAAAACTATAGGCGGCAGGAATATTATTTGTGAAAAGCCACATTTAATTGCTGCCCGAAGTAAATACCTGAGAAAGATCCGTGAGCGGCGGAGGCAATGCTATGATATTGTATATTTGGACGAATCCTGGGTCAATGCTCACCACACCAATGCTAAAGAATGGCAATCAGTAGACGGTGAACAGAAAAGAAAAATACCAACAGCAAAGGCCAGCGTATTATACTAACACATGCAGGAAGTAGTGAAGAAGGTCTTGTCCATGACGCTGGACTTATTTTCCAATCAAAAAAGTACCGACGGTAGGGACTACCACACAGAAATGAAGGGACATATTTTCAGGCACTGGATGGAGAAAGATCTACTTTCAATTCTAAACAGACCATCATGCTTGGTAATGGATAATGCATCCTATCACAACGCAGTATCAGCGGAAGACAAAGTACTAACTGCATCAAATACAAAAGATCAAATTAGGACTTGGCTTTCTAAGGAAAATGTCAGCTTCGATGATACATATTTGAAACCCGAGTTGTTGCACCTGGTGAGGATGACAAATAAGAAAAAGGTGTTTCATATTGACAAAATCATTGCGGAATACGGCCACACGTCTTTGCGACTACCTCCATATCATGCTCACCTCAATCCGATAGAGCTTGTCTGGGCTAAAGTAAAGGGCAAGTTGCCGAACAGAACAGGACGTTTAAAATGTGTGATGTTGAAGTTCTGACACGTGAGTCCTTCTCAATGATAGACATGCAGTTCTGGAAGATGTGTGTTGAACATGTGCTCGAGAGGAAGACGAGTACTGGCACCGAGATGGATTACAATTTGTCCAGCTAGTAACAATTATCAACCTCATGGAATCGTCAGATTCGGGATGATACAAATCATATTTTGATTACAGACTGAGAAATAGCAACGTATACATTTCCATATCCAAATGCGTCTACCATCATACAATTTGTGGTGAAGTTAAGACACCCTGGGGTCTAATGGTGACCGAAGGGGAGGACTAACTGTTGCATATTGTATCCAAGTTCACGATTGCACATAAAGGGCAACACACTTAATTACTTGACCTATCAAGTTAATATGGAGATACACCTATGAATAGAATTGACATGGACACATTCTAGGGATACTGTAAAATATAAAATTTGAGCCCCCGTATTTGCAATTGTCATAAAAGATCAAAGGAATTTGCCGATGTGCAAAATCCGTAGCATCTACGGACTACTGGTTAGCTTTATTTTAGCGTCATGGATATTCTAAGGCTGCATGTAAAAAAAATCACTGAGATCCAACAGGTAGTTTTCGAGAAAATCAATTTCAAACGTGCTCACGAATTAATGGACAGACTATAGGAGCGGTCAAGCGTATATTCTCGTATAAACAAAAATAATACCTTTGCGCTGTCATATCAACATTCTTTCGGTGATTGCACATCGACGGTGCACCTGCACCAGAAACCGAAAGCGCTAAGGCAGAGACGTGCTATAAATCATAAATCGTATACATCAATATCGAAATAACATAGACCAGTATAAAAAAAGCGTTGCGTAAAGGTTTTTAATTATTTAATGGTTCAAAGTGTAGTTTTATTTCGCTGCTTATGTCGCCCCCTTAGGATCCACCTGATGCGGACGCCTCTGTGTATCATAGCACGGCACGGCCCTGTACATATCATGTCGCTGTTGGTATGACAACAAAATGTACATATCATGTCGATGTTGGCATGACAACAAAATGTACATGTCATGTCGCTGTTGGCATGACAACAAAATGTACATATCATGTCGCTGTTGGCATGACAACAAAATGTACATATCATTTCGCTGTTGACAGGGCAACAAAATGTACATACCATATCGCTGTTGGCAGGACAACAAAATGTACATATAATATCACTGTTGGCAGGACAACAAAAGGTACATATCATATAGCTGTTGACAGGAGCTAATTCTATAAGTCATACCATAGGCCAATTCTATAGACCATGAGAGTGCTAGCTTCAGCTAAACATTCTCGTTATGCCCTCTATACTTGCTTAGACTAGCGCAACCCTTGATCCTTTACTTATGGATCTAATTCACAATTACCTCTGAAGTCGGTGTAAGGCTTCCCTGAATAACGAGAATCACTGGGGATAAGGAACGAAAGCATTCACACAAAAAGACTCATTGGTGTCATATTTGATGCTACGACTACGCATGAATTAATAGCGAGCAAACGATTTTCAAAAAGTGCTACTGTGGGCATGACAAATAAATCGAAATATTATGCAACTATTGTCATGACCAAATATTGTGTAGTTACTGTCTGTAATACCTCTTTTGATGGCAGGCTTTCTTTCTTTACGTTCATTCTTTACGACCAATTTTAATCACTCTTTGTGATATGTTTGATCTTTGCCAAGAACGTGTATACGTTCCACATTGGTTTGTAGGCCCCTAAACGCATAGACTTCTACACGTTTAGGACATGTGCATCCGATTTCAGCCAAACCTCCTTAGTCGCCTCTTACGACATGCGTGGTAGGTAACAGTGGTTTCATTCTTTACACCCCAAATTTGGGCCCCGGTAACCACTCGGGCCGATGGCAGTCTAATACATGGGGGAACGAGATCATGAGGAATGTTAATGGTCGCATGGCTAGTGCAGTTGCCGTGAAACTGTTTAAGTTAGAATTTTTCGTTTATGCCCCGATAGAAAAAAAAATTAATTGTATTATTGTGGATTGAACACTGGAATCCATTCGACCAGACACACCTCTCACAATCTCTCTCTCTCTCAGCCTTTTACCCGAATTGGGGCATAGGCTCCAACCAACTCATGTCAAGTCTTCCTATCTCTAGCTATCTCCCGCAGCTCCCTCCAGCTCTTCTTTATATTGTTGATCTCTCCCCTAAAATCTCGTCTCCTGTATTTCTTGGCCTCCTTCTGCTGTCCTGCGGGTTGCAGGAAAGGACCCTTCTTGTTATATTCCCTTCAGGTTTTCGAAAAGTGTGTCCTATCCAGCGCTTTTGCTAATCTCTTTTCACTTTAATTTGTCTTGTTCTCATCTTGTCGTGACATCTAAATCGAAATATTATGCAACTATTGGCATGACAACTAAATATACAAATTGCAAATGCAACCAACATTGCACATTAACAGACAAGCTGTCAGAAAAGTTGCACTTGCACTCGTTTTATTTGAAGTGTAAACAAAATCTGTCAATTTGGTATGAAATTACGTTTGCATGAGTTTTGTTTTTTCCATTTGAAATTAATCACCATCATTAAGATGAGTTTATCTAGGATGGTCGCCCGTCTGTCCAGCGTGTTCGTGGCGCGTTAGACTACGGGTGACTATACCTCTGTGTGTGCGGGTTCAATTCCGCGGATGGCAGAAAAAGCCACAGATTCCCCAGATTTACGGTGTTCGTAGCACCGAACCGAAGGGTTACGATGTCCATGGCACCGAGCCGAAGAGCTGAAAAGTTCAAGTGCTTCTGGATCGGGAAGAAAAAAAAAAACAATCTAGGATGGTCCTGACCGACATTTGTAGTTACTTATGAACCGGATCGCAATGTGTTCAAGCTTTTGGTTCAAGCCGCCCAGATCACAAAGAGTGGTTAAATTGGTTGATAAGAACGGGTGCAAAGAAAACGAATTACTATCTTTCTTCTTCTTTTGTCGTCACACTGCTACCGGGATGTTGCCCACTGTAGTGGTTTTCTGTTTTTGTCTTTCGCTGTTCTGGTCGCTGAGTGATTGTTGTTTTTGCTCTTTGACATGATTCTGCTATGTCATCCAACCATCTTTTTCGTGGTCTTCCTCTAGTCTTCTTTCCTGATGTTCTGTTGTAGAAGAGTTATTATAATCAACATAATTCTTCCCTTCAGACTTGTTCGACAATATTTCATATCTTGTGTGTATACATGCATCTGCCTCTGTTACTTGTCATAAAAATGGGGTTTCTCTGTCTGTGGTTAAGCCCTTGTCTTGCAAGACGAAGGTCATGGGTTCAAATCCGGTAGCTCCGTTCTGTTCACGAGTGCATTTTTTTTTTTCTAGAGACGGTTGTTGACGGATTGTTCGCACTTTGTGTGATATTCTCGGCAGGTGGCGTGTTATTTCTTCGTGGAGGGACCATGCCATTTTGGGGTAAAAATCCGGTGCAATGAAGTCAATCCGTCGCCTTTAAAACCCTATTAAATCTTGTCAGAAAACCAGGTTGACAACTTAAGGAACGATAATAATGTAGATCTCATCAGATTCAATCACACTTTTACAAGTTATCTTTTCTTGCAAACGCGAACAATTGAGCCAATTAAAATCTTAATACTATTTTTGTTATCTTTACTTGTTCTTAAAATAGCAATCCAGATTGACATTAGTTGGGTTTTTTGTCGAATATATATGTGGGTCACACCCGTGTGTTGCTGGGGCTCGCAAAGGAGCAAAGAATAGTAACACTGCGACCTACAAGGTATGTCATAAGAAGCGACTGAGGTTGGGGCCTAGAAAAGCTACCCTAGTAAATAAAAACGTCGCAGAAATCGGATGTGCTGGCCTACGCGTAGGCTAATAACTGGCACAACGTACAATCGCTCCTAGGCTCGGATCACATACATATCACAAAGAGTGGTCAATAGGTCGTCGATATGGAATGTTCGAAGCAAAAGAAGAATGTGGGTCAATTTTGTAAAATGAACTATTCTTATTCCCTTCTGCATTCGCCCACTATAAACTCAGATAGTAGCATGCACCTGATGTGGCTCTTCTGACTGATTTTTACGTGAAAGCCTGTTTACCGTTTTATTGGTTTCCTCGCCATAAAGTCGGGTCTTCTCCGACTTCAGAGGCTTAAACAGTGTACTCACACTGTACAACTCGCAAGGAGTATTAACAAGTGATTGATATGAAGCGTTCCAAGAAGAAGATGACTAAAAATTATACAGGATTTAACCCGATTGTTTTCGAATGTAATGTTTAATGAAGGAAGCCGTCAACTAATATCTTATTTACTGAGATATATCTGAATTTATTTATACATATTGTTTTGTCTATTGTCTATTCCCAGGTGGAATATGTAGTTGGTTGTCCACTCTTGCCGTTAAGCGTAGGGATGGGAGCTTTAATTTGCGTTCTAGGGCTAGATGAGTCGCCCTTGTTGTGTTGTATCCGTGTTTATGTAGTGTGGTCTTGATATTGTCTATCCATCTTTTCTTCGTATCCCTTAGCTCTAGTACCCGATCTCTTTTTATTGTATGTGTTATTGGTGGTTGGTTGTATTTCATTCTCATTAAATGTCCAAACCACTGCATTTGATGTCTTTCGATGTATTCGGTGCATGAAGTTATGCCCATTCTGCTTCTGATGTCTTCATTTCGTAGTCTGTCTTTCCTGGTGACTCCCACTGCCTTCCTCAAGCATTTCATTTCACACGTGATGAAACATAGTGTTACACTTTTAAATGTTTAAAATTACAATCTTTATTTTTCTACTATATTTTTTCTTTCTATTTTACAGATTAGCAATTCTACCATGCTGTTACCTATACTGGACACTGAATTTGTTTCGCATTTAAGACTAATCAGTCTTAACAGTTGTATCAGCGCACACGTAGCATCAACACATTGACTGTTCTATGTAGTAAATATTTCTTTTTGTCAATGATTGCTCCATTCCTGACGACCTAGGGTCATCCCATAAGGTAATAGGGGTCTCTGTGGCTAAGTGGTTACGCCCTTTGCCTTGTGAGTCGAAGGTCGTGGGTTCGAGTCCGGATCGCGCCGTTCTGTTCATGAGTGCAATTTTTTCCAGAAACCCCTAGGATTGTTGCTGGAGCTACGAGGTTCGTGCTTTGTGCAATACTCTCGGCAGGTGGTGTGCCATTTCTGCTGAGAAGGACCGAGCCATATGGGGTATAACCCGGTGCAGTGAAGTCAATCCTTCGGTTTTTAAACCCATAAGGCATCATCAACTTTACCCACTCAAGCACAGTCACTTTAAAAATATGAATATTTAGGAGTAATATAACATCAAGTATTAGTGCGTCTGTAGCTCGATCACAACCCAAGCGTACCTGGTTCAAACTCCGCAGCGGGCAAGTTTGGAAGCAAATTAATTCCCTTGTATTTATACGAACTATAAAAATAGACATCACCGTTCAGAAATCAATGACAAACTACTGAACGTGTAAGGGGTGTCTAGCAAATCGACTTGTTTACTGTTGTTGATGTCTAGGTCCTGTAAAGAATATGCCACCATGTTCATTTTTAATTTTAAAACAATGAATTATCAGATGGGATAACGCGAGACTCGCGTAGGAAGTAGAGTGCGTTCTGATGAAACTCCTCTTCCCCCTCCCTCCTCTTTCCCCCTATCCCTATTTAGAATATTGATTTTAGACTGTTTAAATGTTAATGAGAAACTTATTAATTAACGTCCGGATGTAATCCTATTTTAGCTTGTTAAAAATGTAACTAATTAGCTATTGTGATAATATAACACAACCCAAGCGTAGTTGATTCAAACTTAGCTGCAGAGAGTTTGGAAGCAAATTTGTTCAAGTGGATTTTTATGAACGATAAAAACAGACCTTACCATTCAGAAAAAAACATTGCGAACTACTGAACGTATAATTGGCACCTAGAAAATCGACCGAGTGTGGTTGATGGCGATGTCTTTTAAAGGATATGTCACGATTTTAATTTATTTGTGACGGTGTTAGATATGACTGATCATAGGTGGTCATCATAGCTGACTCATATCAGGAATAAATACATATCATGGTAAACGATCAAACCAAATTAAGAATAATATGACAGAAATGATAAAGTGGAGAAACAATATCAACCGTTTTCGTCATTTCTATCGACATTACATGATACATTGCAAAACAGGATTTCTCGGCCTTTTGGCAGGTCAAAATGTAGTGCACACTTGATCACGGCCAAAGAGTGGGAGACCTTCATTAAACGCCAAATGGCAAAATAAAACCCATTAAACAAATTCCGAGCGATCTCATTCGAAAGACTGATGGCGCTCGATTTTTACACGTTTTACCGTTCACTCGTACTGGGACCACCCGTTGTGGCATTTCCAGGTAGGGCCCTATTTTTTTTTTAAATAACATTCTAAATAACATGACCGAAATGAAACAGCGAAGAACGAGTATCATTAGATTTTTGTTTGTATCTATATTCACTTCGTGTCCCGATTGCCATATAAGGCTTCCACAAGAGACCTCCACTGTTGCCGTTCTGTTGCCTTTCTACCACGTTTCCAACGTCAGGCCACACTCCTTCAACTCTCTCTCCACCGTTCTTCTCCATGTTTCCTTTGGATGTCCAGGCCTTCTCTTCACTTCCTCTGTCCATCTGAGAGCTGTCCCTATGCCCCCCCCACACTGCATACGACACACATGTCCAAACCACCTCCATCTTCATCTCTTAATGATAATCTCCAAGGATGCTGCACAGTCTGTTCGTTTCAAAAGCTCCTCATTTGTTATAGTATTTGGCCAGAAAATTTGCAGGATTCTTCTTAAACATTTATTCTGAAATGTCTTCAACTTGTGTATTATATGTTGTGTCATTTACCAGCATTCACTAATGTATAATAGCACTCCCAGTACATTATTCTTCCAGCATTCACTATTGTACAATATCATTCCCAGTACATTACTTCTTCCAGCATTCACTATTGTACAATAGCATTCCCAGTACATTACTTCTTCCAGCATTCACTATTGTACAATATCATTCCCAGTACATTACTTCTTCCAGCATTCACTATTGTACAATATCATTCCCAGTACATTACTTCTTCCAGCATTCACTATTGTACAATATCATTCCCAGTACATTACTTCTTCCAGCATTCACTATTGTACAATAGCATTCCCAGTACATTACTTCTTCCAGCATTCACTATTGTACAATAGCATTCCCAGTACATTACTTCTTCCAGCATTCACTATTGTACAATATCATTCCCAGTACATTACTTCTTCCAGCATTCACTATTGTACAATAGCATTCCCAGTACATTACTTCTTCCAGCATTCACTATTGTACAATAGCATTCCCAGTACATTACTTCTTCCAGCATTCACTATTGTACAATAGCATTCCCAGTACATTACTTCTTCCAGCATTCACTATTGTACAATAGCATTCCCAGTACACTACTTCTTCCAGCATTCACTATTGTACAATAGCATTCCCAGTACATTACTTCTTCCAGCATTCACTATTGCACAATAGCATTCCCAGTACATTACTTCTTCCAGCATTCACTATTGTACAATAGCATTCCCAGTACATTACTTCTTCCAGCATTCACTATTGTACAATAGCATTCCCAGTACATTACTTCTTCCAGCATTCACTATTGTACAATATCATTCCCAGTACATTACTTCTTCCAGCATTCACTATTGTACAATAGCATTCCCAGTACATTACTTCTTCCAGCATTCACTATTGTACAATATATTCCCAGTACATACTTCTTCCAGCATTCACTATTGTACAATATCATTCCCAGTACATTATTTCTATATATTTTAAGTTTTGTCTTAAGATTTACTCCTTTTGTTTTCCAAATTTTGTTGAGAGTCGCAAAAGTTTAACTTCCTTCTTTTTCTGATGATATCCTTTACTTTTGTACAACTGATGATAAGTATATTAGAGAGAATTTATGAAGAGACGGGACCAGTTTTCGCAACTGTCTATCCATGAAGATGATATGAGTACGGTGTACTGACAGGATCAAACGATTGTCACATGTCTTCGTAATATCTCACCTGAAGCGGATAAAGTAATCTGTTGAGATATGATCAAACGATTGTATGACAAGTCTCAGAAATATTTGATGTCATTGAGAGGTTAATGTATGCTGAAATAACATGACTGTACGACAATATTCTTCAAACTATTTAACCTGTTTGAGGAGGTTTTTGGCTATTCAATTGGTTATTGGTTACTACATTGACGCCATTGCACTCCTGGCAGACCCATAGGTGCTCAGTCTCCTCCAACAGATATCGATATAGGGGAGGGGCTGCAGTAAAACTATGTAAAATGGCGAAACACGTAATAACAAAGTACTGTAGTTTTACAAAATACAAAAAACAATACACAACAACGTTTCCACCAAAATGCCTTTATCACGCAAAGGATACAACAGGAGTTAATATAGTTTTACAAAATACAAAAACAATGACAATACACAGCAACGTTTTGATCAAAATGCCGCTATCAAGCAAACGATACAACATGAGTAAAACAGGAGTATTCATGTTGTACCATTTGCTTGTTAAAGGCCTTTTGGTCGAAACGTTGCTGTGTATTATCATTGTTTTTGTATTTTGAAAAACTACAGTACTTTGTTATTACGTGTTTCGCAATCAGATATCGAAGAGTATGGATGGTTCCCATGGCTCGCTATTTAAGCACACTCCTCACTCTGCCCCTCAGGCATCCAGTTCTACTTGTACAATGGGTAACTTCAAACTGCTTAAAACGTTGGATCGATTCAGAGCCAATTATAAACGTGTGTCCTTCGGACTCAGGTAAGAATTATAGGAAATCAACCACAACTACACCACGTGACCTCACATTCCAGTATTGGTGTATATAGACGAACTCATTTTAAAATCTACACAAAATGCTAAATCGAAGTTATATTATGCAACAAGTTAAGTTTAACAATAAGGAATATCAATATTATGAATAGTTTTCACCAATAAATAACCATACTCACAGAATTGTGTAAAATTGCAAAAAAAACTTACAGTGTTCTATAAATATATAATCACAACAGATATACATTCCAGCCCCCTTCTCTGATCTAAGTCAGGGATTCCCCGGTCAGTTGTCTCTCCTAGTTATCTAGAGTTGGCTGTGATCGATTCAACATCTATTTTAGTGTCTTCATCCAACAGGCAGTAGCGAAGAAACAGAAGAACATCCCACTTATCCATCTTCAACTTCCCAACAATCGATGTTGTTGATGCAAGTCTGTCCCCTTTCTCATTACCGCGAACACCCACATGCCGAGGACAGGATCCTCGTATGTTTCTGGAGGTTAGAAACTTCTATAGACGACATCCACTCATACCGTATCCTGCCGTTTGGATTTTCTGAAGCATTGACTGGGAGTCAGATAGAACGACAGCCCCAGTAAATTATATTTGCAGGTATTATTTTAGATACCTGTGAATTAACACTTATGTTATAACAGAAATGTCATAGGTATACATATTCTACTCTGATCAGTTCTCAATGGCGAAGTGGTTAAGACGTTCGCCTGTCGTTCTAAAGGTTGCGGGTTCGAATCACATGTGTAATTCTTCATGAGATCCTTAGGATTTTTGCTGGAGTTATAGAGTTGGTTTAGTGCTACTTCTGTCGACAGGGATGGAGCCATATGGAGAATCCCCGTGAAATGAAGTGAACCCTTCGCCTTAGACCCTTTTATCGCTCGAGTAGTTACCGGGCCTAAATTTGGGATGTAAAGAATAGAACCACTGTTACCTGCCACGCATGTCGTAAGAGGCGACTAAGGAGGTTTGGCTGAAATCGGATGCATGTGTCCTAAGCGTGCGTTTAGGGGTCTACCAAACCAATGTACAACGTATACACGTTCGTGGCAAAGATCAAACATATCACAAAGAGTGATTAAAATTGGTCGTAAGACAACGGAAGAAGAAGAAGAAGACCATTTTAAATCCTTCTCCGATAATATTTCTCGAAACTAGTTATTGCTCTCTGTGGCGTGTAGGTAAGATTCTATAAGAAACTATTACATCATCTCGCTCAATAGGTACTAGCAGTGGCGGCTCGTGGTCATTTTTCTTGGTTGGGCCAGACACCAATTGTTGGAAAAATCAAGGTTTTTGGAGTATTTACTATTATTTGTCTATTCCGGGAAGGTATTCCCCTTTCGATTATCGGTGGGGCCGGGCCCCACTGGCCCTTAATGACGAGCCGCCCCTGGGTACTAGGTTTGTTCCCCGAGAGGAGATATTGGAATATTCTTTTTCAAGAAGATCTTGTGAGATATAGTTTCAAGTCCTCTATCGAAGATGGACGATACAACGTAGCTCTTGTGTTCAGAAAGTTCAGAAAGTAAAAGAATCGTTGACAGTTAAAAATAGATCAGAATGTAATTTAAAGACGCAGCACACGCAAAACTCATTAACAATATTTAGATAAAATTACTAAAAAATTGTCAAGACTCCAACATCTGAGACCGTAGCCGGTGCAACGAAATGTGTGCACTGTCGCTGAGATCTTCCTTTGTAAGAAAAAGATTAGAACACACGTTGTTATTCATCAAAGTTCAAAGGTTATGGTCATATGAATTATTCAATATCTTTCTCAAAACATTGAAGTAGATTGATATGTTGATATATTTGATAGATCATCACGATTGCACTTCGGTGCGTAACCATGTGTTCTTCGATCTCTTTCTTACGCAGGAAAATCTCAGCTGCAGTGCACGAACCCCGTAGCACCGGCGAGGGTTCCAGATGTAATTTTAAAGATGTTGAAGATATTTATATAGGAATGTAGTTTTTAATCTTCTTCTAATGAATATTGCTTGAGCAGCGGTTTATCAGACTTCTCTTTTGGATTTTGGAATTTCAAGTAATGCAAATAAAATTGTTGTTACAGTTTACAGGTTAGTAAGGTTAAAAATTATTAGTTTTTTTTTTTTGGCTAGAATTTGTACTGATCAAATCATATTTCCTATCGAATCTATTGCATTTAAATAGACTAAATCATGTGAAATCAAACATTTGTAAAACCTTCTTGTCTTTTCCTCCATAATAGAAACAAATCAAATGAAAAGACAATGGCAACGTCTTGTGCGAAAACAACAATTTAATTCATAGAAATCTTCATCAGCCAGCTAGCCTCAGCTCCTCAGCTAGCCCTCAGCTAGCCCTCAGTTTATAGTGGAAAGGAAGCTTCATCGATCGATTACATCAATTTCTTTTCAAGGAAAATGTTTCTCAACATAAGTAGCCCTGATTCAGTGTTAGAACTGTTGGATCCAAAACTTTCCCCCAGCTACCGCTGGATCTTGAAGATACAGACAGTTATGGAACCTATCATTGTAGTTTTAGGTAAGCATTGTTTCTTTTCTTAGTCTTAGTTTATATTATTATATTGTTTGTATGCAGAATTGCCCTCATTTTTTGCAACATCATGCTGGTTTTGTATTTTTAAACATTTTGGTTCTTTGTAAATTTTTGCTTTATTTATGTAACATTGTACTTATGTGTAAGATGTTAAGTCTTTGTTCGATTCATCGATTGATTTATTGATTGATTGATAGGATTATCATCACTACACTTCGGGAGTAACCATGTCTGCTCTGATATCTTTCTTACACTGAACGATATCAGCTGTAGAGCACGAACTCAGTAGCACCGACGTGAGTCCCCCTGTGTAATTTTGAAGAATATGAACAAGACATTTTGTAGAAATCCTATTTCTAATTTTGTCCAATGAATTTTTTGTCCGGACAGCGACTTTCCAGCCTGCTCTTCACGATTTTGAGCTGTCAAGGGTTTTTAACGTGATCAAATTGAACACGGCACCTACGCTTTATCGTCCGTCTCCGATATGACTAGGAACTCGATCTCACCTACACTGAGATCAGTGATCTCTGGAAACATATCCCAATGGCTCCACGATGGAGAGAATCAAGTACCTTCAGAACGAAGGGCGATCACCAAACCTCTACGTCACAGAGACTCCCTCTATTCTTATCCTGACACTGTGAGTCAAAACAGGATTAGAGACAAGAAAGAGAAAGACTCTCATACGCTCTTGAAGGATTCTCGCCCGAGTGGTTACCGGGGCCCAAATTGGGGTGTAAATAATGGAACCACTGTTACCTTAAACGCATGTCGTAGGAGGCGACTAAGGAGGTTGAGCGTGGGGCTAGCTACCCCACACTGTAAAAACACTAGATGGCTACAGAACGGAGAGCGAACCGAGTAAATGCTGGCTGAAACCGGACACATCGCCGAAGGATATGCACCAGAGCTTCAAATGGCGCTGAAGATGTGACGTAAAACACACCAATGCTAAGGCTGCATGAATAAGATTTCCACATGAATAGAATTTATGCGGAGATCTTGTATATCGGTCTGGGCGGTGATAGCAAGAGAGAGAGAGAATGATTGTATTACATATTTATCAGCGACCTGTATCATCGATCTCTTGATAGAAATATCCTAGAGTAATAAAATCTGAAAAATTCTTTCATCATTCCTTCAGTTGCTTTAATGATGCCCATATTTCGGAGATTTGAAAGTGTACTCGTGCGTTCATGCATTATAGTAATATAATTGGAAAATAAATTACACTCGAATGTCACCGGATGCCATGAAAGTGTATAATTTCTTGATAGATTGCAAACTATTGGGAATGTTTGGCAGTCAGTCTATGGCGTTAATGGAATTGTAGACTCGCAAATTGTTTTCCAGATCACCCATACAAGTTAATAAGAAGGATAATGAGTCATAAATGACAAATACAAGTTAATAAGAAGGATAATGAGTCATAAATGACAAATACAAGTTAATAAGAAGGATAATGAGTTAAATATCACTTTACATGGTAACCGTCTAACACCAGTTCAAAAATTGTGCTATTGTTGTAGGAGGGGGGCTTTTTCTTTTATATATGGTGGAATTTACTTGGTTGAGATTGTACTCTAATTCCTTCTTAGACACCCTCCTACCATCTGGGATAATCTTTACGATACAAATATATATCAATATTATCATCATGTTCGTGTTATTCGTATTATATAGTGATGGTAATGATATTAATGATATTGATGGTACTCCTTTTTTCCTCTCCTTATAATATATCATTTATTGTCCTTCTATGTAATCCATTCTATTTCCATTCATTTCTTTGACCCCATTGTCTTCCATTTGTTCCTGAACTCCCTTTTTATCCATTTCTTCTGGTGCATATCCTTTCGTTCCTCTTGGATTGTGGCTACATGATATTTAGCAGTTTAAATTATGCCTTTATTTTGATGATGATTTTCTAGACAGTGTTCGATGATGTTATAAAGCTTGAACTCAATAGTTGGTGGAATTCATAACAAGTTTTTATTCAAGTTACTTGCAGTCAGACAGAACACGTCTTCTCAGTCTAAGGGTTCATTGTCGAATCTTCTGTTTGTTTACTAACTGTTTTTTTAGCAACCGTTCCTAAATCGTCACTATTTTACTACACAAAAACGTCATGTGTTACTTCTGTTAGAAGTGCAACACATAGTCTCAACTATTAAATATCTAATTATACTACACTAACTATCTGGCTAACTGTCCATTCCTCCGCTGCCACCTGGGGAACTATGACACTATCTCTAGTACATGGTCACTGCCAGCCTTTCTCTTGATGAAGAAATCAACGCTCGTGTAGGGAGTGCGGCTACTACATTCGGCAAACTTTCAAAGCGAACGTGGGACAACACAAAACTGACATTGCAGACGAAGATTCAAATATATTGAGCCTGTGTAATTAGTTCTTTACTATATGGCTCAGAAACATGGACAGCCTACTCAAGACACGAGAGGAGACTTAACATCTTTCACCTTCGATGTCTCCGCAAGATTATGAACATCAGGTGGTACGACAAGATAACCAACTCTGAAGTACTGCAACGTGCAAACCTGCCTTCCATCATAGGCATGCTCAGCAGTAGACGACTAAGATGGTTAAGGCATGTGAGAAGAATGGAAACTTATCGCATACCAAAACAAATGTTGTTCTGTGAACTTTCGGAGGGGAGGAGGCACCAGGGCAGACCACTGTTCAGATATAAAGATGTCTGCAAAGCCTCAATGAAAAACTTTTCTATAGGTCCCAGCATATGGGAAGGATTAGCTGATGACAGAGTTTTGTGGAAAGCCAAATTACGCAAGGGCGCAGAGTCTTTTGAGAAGAAACTTGTGTATGAGCTGAAAGACAAGAGAGAAAATCGAAACTCAGAAGTTGTCACAGTAAAACACTTGCCAATTGACCGTCTGTAAAGACGAAAAAGGCCATATAATGAGTCATAAATGACAAATGCAAGTTAATACGAAGGATAATGAGTTATAAATGATAAAAATTATTAAGACAAAAATAAATCATATGTATAGCAAATTAAATATTTTGAAAAGTCCGACCGGAAGCAGTGCAAGACAGACACTGTTTGGAACCCGTAGGGAAAAGGGTAGGGAAGGTCTAGACAGACCTGGAAAAGAGAGCTGGAGGCTGATAATAAAAGTATAGATAAAAGATGGAAAGGATTGAAAGGAATGGCGAGAGAGAGGAAGAGCTGGAAGAAGTTTGTTGAAGGCATAGGCTCCGCTGAGAGTTAAAAGGTGAAGAAGAAGAAGAAAAAATATATTTACTGGTACTTCAGTATTGCCCCACATCGATTATGATGACCACCCTTATGTTGCCCCACATCGATTATGATGACCGCCCGTATGTTGCCCATGCTTACATTGGAAGCAGATAATATTAACACTGCAACCTACAAGTCATATCGTAAGGGCGACTGAGGTAGGGCCTAGGAAGCTACCCTAATAAATAAAAAGCGTCGCAGAAATCGAATTTGCTGGCCTACTTGTAGAAGAAACAAGTAAAAGACTTTGCTTACCTGGGGAGCATTTTTTCAGCAAACGGAAGAATAACTAATGAATTTCAACACAGATGCAACAAAGCAAATCAAATGATAGAACAAATGGCGTCAATTTTAAGATGCAAACATGTCATCATGAACACAAAAAGAGCAATGTTCAACACAATCTTTCACCCGAGTGGTTACCGGGGCCCAAATTTGGGGTGTAAAGAATAAAACCATTGCTACCTGCCACGCATGTCGTAAGAGGCGTCTAAGGAGGTTTGGCTGAAATCGGATGCACATGTCCTAAAGTGTAGAAGTCTATGCGTTGAGGGACCTACCAAACCAATGTGCAACGTATACACGTTCTTGGCAAAGATCAAACATATCACAAAGAGTGATTAAAATTGGTCGTAAAGAACGAACGCAAAGAAGAAGAAGAAGAACACAATCTTTCTCCCACATTATGTTACCAGTGCCAAACCTGGACACTGACAACAAATGATAGAAGAAAACTAGTCACGACAGAGATGAAGTGTCTACGCAGAATGCCGGGTGTAACTAGAAGAGACCGGTTGAGAAATGAAGACAGAAAAAAAAGTGGTTTCAACATCAGTACTACAGTACTTCATCAAGAAATAACAAATTATATGGTTCGGTCACGTAAGTAGATTACCAACAGACAGTGCACCTCAAAGAGCACAGTTGCTCCGATACAATGGGTACAAAGCAAAAGGCCGGCCACGCAAAAGATGGACCTCAGAGATAACAGAGGCGACGAAAGAGACTATCTACGAAGCGCATACAAGGGCCCGTTTTAGAATTCTTGACCTAACGCTGTGAGACAAACAGGGTTCGAGAAAAGAAAGAAAGACTTGTAGAAACCTAACTGGCACAACATACGATCGTTTTAAGGCTCAGATCACATACAAATTATAAATAGTGGTTAACAAAGGGTCGATATGGAGCGTTCAAAGAAGAAGGAGTATACATTGCAATATAAATGCGTACAGAGACGAATATATTTACCTTAGTGAACTGGTTACATTAAAAATATTGACACGAAATTGCTTTTTTATTTAGTCAATGTTTACTGACTGACCTTAAATAAAAAGAAACTTAATGATTGAATGTACTCTGGTGACTGTCTAGTGCTACACCGTAAATAAATAATAAAATATGGTAAATGCTGATAAGCTTTTACGACTACACTTAAGATGTTTGTGTTTCTGGAACTGTGTGAAGATCTCAAGGGACTCACTCGGACAATGTTTACGGGACAAAACGGACCAAACATTTCCGGAGAATGTTTACACTGAGGTCTTAGCAGACGGTTTACTTGTCCTTTCTAAAATTCTGCATGACAGTCCAAATACAATACACATAAAAGAATTTTAAAGTGTTGTGAGGATGTCTCATTTTTCTAACAATGAAATACAATTAGTAAGAGTGTTGATAGGTTCAATGTTGTGTACATAAAGTATATACACTTTTACTTTCAATGTGTGTAGTATCTTTACTTAATGTTGACAAAAGTATATACACTTTTACTTTCAATGTTGTGTATACAAAGTGTAAATAAAACACTTTACTTTCAATGTATGTGTAACAGTGAAAGTATATACACTTTTACTTTCAATGTTGTGTACATAAAGTATATACACTTTTACTTTCAATGTGTGTTACAAAGTAATACACTTTTACTTTCAATGTTATTTGTACACAAAGTCATATACACATTTTACTTTCAATGTTGTGTGCAGAAGTATATACACTTTTACTTTCAATGTTGTAAGTATACATTAAAGTACATATAAACACTTTTACTTTAATGGTGTGTACACAAAGTATATACACTAGAAAAATCTGACCAGCAACGGCGGATTGCGGAAGGGCCATTCTGAATCTGGACTGTTTGATTCTGGACACGACTTTGCTAGCGAATTTCCACCATGTTTGGTCGGGTATTTTCTGGTTTCGTTTGCCGAGCTACTGAGTTAGTGCTTGGGCAACGCTGTGAGCTATGAATGTTACATGGAATTTAGAAAATTGGAGGACAGCAGTTATGACGAACTGACTCAATCTGCCGTAGGCAGTGATATAGCGTGTGCAGAAAGCTGGATTTTGTCGTGATTGATGTTCCCTTCTGCATGAATTGCAATTCAAGTGATGAACAGTTTTGTGTTGACGCTTCGCGACGGCCATATGCATTTATGCGGTGCAGGTTGATTTTTGTGGCGGTACGGCTGTTTCATTCTGGTTTTGTTCACACTGGATACAGTTATTAGCATTTCGTGTGATTTTCGTTGGCACAGAAACGGAGCAAATATGGGATGACCCGTTGCAGTGAAGTTGGAACCGTACAATGAATATGTATATACACTTTTACTTTCAATTTGTGTAACAAAGTTAATACACTTTTACTTTAATGTTGGATGTACACAAGGTATCTTTATTCAATGCTGTGCTACACAAAGTTATACCTTTTTCAATGCGATACCGTAATTATCCACGTTACTTTCAATGTTCGTACACAGACTCAACTACACATGTTGGTAAAAGCGGTGATACTGACCCCATCAACCCTCGTTGTGCCAGGTATCACATTTAATACAGGCCTACTGTGTTACAATTACCACATTGAAGTTGTTACCAGTTAATCAATGTTTTAACAATAATAACTTTTATTAATTTGGTACAAAAGTAAATACACTTTTTTTAATGTTGTGTACAGAAAATGTATATAACGATGTACAAACTTAATGATTAACAGGTGTACACTTATTTCAATCTGAGAAACAGAAGCATGCGTAATAATGAACTTTTACTTTCTAATCTACTAGTCAGGTAGAAAGAGATTTAGAACAGATTTATGTTGTGCCAAAACGGTCTTTACTTTCATTTGCTACATCTAGGACTACCTTTTGCTTTGTATGTTGTTCAAGTTAATAACTTTTCTTTCAAGTTTGGTAACTACATTATGTGCTAAAATATAATTTTTGTGTCTAGAAGTTCAATTGATTTTTCAATTTTGTCGAAATTATATATTTTACTTTCAATGTTTGTCGAATTATATCACTTTTTTCATTTTTACTTGATAGTTTCCCTTTTTCTTCAACTGTTTCAATCTATCACTTTACTTTCAATGTGTGCAGATAAGTAAGAATTTGACTTCAATGTATTGTACACAAGAGTTAAATACTTATTCAAATTTTACACAAGCAATAATTTACACATATCCTTTCAACGCAACTTTCATTTCATTCAGGTTGTGTACACAAGTTATGCATTGGATCTTTCAATGTTTGTTTATTACACTTTTACTTTCAATTTTTCATTGCTCCGGACACTTTCCTATAGTGTCTGTTACACAAGCAATACCTACCTCCAACTGATGTACACAAGTCGATTAATACCTTTCACTCCAATGTTGTACCAAAATTTCATTTTATTTCAATTTGTAACAGCAATACTATTTACTTTAAGTTGGTTTAAAAAAATCTTCTTTGCCCACTCTTGGGTTCAAAATATCACTCTATCCTTCTCAATGTTGTGTAGAAGTAATACACCTTCAATGTTTGTACCAACGTTAATACACTTTTACTTTCGAATGAGATAGTGTATTCAAATTTTACTTTCATGTTGTGTCACACTGTAACCCCTTTATCCATGTTGTGCAGGATCATACTCACTGAATACTCAAATGTGTGAAAGTATAGCTTTACCAATGTGAAACATTAATCACTTTTACTTTCAATTTGTTGTACAAAGTAAAACTTTTACTTTCAATGTTGTGTACACAAAGTTAATACACTTTTACTTTCAATGTTGTGTACACAAAGTTAATACACTTTTACTTTCAATGTTGTGTACACAAAGTTAATACACTTTTACTTTCAATGTTGTGTACACAAAGTTAATACACTTTTACTTTCAATGTTGTGTACACAAAGTTAATACACTTTTACTTTCAATGTTGTGTACACAAAGTAAATACACTTTTACTTTCAATGTTGTGTACACAAAGTTAATACACTTTTACGTTCAATGTTGTGTACACAAAGTTAATACACTTTTACTTTCAATGTTGTGTACACAAAGTTAATACACTTTTACTTTCAATGTTGTGTACACAAAGTTAATACACTTTTACTTTCAATGTTGTGTACACAAAGTTAATACACTTTTACTTTCAATGTTGTGTACACAAAGTTAATACACTTTTACTTTCAATGTTGTGTACACAAAGTAAATACACTTTTACTTTCAATGGTGTGTACACAAAGTTAATACACTTTTACTTTCAATGTTGTGTACACAAAGTTAATACACTTTTACTTTCAATGTTGTGTACACAAAGTTAATACACTTTTACTTTCAATGTTGTGTACACAAAGTTAATACACTTTTACTTTCAATGTTGTGTACACAAAGTTAATACACTTTTACTTTCAATGTTGTGTACACAAAGTTAATACACTTTTACGTTCAATGTTGTGTACACAAAGTTAATACACTTTTACTTTCAATGTTGTGTACACAAAGTTAATACACTTTTACTTTCAATGTTGTGTACACAAAGTTAATACACTTTTACTTTCAATGTTGAGAGCCGCTGTAGCGTAGTTGTTAGTGAATTCGCTTCTCAAGGCCGGTGGTCTGGGTTCAGCTCCCGCAATGAGCGTGGAATTTTTCCCGACGGTTCTCAGGTCGACCCAGCCTCAACTGGGTACCAGACATGCTCTGGGAAAGTAAAAGCCGCCGGCGTGATGCTGACCCCATCACCCATCGTGTGCCGAGTCAATGAAAAATACAGGCCTAACACTGTATTGACCTATATACCACGAGATATGAAAGGGTTCCCTTCCCTTACTTTCAATGTTGTGTACACAAAGTAAATACACTTTTACTTTCAATGTTGTGTACACAAAGTAAATACACTTTTACTTTCAATGTTGTGTACAGAAGAATGTATATTAAAACGATGTACAGAAACTTACAGATCTTAGGTGGTCAGACACGATCAGATCAGATCTGGAGAAAACCGAGGGAAGCTGCGGTAATAATGAGTCTTCTTCTACTTTTCTCTAATCCTATCTAGCCTCACAGCGTCAGGATAAGAAGAGATTTCTAGAACAGATTTTAGTGTGTGCTTCATAAACGGTGGTCTTTGTCACTTCTATTACCTCTATTTTTTTGGGCTACCTTTTGCTTTGTATGTACTGTATCGGAGTAAAATAGCTCTTTGAGGCTATTGGTAACTTGTTATGTGGCTGAAAAATATAATTTGTTCTTTCTTGATGAATTTCAGTATTGATGTTGTACTCACTTTTTTCTTGATGAATTTCAGTACTGATGTTGTACTCACTTTTTTCTTGATGTCTTCATTTCTCAACCAGTCTCTTATTGATACTCGTTCTGCGTAGATACTTCATATCTATCGTGTGGCGATAAGGAAGAGAATGGGAATATGGCAGTATTACGAAAGCAGAGATAAATGGATAGTTAAATATTTACAATGACAACAATCAGCATTTCAGACATATCCCTTTATCAACGCAACTTGTCATCATCACCAGGTGCCGTGCCGGCTTGCATAGGCGATCATGGATCTCCACAAATCTCTGTTTTTGGTTTCAGTTTCAGTATCAGTTTGGAATATCTTCATTGCCCTCCGGACATGTCCATAGGTGCTCCGATCTCCTTCGCAATATCTCCAACAGCGTCCAGCGACTGATCGTACCAGTTCGATTTTGATTGATGAGCCTACTCACGTACCTGGTATGCTGTTCTTTTCTTGCTACTCCAATCCCCAAAACCCCTCCTGCAATCTAGTAGTTGACGTGGATTGGTTTAAATGAAAATCTTCTTTGCGGCCACACTCTATGAGGGCGTTCAAAATATCAGCTCTATCCATTGGCTGGCCCTCTGATATGGTGGCAGAGCAAGCCAGCCTGTCTGCTCTCTCACTGCCAACGACACCCATGTGCCCCGGAACGAAGATAAGTGTGATTCTGCAAATTGTTGACGCTTGTATTGATTCAGTCCATTGCCTGCGCACCGAACCAGCCTCTACCTTGCGGATCATACTCAATGAATCACTCAGAATGCACGCATGAGTGTAGCTTTGGGACTCCAGCCAACGTAAAGCATTAGTCACCTTCAGTACCTGCATTGTCATACTGCTTGTTGTGATACGAAATGTACCACTGGCCTCATGGACCATTCTGCCACATGAGCTTTGGTGTTTGCTATCAACTTAGATATTGACGCTCTACCGTGCCATGAAGTCAGACTATCCAAAATTATCTATCTTTGTCTTCCTCTATCTCGTCTACTCTCAAATTTTACCGGTTGTCACAATGTGTTCTAAACCTCCCTCCTCATCACATGCCTGAAAAATGATGACTGCCTCTTTCTTATATTGATGATAAGCCTTCTCTGTGTCTTGATTTCATTCAACATCTCAACATTAGTTATTTTACCAGCAAATGGGATTCTCAACATTCTTCTGTAAACTACATCTCTTTGACCCTCAGAGATTTTTTATCACAGAACATATAAACATGAAATATTAAATAAACTAAAACACAGTTAAACACACTGCTTTTCCTGCCTCTCAATCATTAAGCCCTACTTGTACAACCTGTAAACCCAAACTCTTAAATCGTTGGATTGATTCAACATGGTTTTTAATGTCTTCGCTTATCCACTATTTCAGAAGTGATGAAATTAGAGACATGTCTGGTCAACCACTAGTGACAAATGTTATAAGAAAGAGAAGATGGAGATATGTTGGGCACACCTTGAGGAGAAATGATCAACGAATATCAAAGCAGGCATTGAAGTGAGATGCAAAGGGTTCAAGAAAGAGAGGTCGACCTAAGGAGACCCTGAAACGAACTTTGCTGAGAGAGGAAGGAAATATCGGTCTCAGTTCCATGGAGGAGATTGAGCGAGTTGTCCAGGATAGAGCGGTATGGAGAAATTACTTGCAGGCCCTATGTAACGTATAACGGTACGAGAGGAATTATTATTATTATTATCGACTCGGACACAAAAAGGTTGTGGAGTCAACCCCACACAAGACGTTCCACGCGTGAGAAAAGGAACTGGCAATCCTACCTCCTCCACACTAGATGCTAGAAATATGAAGTAACAAGCATACGATATGGTTTGAAAATGATACGGGCAATATTTTAGTTTATAGTCTATTCATAGCATTTTAAAGGGTTTTAAAGCCGATGGATTGACTTCATTGCACCGGGTTTTACTCCACATGGCTAGGTCCCTCTCCGCAGAAATGGCACGCCACCTGCGGCGAGTATTGCACAAAGCACGAACTCCGTAGCTCCAGCACACAATCCTAGGAGTCTCTGGAAAAAGCTGCACTCGTGAACAGAATGCCGCAGTCCGGATTCGAACCCACGAACTTGGACTCGCAAGGCAAAGAGCTTAACCACTCAGCCACAGAGACCCCCTATTTATAGCATTAGTATTAGTTATACATGAAGTACCCATTCAAAAGCTTTAAGCATTCTTATTGTACCCAAGTTCACATCATTAGCTTAACAGTTCCCCAGAGACTGATTGTATAATTCTACATGTAAAGCACGGCTTACAAATATATATGGTTAACATTTATATTTAATTGTCATTATTAAATTGTCTTCTGGACGTGAACTTTTGCGCTCCATAGGGACTGGCCATTCCAAAATCACAATATACTATAGTCCATTCCAAAATTCGTAGACACGCTGAGGTTTAAATTGTACGAAATCTACCTAATGAATAACATAAAATTGTTGAATGCAGTCTTATATACCTGACGTTCTTAAGAGTTTATGTTTAACTAATCGATAGGTAGCTTGGTTGAAGCAAACAGTATCTTTGTTATAGAATTTTGCTTAAGCACAACAAAATGGTAATCAAGGTTTAGAATTCACAGTAATACACAAAATTACGGCGAATATTTGCAAAGGTGTATCCCGACTACATATTATAAAAAGCAATGTGACATAGTGAACAAATGATATCTTCCAATTTTATTAATGAAATAAATTATGTGTGCCTGCGCCAATGACAATCGTTCAGATACATAGTGAAATGATTATTTCCACGGGATTCCCGATTTTTTCACTTGCTCTAAATTGCAAGTTTAGCACGTAAAAACGCAATTATAGGAATACTTGACTATAGTACTATTAAACTTCTACATATATACCAAATCAAAATCGCTGTTATTTTACAAGTAACAAATAAGTAAACTCTTATTACACTAAAGGATTGGGTGTGCAAAATATACTTAACCAAGGTCGACAATGTTATCTATAGAAAAATGTAAAAATCAATAATTGTTGTCAAGTGGAAGATTTTATATCGGTCGGTAAAGAAGTTCATAAATTTTGGAATGAACACTTCTTCTTCTGCATTCGCCCGCTGTCAATTCAAGAGGGAGTCATGACGCCTGGTATTGCGCTTCTGACTGAGTTTTGCGTGAGGCCTGCTTACGATTTGACCGGTGTCCCTCGCCATGCGGTGAGTCTTCGCCGTCGTCAGAGGTACTTGAGGTTTAGATCCTTCGAGTCGGGATCGCGAGAGAGGGAGAGAGATTCTTCGAGTGTAATCGCTACAGGAAACTAAACACTTGCCTTGAGTCCTCGTATCATTGGTACTTTTACGGCCAGTGTTAATTAGTGAAGTTCGACTTCTCTATCGAATTTCCTGCCTTTGGTGAAATCGTTCCGCACACATTGTATGATATACACTCTTTTATGATCTTTTAAGGTCGTATATTTGGGCTTGGATCTACACCAAACAGCATTTACTACTTTGCTTACTGGGTGATGTCGTTCCGGAACGAACTATAGTAGAGGTTCAACACGTTTCTGTTTTGTTTTATATTTTTACATTGTACTTGATGTCTGTGAGTTGAATTAGAGTAATGGATAGAGCGTTCGCTTATTGAATAGCAGATGAGAGGGTTGCTGGTTCAATCCACCACTTTACGTTACATACAAAATGAAAGGAATTGACTCTCCTACTTCCTGCACACTCAATTCTAGAAATGTGAAGGAATAAGCGGTTCATATCTTAAGATCTGAAAATGCTACAGGATATTTTTAATAACTTGATATCTGGACAATCAATATCTTCAAGAGGTGGGTCAAGGACTTAGTCAATGTTTTTATGTATCCCAAAGTACTTTGGAATTTTTATTTTATTTTTTTGTCTAAGAGCAGGTAAAATTGGCAAAGTTTCATTCCACAATTATATGAGTCAATTAAAAAATTCGACAAAACTCAATTTTGATCTCATGTTTATAATAAGATTAATGCTTTAAGAAATCTTCATTGGTTGTTTCTATTCTGACATGCTTCCCTCACCTGTTGCTATTATTTTGACGCTTCACGATGAGGTAACTGTTGACGAAAATCACCTCTAAACACGATAACTGCTTCCAGCATGTTGGTGGAGGTTGATCTCGTTACTGCATCACTACAGCTACTCTATAATACTTCGTTTACTGTGGTCATTTTGTGTCCGACTCTCGGTCAATGTCTCGAAAGATTCAAAACGACAGATTGAAAACTGGATGAATGTCGGATATTGAGGATTGCAACATCAAATGACTTACGTTGATCTCCTTGTCCTGGACTTGCTGATGTTCGCGACAATGTTAGTTAGTTAGTTTGTTTCTTTCGTACCAAAGGCGGCACATAGGGCAGAGGTTTTAGATCTCCATTTGATGCGGTTCGCTGCTAGCAGTTGGAGATTTCGTATGTTTTTACATCCCAATAGTTTACTTTCTTGTAGAATTGTTCTTCGAAGAGTGCTCTTAGGTCTTCCACGTTTTCTTTTCTCAACTGGTGACCGCATTCGGGCTTGTTGGTTTAGTTTCTTTTCGTCTGCTCTAAGATCACGACAATGAGTGAGCAAATATTTCTGCGTCAACAGCATCTATCTTCAGAATCAAAAGTTGAAGAGGAATCGGCGGATGGCCAGGGGAGCAGAATTGACGGACAACATAAAGAAGGAGTCGCACATATAATTCAAAACCAACATGGCACTGCACTATTACATGGCACTGCACTATTACATGGCACTGGACTATTACATGGCACTGGACTGTTACATGGCACTGCACTATTACATGGCACTGGACTATTACATGGCACTGCACAATTACATGGCACTGCACTATTACATGGCACTGCACTATTACATGGCACTGCACTATTACATGGCACTGCACTATTACATGGCACTGCACTATTACATGGCACATCACTATTACATGGCACTGCACTATTACATGGCACTGCACTATTACATGGCACTGCACTATTACATGGCACTGGACTATTACATGGCACTGGACTATTACATGGCACTGGACTATTACATGGCACTGCACTATTACATGGCACTGGACTATTACATGGCACTGCACTATTACATGGCACTGCACTATTACATGGCACTGCACTATTACATGGCACTGCACTATTACATGGCACTGGACTATTACATGGCACTGCACTATTACATGGCACTGCACTATTACATGGCACTGGACTATTACATGGCACTGCACTATTACATGGCACTGCACTATTACATGGCACTGCACTATTACATGGCACTGCACTATTACATGGCACTGCACTATTAGCACTGGCACATAGCTATTACATGGCACTGCACTATTACATGGCACTGGACTATTACATGGCACTGCACTATTACATGGCACTGCACTATTACATGGCACTGGACTATTACATGGCACTAGACTATTACATGGCACTGCACTATTACATGGCACTGGACTATTACATGGCACTGCACTATTACATGGCACTGCACTATTACATGGCACTGACTATTACATGGCACTGACTATTACATGCACTGCACTATTACATGGCACTGGACTATTACATGGCACTAGACTATTACATGGCACTGCACTATTACATGGCACTGGACTATTACATGGCACTGACTATACATGCTGACTATTACATGGCCTGACTATTACATGGCACTGCACTATTACATGGCACTGCACTATTAATGCACTGACTATTACATGGCACTGCACTATTCTACATGGCACTGTCATGATTACATGGACTATATTAAAATTGGAACCAATAAACGATCGTCTTTTATATACTAGATTTTACTCACAATTTGCACATTAAAAAACAATATGTTATATTGTGATTTAGTAAAAAAACTATATGTTATATTGTGATTTAGTAAAAAAACTATGTTATATTGTGATTTAGTAAAAAACTATTTATATTGTGATTTAGTAAAATATATGTTATATTGTGATTTAGTAAAAAATCTATGTTATATTGTGATTTAGTAAAAAAACTATATGTTATATTGTGATTTAGTAAAAAAACCTATATGTTATATTGTAATTTAGTAAAAACGATATGTTATATTGTGATTTAGTAAAAGAAATATATATTGTGATTTAGTAAACAAACAAAACTATATGTTATATTGTGATTGAGTAAAAAAAATATATGTTATATTGTGATTTAGTAAAAAAAACTAAACGTGTATACGTTGTAGATTCGTTTGGTAGGCCCCTAAACGCATAGACTTGTACATATTTAGGATACATGCATCCGATTTCAGCAAACCTCCTTAGTCACCTCTTACGACATGCGTGGCAAGTAACAGTAGTTCTATTCTTTACACCACAAATATGGACCCCGGTAATCACTCGGTTTAATGTGGTGAGTAGCCAGCGAACTACAACAACCATAAGGGTGCATTCACTTCGACATCTTCTGGTGTCGTTATGGTGGAGTTATGTCCCCATTGGTCTCCATAGAGTACTTTGACAACAGTTCAATAACCAATAATTTCATCCAACCTGCTGCCTTGCAGGTCGGCTGGGGACAAAGGCTGACGGAGAGCGAACCCGGTAAACGCTGGTTGAAATCGGACACGTCGCCGAAGGACAAGCACGAGAGCTCCAAATGGTACTGACGATGTGACGTAAAACAACCGTTCTTGGCAAAGACTGTTTATATATCACAATAATAATAATAATAATATAATAACTCCTCTCGTACCGTTATATGTTACATAGGGCCGGCAAGTAATTTCTCAATACCGCTCCTGTGCAACTTGCTCAATCTCCTCCATGGAACTGAGACCGATATTTCTTGTCTCTCTCAGAAAAGTTCGTTTCAGGGTCTCCCTAGATCGTCCTCTCTTTCTTGAACTCTTTGCATCCCACTTCAATGCCTGCTTTGATATTCATTGATCATTTCTTCTCAAGGTGTGTCCAACATATCTCCATCTTCTCTTTCTTATTACAGTTGTTACTAGTGGTTGACCAGACATGTCTCTGATATCACAATAAGAATGATAAAAATGGCCGAAAACGAACGAACGATCGCGAGAGAGAGAAGAGAAAATAATTCCATCCAATCACAATAACCTTTCCTTTAAAATGTCTTTGCTTGATAAAGGCTTTTTGGTCGAAACGATGCTGTGCATTGTTTTTGTATTTTGTAATACTACAGTGAGCGTCTGTAGCTCAAGCGGTAGTGAGCTCGATCACAAACCCAAGCGTACCTGGTTCAAACCCACGGTGGGCAAGTTTGGAAGCAAATTCGTTTCCGTGGGATTTTTACAAAAGGTAAAAATAGACCTCACCGTTCAGAAAGCAATGGCAAACTACTGAACGTATAAGTGTTGTCTAGAAAATCAACGACTCGTTTACTGTGGTTGATGGCTACGTCCTTTAGGATATGCCACGATTTTCATTTTCAATATTACATTACTTTGTTATTTACGAGTTTCGCCACCTTTCAAATGTTGACACTTAACAATAAGTTATGATGCAACCTGTCCACCGCTTGAAGTACATTTATCTTGTCACTAAAATTGACCATAACTAATGAATTGTCAGCTCTTGTTTCATCAATAGACATCAGCTGTACAACAACTCCAACTCTCTTTTCATTTAAAATATTGCGTAAAAGTTTCCCAATTTAATGTAAGAAATTTCTTGGAAATTTTAGAAGAGTGTCTGTAAAGTATAATTGTAATGTTTTTGTTTCATTTTATTTAGTAACAATTATGAATTAGATCAAATTGTTACAACAGAACTAGTGTTCAGAATGTACTGTCTGATTGTATCTGTGATGTCTGGTAAATAAAAGCAGTCTCAATTTTGTTACTTGTTTTGTATCATTTTCTTGACATCTGTCATTTGTTTGAAATGTCGTGGTATCTTGTTGTTTTGTACTTTGTAAAATTATGTTGCAATGTCGAAACACATAAAAACAAAGTACTGTAGTTTTACAAAATACAAAAACAATAATATTCTTCATGTTGTGTGTTGTGCGAGAAATGAATTTCTTCACTTGTCTTGTATATCCTTTGCTTGATAAATGCCTTTTGTTCGAAGCATTGACGTGCATTATTATTGTTTTTGTAAAACTACAGTACTTTGTTTTTATGTGTTTCGATATTGCTACATAGTTTTACTGCAGTCTTACCTGATATCGATAATACTATCCAACATTTTGCTGCAACTATTCGTCATGACTTAGGTTAGATTTACTAGTTACATTTGTTGTGTATTTTTATTCGTTTTTAGAGACATATTTTCATTTTAAGGCCGTTGAGAACTTATTGTTTGATTCGACATGTTATGTGCCGTGTAAGAAGTCAATTTCTTCTCTGGTATCAATTGCTTGATAAAGACCTTTGATCGAAACGTCACTGTGTATTGTTATTGTTTTTGCATTTTGTAAAACTACATTACTTCATTGTTACTTGTTTCGTCTTTGCTACATAGTTTTACTGCAGTCTTTTCTGTATATCATCATCATCAAGTAGGTTTTCCTGAGCAGAACTTTGCCACCCAACAGTCCTTCCGGAATTTATCTCTCTCATAGGTCAGATGTCCTGCCTCTGCAGCCGTCATGTTCAAACCATCAACCACATTCTAAATCAATCTTCTCCGTGGTCTTCCTCTTCTGCTATGTGCTGGTATGCCTCCTTTCATGATTGTCTTTTCCAGTCCATCTTGTCTTTTTATATGTCCAAAACATCTCAATTTTCTCTTTCTTATATGTAGCTAATTTTTCCCTGTATATCATCATCATCAGGTGCCATGCCAGCTGACGTAGGCGATCATGGATCTCCACAAATCTCTGTCGTTGGTGTTTGCTATCAACTCAGATGTTAACGCTCTACCGTGCCATGAAGTCAGTCTATACAAAATTGTCTCTCTCTGTCTTCCTCTGTCTCATCTACCCTCAATTTTACCGATTGTCACAATGTGTTCTAAACCTTCCCTTCTCATCACATGCCCGAAAAATGATGACTGCCTCTTTCTTATATTGATGATAAGCTTTCTCTGTGTCTTGATCTCATTCAACATCTCAACATTAGTCATTTTAGCAGTCCATGTGATTCTCATCATTTTTCTGTAAAACCACATCTCTGTGGCCCTCAGAGATTATTCGATATGTGTGTTCATTGTCCATGACTCGCATCCATATGTCAATATTGGTTCTATGTAGCAGAGAATAACTCGCATTCTGATCGGGATGGACAAGGACTTGTTGCAGATGTTTCTCATTTTCATTCCCTGTTTATAGATAGAATAAATACACGATCAATACAATAAGGAAAAATGGGTTAATCCAGAATCGATTACTTAAGTCGCTATCAACTACCTGATGCTGCAAATAAGAATGAGAAAATTGAAATACTTGGACATATAAGGGGACACGTAGAGTTGGAGAAGATCACTATGGAAGAAAGCATCCCGGCAAAGAGGAGAAGAGGAAAACCACAGAGAAGATGAATTCAGGATGTAACTGTTGGTTTGAGCATGATGGCTGCAGAGGCGGATAGCTGGTCCTATGAGAGAGGGAAATTAAGGACTGTTAGGGTGATAAAGTTGTGCTCAAGACAAGTTATTTGATGATGAAGTTGAATAGTAATACTATCAGGGGCGGCTCGTCATTAAGGGCCAGTGGGGCTGGGCCCCACCAAAAATAATATGTAAAGTGTATTTATTATTTTATAAAATAAATAATAACAACCCAAATCCATGATTTTTCCAAAAATATTTGTCTGGCCCCACCAGCAAAAATGGTCACGAGCCGCCACTGAATACTATGATACTAAATATATACTGTTCTTACATTTCTTTCTAATAGGAATGTTGGGAAATATACTAGCTACCTGTGTCTTCATGACTAAGTGCTTAAGAATGACCTCCTGCTGTCTATACCTGGCAACGAAATGTGTAGGAGACACTATCTTCTTAGCTGCTTTGTTCATTGTGTGGTTGTACAGAGTTCATGCGCCACTTCTCAACAACGCAGGCATTTGTCAGGTGAGTCATTACGCTTATTGTTGTTGTTGTGGCTGCGACCTAGAGAAACTGAAGTCTTTGTTAGTTTCCATGTAATGTTAAGATCAGAAAACTGCAAAACCTGAAGAACACATACCTCAAGACTGCCTCGTATAAGATATATTAAACAAGCTAACTGGCCTAGTGAAACAACACACTGAAGAACACATACCTCAAGGCTGCCTCGTATAAGATATATTAAACAAGCTCATTGGCCTAGTGAAACAACACAATGAAGAACACATACCTCAAGGCTGCCTCGTATAAGATATATTAAACTAGCTCATTGGCCTAGTGAAACAACACACTGAAGAACACATACCTCAAGGCTGCCTCGTATAAGATATATTAAACAAGCTCATTGGCTTAGTGAAACAACACACTGAAGAACACATACCTCAAGGCTGCCTCGTATAAGATATATTAAACAAGCTCATTGGCTTAGTGAAATAGTACTGAAAGAAAACTACAAGAACTGGTGAGAGAACTACAGAAGACAGTGATATTCATTCAAGAGTCAGCATCGTAGCTATAAATAATTTACGAGTATTTCAAAAGAGCAAAATGAAGAAATTCTCCGATACAATGGGTACAAAGCAGAAGGCCGGACACACAAAAGATGGACCTCAGAGATAACAGAGGCGACGAAAGAGACTATCTACGAAGCGCATGCAAGGGCCCGTTTTAGAAATCGCCTCTTGACCTGACGCTGTGAGACAAACAGGATTCGAGAAAGAAAGAAACTGACGCTTTGAATGTTTTGTTTACTCAAATAATGGCATTTGAGTGAAACCCGCAAAGAAAAAGGACAAAGGGAAGTCCTAAACAGACCTGGAGAAGGGGTCATCATAAGGAATTGAAGAATGCCGGACTGCACTGTGAAACCATAAAGTAAACAGTAAGACCTGGAAAAGTGGAGACAACTGTTGAGGATCTATGATCCAAGAGATAAGGAAAGAAATTAGGAAAGTCAAGTCATATAATGCTACATCTGAGTCATGAGATATCTAAGACAAGTCACATGTCTCTAACGTGATTATGGTTACATATATATATATATACATATGGTTTAGAACACATTGTAACAACCGGTAAAATAAAGGGTAGACGAGGCAGAGAAAGACAGAGAGAAAATATTTAACGGCACGGAAGAGCGTCAACATCTGAGATGTTAGCAAACACCAGAGACAGAGATTTGTGGAGATCTTTGATCGCCTACGTCAGCCGGCACGGCACCTGGTGATGTCAGATAAGATGACCTGAACGACAAGAGAGAAAAGCGAAAACTCAGAAGTTGTAATAATAAAACACTTGCCAATTGACCGTCTGTAAAGACGAAAAGGTCATATGTATATATATATATATATATATATATATATATATATATATATATATATATATATATATATATATATATATATATATGTTGCTGGTGGAAATAAAGAGCCTCTTTGGTTTGCTACAAAATTCATTAGGTCGTTTCAAGCCGTGAACAGTTCAATATTAGCACATATATTAACTGTCTTGATCGGATATTTCTAGGGGTTGTATTGGGGTAGGGCATTGTTGTCTGGCTGGGTTATTTCTACTTTTCTGTAACAAGATTGATCAGACTTAAGTCTCTGGAGATTTTAACTGGTTGAGTTTCACACGTCATGCTGCACGATGCTAGAGGCAAGAATTTGTATCAGTATTTCTCCCTTTCTCTCTACGGAGTTCGTGCTTTGTGTAATACTCTCGGCAGGTTGTGTGCCATTTCTGCTGAGAGGAACGAGCCTAAATGGGGTAAAACCCGGTGCATTGAAGTCAATTCTTCGGCTTTTAAATTGGTATATACAAAAATATTATCATCATCATTTACGCTATGTTTGTATCAGCTGTTTAATTGCCAGTTTATCCATACCATGTTCTTGTAGGTTTAGAAAACTTTGTGACAACCAGTAAAGTAAATGGGCAACGAGACAAAGAAAGACAGTGAGGCAAAAAAATCTGAACAGCCTGGCTTCATAGCACAGAAGAGTATCTCTCTTTGGCCTGTTACGCCCTTGTGGCAGCAACAAACGCACACCACTCTTCTCTCTTCATGGCCTTCCCCAGTATTGTGTTCCAGCTATGATTCATTTCTTTCAGTTTTCTATCATTCTCCTCCAGGTTGTCTTGGGTCTTCCACGTTTTCGTTTACTCTCTGGAGTCCATCGCAATGTAGTTTTCGTGTCAGAGTCAGCCTCCTTGCGCATCACATGCCCTTTCCATCTCCAGCGTCGTCTTTGGATGATGGTGCTCATATTCTCTTGTTGACATCCTGCGAGCAGTTCTTGGTTAGAGATAGTATTTTCCAGAACACATGTACAATTTTCGCAGACAAGCTGTATGAAAGGTGGAGAGTTACAGAAGAATGTGAGCATCCAAAATGAAAGTCAGCATCACGGATAGACGTTCGTGTAGATCAGCGTTTCCCAAAGTGGGCGGTACCGTCCCACCCCAGGTGGGCGCTGAAGCATTCTAGGGGGAGCGATAGTGGGTGCAGAAGAATTTGGAGGGTGTTCAGGCGATTAGGGATCGGTGGCTCCTTAAAGAAAAAATGAATAATAAATATTTAACAAAAAATTATTTTCGTTAAATAATCATTTAAAATTTGAATTCTTAATTTTAATTCATCTTATGCTCATCTTACACGATCCATTTTTTCATCAATTTTATATTTCTTTTATATAATCATTTGAAAATTGACCATATATGACAGAAATAAATATTAATGTTCTATGTCAAAGAGAAAATAGAGCATGTATATATGTGGGAGGGGACGTTGGCAAACTGTTAGAATGTGAAGGGGGCATTACAAAGTTTATGTTGTGCAAAGTGGGCGGTGGGCCGAAAAAGTTTGGGAATCTATGGTGTAGATCAATAATCGCCTACGCAGCCAATAAGACTCATAATGTTTACTTTTCATCATGATTTATTGGCAGCATACGTTCATTAGCTTGACATTACTTCCTGAAAAATTCCTTCATGTTCTACTTAGATGCTATCCATACTCAACAATCGTTCAATCTTTCTTGTGAACTTTCTTATTGATGTTGTTGTTGTTGTTGTTATGTCTGTGTATTCGATGAAAGCATGACCCCCTGCAGTTTATTGCGCACACATTTGCATCAATCAATATTCCAAAACATCATAATGTGATGAACAACAAAAACATTTCAAAGTAGTAATTCCGCTCAATATCTAGTTTCTGTTTCTCTTTCTGTTACATAGATGATTGCTTTCTTTTCCTGGCATTCAAACAAACTATCAACCTTTTTTTAATATTATTTGTTTGTTTTATATGCGTTGTGGGCTTCGGTAGCTTAAGCGTTAGCAAGCTCGATCACAACTCAAACATACCTGGTTTGAACACCACGGCGGGCAGTTTTGAAGCAAATTCGTTCCCGTTTTAAAGCCGAAGGATTGACTTCGTTGCACCGGGTTTTACCCCATATGGCTCGGTCCCTCTCCTCAGAAATGGCACGAACTCCGTAACTCCGGCAACAATCCTAGGGGTCTCTGGAAAAACTGCACTCGTGAACAGAAGGCCGCGGTCGGATTCGAACCCACGACCTTCGACTCGCAAGGCAAAGGGCTCAACCACTCAGCCACAGAGACCCCCACTTCGTTCCCGTGGAAAAGAATGCTAAAAATAGGCATCACCGTCCAGAAAGCAATGGCAAAGTACTTGTGTAAGTGGTGCCTAGAATATCGTCTACTCGTTTAGTTTGATTAATGGCTAATAACGAGCGTGCTGACTTTCTTGCAAACAATGCCCTGACCCAAGCGGGCAGAGGTATGGATAGAACCGATGTCATCAATGCGGTACGCTCTCATTTATGTGATGTTGACGAGTCTCAGACACTGGAATGAGTGCAAGAATTAGGAGTTACGTTTGGACATGCCAGACAGTGCTGTCTTCGTGATAGAGAGCGAGGGTATGCTAATCAACTTCTCATGGGTAATGTGAGCAAATGGACGTTAGGATGGCTGCTGCAGCGGAGGACAGAGCACGAATGGGAATGTACAATGGTCCATCACGTCGATCGCATAACATAACATAATGGCTAATAGCTGCAAAAGATATGACACGATTGTTTGTTTGGTTTTTTCATTTTTGCGTTATCTCTAAGAAACAGGAAACATCACAATGCAATATCCAAGATAAACAACATTGAAACAAGTCCATCGATTCAAGTATCTGGTAACATTCCTAACATCAGATGGAAGATGTAAAACATAGATTAGAGTAGAATAGCTCAAGCGAAAGCAGCTTTTATGAAAATGAAACTCACACTATGCGTGAATTCACTAACAATGACACGGCGGAAACGAGTACTCCAGTGCTGTGCTAAAACAATACTTATGTATGGCAGTGAATCATGGACAATGAACAAACCATCAATAAGATCATTGGAAGACACAGATACGTGATTTGCAGATGAAAACAGGAAATTGCATAAACAGCGAAGTAACATAAACTCATGTTGTATCGTTTGCTTGATAAAGGCCTTTTGGTGGAAACGTTGCTGTGTATTGTTATTGTTTTTGTATTTTGTAAAACTACAGTACTTTGTTATTACGTGTTTGGACAGCGAAGGAAACAATTTATAAGGTTTTAAATCATCCTGCACATAGAGAAACATTATTAAAAGAATAAGAATCAGACAATCAAGGTTCTTCGTGCATGCAATATGAAAGAGAAGGTTTAGAACATTTGGTGATAACAGGTAAAATTCAGGGAAGGAGATATCCTGGAAGATAGAGAGAGAAGATGTTGGATGGTCTGACATCGTGGTTTGACAAAAGATTGGCGTGAGTACTGATTAACTGTACCATAGAGAGAGAGATCGCCTACGCTGGTAGGCTTGGGCACCTGATTGATTGATTATTTACATCATTGTATATTTTTTGTTGAAACACGTACAAACAAAGTACTATAGTTTTACAAAATACAGAAACAGTGACGATAAACAGCAACGTTTCGACCAACAAGGCCTTTATCAAGCAAACGAACAAACAGGAGTGACAAATTAAAATGAAACACAAATGGACGACCAAATACAAACGTATCCAAGGAAAATCTGGAATAAAAACGAATAACGAAATAAATGTAACACAAAAACAAACAACAAACGCTAAAAGAGGTAGAAACGGAAATGCAATACACAACAAATATAATTATTAAATCTTACCTACTACGTCACAACGAATAGTTGCAGCAATATGGCGACGAATATCGAAATAGGGGTTATGTTTGTCTTTGGTCGTCCATTTGTGTTTCATTTTAATTTGTCACTACTGTTTGTTCGTTTGCTTGATAAAGGCCTTGTTGGTCGAAACGTTGCTGTTTATCGTCACTGTTTCTGTATTTTGTAAAACTATAGTACTATATTTTTTGTTGAATTTATGGAGTATTGTACGTTGTTACATTTTATTTACTGTAAAATTTACAAGTGATTTATGTGTTCACTTTCAGTGCTAATTGGCACTTATTTGTTTGCACTTTATTGCTGTCTCAACTTAGCATAATCGCGCTAACGTTTTATATAACAATCGTTTATTTTATTTTATTTATTAAGATACATTGTTGCTTGATTGCGTAGGCTTTTTTTATTTTGTGTTTAAATCTCAAAATATATCAAGCAATCAAGTGCCATGCCTGCCGGCGTAGGCGATCATGTCTCTCCACCACACTCTCACCTTCGTGTAGGTAATCAGTTAGACGTCGATCTTTTGTCGAACCAAGATGTCAGACCATTCAACATCTTCTTCCTCTGTCTTCCACGATCTCTCCTTCCATGAATTTTACCTGTTGTCTCCTCCTCTTCGCAGTATATTCCCGAAGAACCTTGATTGTCTGATTCTTAATTCTTTTGATAAGGTTTCGTTGTGTGCAGGCATGATTTAAAACCATAGCATTTGTTTTCTTCGTTGTTTATAGGATTGTCAGCATTCTTCTGTAAAACCACATATCTGTGACTTTCAGTGATCTTATTGATTGTTTCTTCATTGTCCATGATTCACTACCATAAATAAGCATTGGTTCAATATAGCACTGGAGTATTCGTTTCCGTAGTGTCATTGGTAGTGAATTCACGCATAGTGTTTCATTTTCATAAAAGCTGCTTTCGCTTGAGCTATTCTACTTCTAATCTATGTTTTACATCTTCCATCTGATGTTAGAATTTATCATCCAATAGCTTGTCCTGAATAAACCACTATAACAGTCATTAGAAATATATCTTTCATATGCAAGATTTCAAAACATCATAATGTGATGAACAACAAAAACATTTCAGAGTTGTAATTCCGCTCAATATCTAGTTTCTGTTTCTATTTCTGTTACATAGATGATTGCTTTCTTTTCCTGGCATTCAAACAAACTATCAACCTTTTGTTAATATTATATGTTTGTATTATATGCGTTGTTGGCGTCGGTAGCTTAAGCGTTATCAAGCTCTATCACAACTCAAACATACCTGGTTTGAACACCACGGCGGGCAGTTTTGAAGCAAATTCGTTCCCGTGGAAAAGAATGCTAAAAATAGGCATCACCGTCCAGAAAGCAATGGCAAAGTACTTGTGTAAGTGGTGCCTAGAATATCGACTACTCGTTTAGTTTGATTAATGGCTAATAACGAGCGTGCTGACTTTCTTGCAAACAATGCCCTGATCCAAGCGGGCAGAGGTATGGACAGAACCGATGTCATCAATGCGGTACGCTCTCATTTATGTGATGTTGACGAGTCTCAGACACTGGAATGAGTGCAAGAATTAGGAGTTACGTTTGGACATGCCAGACAGTGCTGTCTTCGTGATAGATAGCGAGGGTATGCTAATCAACTTCTCATGGGTAATGTGAGCAAATGGACGTTATGATGGCTGCTGCAGCGGAGGACAGAGCACGAATGGGAATGTACAATGGTCCATCACGTCGATCGCATAACATAACATAATGGCTAATAGCTGCAAAAGATATGACACGATTGTTTGTTTTGTTTTTTCATTTTTGCGTTATCTCTAAGAAACAGGAAACATCACAATGCAATATCCAAGATAAACAACATTGAAACAAGTCCATCGATTCAAGTATCTGGTAACATTCCTAACATCAGATGGAGATGTAAAACATAGATTAGAGTAGAATAGCTCAAGCGAAAGCAGCTTTTATGAAAATGAAACTCACACTATGCGTGAATTCACTAACAATGACACGGCGGAAACGAGTACTCCAGTGCTGTGCTAAAACAATACTTATGTATGGCAGTGAATCATGGACAATGAACAAACCATCAATAAGATCATTAGAAGACACAGATACGTGATTTTGCAGATGAAAACAGGAAATTGCATGAACAGCGAAGTAACATAAACTCATGTTGTATCGTTTGCTTGATAAAGGCCTTGTGGTCGAAACGTTGTTGTGTATTGTTATTGTTTTTGTATTTGTAAAACTACAGTACTTTGTTATTACGTGTTTGGACAGCGAAGGAAACAATTTATAAGGTTTTAAATCATCCTGCACACAGAGAAACATTATTAAAAGAATAAGAATCAGACAATCAAGGTTCTTCGTGCATGCAATATGAAAGAGAAGGTTTAGAACATTTGGTGATAACAGGTAAAATTCAGGGAAGAAGAGATCGTGGAAGATAGAGGGAGAAGATGTTGGATGGTCTGACATCGTGGTTTGACAAAAGATTGACGTGAGTACTGATTAACTGTACCATAGAGAGAGAGAGATCGCCTACGCTGGTAGGCTTGGGCACCTGATTGATTGATTATTTACATCATTGTATATTTTTTGTTGAATTTATGGAGTATTGTACGTTGTTACATTTTATTTACTGTAAAATTTACAAGTGATTTATGTGTTCACTTTCAGTGCTAATTGGCACTTATTTGTTTGCACTTTATTGCTGTCTCAACTTAGCATAATCGCGCTAACGTTTTATATAACAATCGTTTATTTTATTTTATTTATTAAGATACATTGTTGCTTGATTGCGTAGGCTTTTTTTATTTTGTGTTTAAATCTCAAAATATATCAAGCAATCAAGTGCCATGCCTGCCGGCGTAGGCGATCATGTCTCTCCACCACACTCTCACCTTCGTGTAGGTAATCAGTTAGACGTCGATCTTTTGTCGAACCAAGATGTCAGACGATTCAACATCTTCTCCCTATGTCTTCCACGATCTCTCCTTCCATGAATTTTACCTGTTGTCTCCTCCTCTTCGCAGTATATGCCCGAAGAACCTTGATTGTCTGATTCTTAATTCTTTTGAAAAGGTTTCGTTGTGTGCAGGCATGATTTAAAACCATAGCATTTGTTTTCTTCGCTGTTTATAGAATTGTCAGCATTCTTCCGTAAAACCACATATCTGTGACTTTCAGTGATCTTATCGATTGTTTCTTCATTGTCCATGATTCACTACCATAAATAAGCATTGGTTCAATATAGCGCTGGAGTATTCGTTTCCGTAGTGTCATTGGTAGTGAATTCACGCATAGTGTTTCATTTTCATAAAAGCTGCTTTTGCTTGAGCTATTCTACTTCTAATCTATGTTTTACATCTTCCATCTGATGTTAGAATTTATCATCCTTGTCCTGAATAAACCACTATAACAGTCATTAGAAATATATCTTTCATATGCAAGATTCCAAAACATCATAATGTGATGAACAACAAAAACATTTCAGAGTTGTAATTCCGCTCAATATCTAGTTTCTGTTTCTATTTCTGTTACATAGATGATTGCTTTCTTTTCCTGGCATTCAAACAAACTATCAACCTTTTGTTAATATTATATGTTTGTATTATATGCGTTGTTGGCGTCGGTAGCTTAAGCGTTAGCAAGCTCGATCACAACTCAAACATACCTGGTTTGAACACCACGGAGGGCAGTTTTGAAGCAAATTCGTTCCCGTGGAAAAGAATGCTAAAAATAGGCATCACCGTCCAGAAAGCAATGGCAAAGTACTTGTGTAAGTGGTGCCTAGAATATCGACTACTCGTTTAGTTTGATTAATGGCTAATAACGAGCGTGCTGACTTTCTTGCAAACAATGCCCTGACCCAAGCGGGCAGAAGTATGTACAGAGCCGATGTCATCAATGCGGTACGCTCTCATTTATGTGATATTGACGAGTCTCAGACACTGAAATGAGTGCATGAATTATGAGTTACGTTTGGACATGCCAGACAGTGCTCAGCAGCCGTCATGATCAACACATCATTAACATCCTGAGTCCATCTTCTCCGCTGTCGTCGTCTTCACGTCTTTGCAGGGATGCCTTATTTCATACTGATTTTTCCAACCCTCATGTCTTTTTATTATAAGTCCAACTATATAAATTTCAAAATTTATTAAATTTAATCATCATCATTCAGCAGCTTGTCCTGAACAGAACAGTGCCACTCTAGTAGTCGTTCAGAATATCTCTTATACGCCATATGTCCCTTCCTGCTTCTATTGCCTTTATTCTCTAATCGACAATCACAATATGAATTCATACTCTCTGTTGTGTTCCTCTTCTCCTCTTTGATTTGCATATTTGGTTCCAAGGGAAACAAAGAATAGTACCACTGCGACCCATAATGCATGTCGTAAGAGGCGACTAAGGTAGAGAAGAACCTAGGGAAGCTACCTTAGCAAATAAAAAGAATTGCATAAATCGGATGTGCTGGCCTACTGACAGGCGCATAACTGACACAATGTACAATCGTTCTCAGGCTCAGATCACATACAAATCGCATAGAGTGGTTAACAAGTGGTCGATAATGAGCGTAAGAAGAAGAAGAAAAGGAAGAAGAAGCAGACTGTAGAAACAATTGAATCGCCGAGGATAATCATTTCAGAAAAATTAAGAATCATTTCCATTTTGTCGGCAGAGAATGTATCCCATGTAGTTTTTTGTTTTTTTTATCCAGAAGCACTTGAGTTTCAACTCTTCGGCTCGATGTCATGGACATCGTAACCCTTGGGTTCGGTGCCACGAACACTGTAAATCTTGAAAACATGTGGCTTTTCTACCAGCCGCGGAATTGAGCCCGCACTCACAGAGAGCCTGTCATCCGTCGTGCAACGCGCTACGAACACGCTGGGCAGGCGGACATCCCACGTAGTTCAAAAATAGGTTGTCTTGCTAAGTATTCACACATTGTTTGCTCATTCCATGTAGGAAATATGTTGGATTGGAAACCATTTAGTGTTGGTTTGAAATGGTCCATATTCTGGGAATGGTTAATTAATTACTCATGACATTGACACTTATATATTTAGAATGCATTAGATATGAAATAGGAGTACTTTTTTTTTTATATTTCACATATAAAATCCCGCCATTTATTTTTTAAACGGTCAGTCTCATATGTGCTTTTTTTCATTCTCCTAGATGACCATTTTTTTAAGCTACGCTTGCAGTTTTTCTTCTGTGTGGTTGATAGTGTTGGTGTCACACGAGAATTATGTACGTATTGCCCGCCCTCATCAAGTAAAGATTTACTGTACACCAAGACGAGCTGTTGTTAACAGTGTTATTGTGTTCATCGGTGCTGCCTTTATTTACCACTTTCATCTCTGGACAACTCAGGTTCTTGAGGATGACAACAATAAAATGATGTGCATGGCCTTAGCAAGGTGAGTTATTCTTATCGATATAAGAGAAGACTGCAGTAAAACTATATAGCAATGGTGAAACACGTAAAAACAAAGTACTGTAGTTTTACAAAGTAAAAACCAAGGACAATGAACAGCAACGTTTCCATCAATAAGCCCTTAGGGATTTATTTTCTAGTTGCATATGTTGTCTGCCGTTTGAGAATTGAATTTCTTGTTTTCTGATGTATTCTTTGCTTGATAAAGGCCTATTGGTCGAAACGTCGCTGTGCATTGTTATATTTTTGTACTGTGTAAAACTACAGTACTTTGTTTTTACGTGTTTCGTCATTTATTCTTAAACGAAGTAGCAGTAATCGTAGCAGTAGTAGTATTAGTAGTTGTAGTAATAGTAGGCGTTGTGGTTGTGCTAGTGTTGTAGCAGTAGTAGTATTAGTAGCAGTAATAGTAGCGTTGTGGTTGTGCTAGTGTTGTAGCAGTAGCATTAATGGTAGGAAAATACGCTTTAGATGGTATGCAAGTGCAGGATTACTTGTGGTGATGATATCAGAAGTGATTGATCGATCGATCGATCGATCGATTGATTGATTGATTGATTGGGCCATCATCACTGAACTTCGGTGAGTAACCATATGTGCTCCGATCTCGTTCTTCAACAAGAAGATCTTAGCTGCAGTGCACGAACTCCATAGCACCGGCGAGGGCCCCTAATGTAATTTTTGAAGATGGTGAAGATATTTGTGTAGGAATTTTATTTTTTAATATTTTCTATGAATTTTGTATTTTGAATTTTAATGGAGTTGACAGTATTAATAGCAGAAAGTGAACAAGAATTACAGGAACAGTGGACCAGTTAGGCAAAACTAGTAAGGAATATGGATTAGACATTAACATACAGAAAACAAATACTATGGTAATCAACAAGGAAATGGAGAAACCTAAAATGAATATAAAAATACATGGAGAATTACTACATTAAGTAAAAGTTTCTTATATCTTGGTCAGATGATAACAGATGATGGCAGATGTATAACAGAAATTAAAAAGAGAATAGGAATGGCCAAGGATAATTTCAATAGTATGAGAAAGTTACTGACATCCAAACAAATTACAAACAGGCTAAAAATGAGAATGATCAAATGCTATATATAGTCTATATTAACGTATGGCTCGGAAATATGGACAATCGACAGAAAAACAGACAAATAAAATATTATTCCGGAAAACTAGTCATGAAGAAACAATTATTAAGAGAAATAAAATTCAGACACATAAAGTATTTTGGACACATAAAAGACATGACGCTATGAGAAATCTTTACAATAGGGAAAGTTGAGTCGCAGGAGCAGGGGAAGATCGAGAGATAAGTGGGAGGGAAACTTTAAAAAAAGGACAGGTTACAGTCTGGCAGAGTGCAACACCAAGGCGAAAGACAGAGGATGCTGTAGATTCATTGCATCCAATCTTCAATGCGGAGACGGTACCTGATGATGATGAATTAATTGTATCCGGGCAGCTGCTTTCCAGCCTGTTCTTCTCGATTTTGAACTGCCAGGGTATTTTTTACATGCTCAAATTGAGCACGGGACCTACGATTTATCGTCCGTCTCCGATAGAACTACTAACTCGATCTCAACTACACTGATATCAGGGATATCTGAGTAGAAGCGATTGTAATACTAGTGAATGCAGTAGTATTAGTAGTAGTATAGTAGTAGTTGCAGCAGCAGCAGCGGCAACTAGCTACTGTCAAAATGCTTGCAGTTCTTGTATTTACCAATCCATCATCACAATATCAGTGTTTTATAATCCTACTGATGCGCATAGTTTTCTCCTAGTTTTGCTTTTTTAAATTACAGAGCTCTTCTGGAACTTTCTTTTCAATCAATTCTGATGTTTTTATCATCAGCCCTTTTTTTCTTTTTAAATATATAGAAAGTAATGATAACGTATATCTCAGACCTGAATGCTACAGAAGAGTACTTAGAATATCATGGACAGAGAAAAGAACAAAACCTTCTGTTCTGCAACAGCTTGATATTAAAGAGAGTTGGCTATTAAAGAGCATAAAATCAAGGAAAATTAAATATTTCGGACACATCAAACGACATGAGTACCTAGAGAAGATAATTTTGGAGGTAATCGTGCCTGGTAGAAGGATGAGAGGAAGACCTAGAAGACGATGGATGCAAGATGTCATTGATGATCTGAGAATGACTGCTGCTGACGCCTGTCATCTTGCACAGAACAAAGAGTTTTCAGAACTGCTGTCATGGGAGCCAGGTTCTGGAAGGGACAAGCAACTTGATGATGATAATGAAAGATAAAGTATTTCCCAGACCTGAATGTGTTTAACTTTGAGTGCACTCAGCTTTGCTGGAAAAAATTATTGGGCCTGTTCTGGCCTTTGGTCAAGAGCAGACTGTCTCTTGAATGGATAATGGTAAAGCGATGTGAGGAAATCTACAAATTGTAGGTGGTCATACCGGATCAGATCAGATCTGGAGAAAACCGTGGGGAGACTACGATAATACTGAGTAAATGGTCGGTATAAATAAAGACATGCATGTACAGTATTACATAAGTAAGGAAAAGTTAATAATTAAATATGAAATTAAACAGCACCGGATGTTTCGACCATATGCCTTATCAAGTTAACAAAGACATACACAAAATGCTAAATATACTAAAACATAACTGTTGAAATCCCAACCACTTCCTTGTTACATTAGTCTGTCTTCTTGAGACTTATTCTTGTCTGATCTGCTGGAGGACCAGACAACTGGAGGACCAGTCACACGTATTCACCTTAGGGGCAGAGTGATAAGTGTGTTTAATCAGTGGGCCACGGGAACCATCAGCATGCATACTCTTCGAAATCTGTTGGGGAAGACTGAGCACCTATGGATCAGTTAGGAGTGCAATGATGTCAGTTTAGTAGCCATTAACCAGTAACCAATCACACTTACTCACACATTAATTACCAAATCCGATAGCCTGCGCCCGTTTGTCGCTTCATTTTGACCATATGCCGCCGACTGAATCATGATTATTTAATTGTCATATTATTTCTAAATTTGTGTTAACACATTTTGAATTGTATACATTCTTAATAATTTATTTCTCATGGCGTTAGCTTGTCGTAATGAACACTTATTCATCTACAAAATTGCATGACATTCATCAACTTTCATTCAAAATGAAGAACATTACAGTTTATTTTGTAAATTCACCTGCGGATTGAAAAAAGTAAACAAAAATGAATTCACACACAGCGTTTCTTTTTTTCAATGCTGTAGTTAATGTGTCAATAGAGCAATACAGTTAAGGCGGGAGACCCACCCAGAACAAGGGTTGTATGTTTCAGTTTCAGTTTCAGTTTGGAATATCTTCATTGCACTCAGGACATGTTCATAGGTGCTCTGATCTCCTTCGCAATATCTCCAACAGCGTACAGCGACTGACCGTACCAGTTCTGTTTTGATTGACGAGCCTACTCACGTACCTGTTATGCTATTCTTTTCTTGCTACTCCAATCTTCAAACCCAGCTCCTGTAATCTAGTAGTTGACGTGGATTGGTTTAAATGAAAGACTTCTATGAAGGCGTTTAAAATATCAGCACTATCCATTGGCTGGCCCTCTGATATGGTGGCAGAGCCAGCCAGCCTGTCTGCTCTCTCATTGCCAACGACACCCATGTGCCCCGGAACGAAGATAAGTGTGATTCTGCAAATTGTAGACGCTTGTAGTGATTCAGTACATTGGGTTGTAAGTTTTAAAAATTAACAGAAAAACAAACAAACATATTGTCATACAATTTGGCCACATGTTGCAAAAGGCATTGTTTTTGAGGATAAACAACGTTTAGTGTATGCATTGTAATTATTGATATTTACAAAATATTGTCTTGAAAATATATTTTAACGCCCCTCCCACACCCTTTCAACGAGCAATGGATTTCAATAACATAAGAAGTGCAAAGAATGTCAAACTAGTATATGATGTATTATTCATAATTATAGCGTGAACATCTCAAAAATGTCTAACAAAATTGGTTTTGTAGATATGGTTCTTGCATTATTCATTTTTCGTTATAGCCGTTCCAAATAAAAAACTGTTTTCAAATTAGAACAGCAATATCTCTCCTTATACACAGTTTAGAAAAAAAATGGAGGTTCATGCTATAATTACTTTTTAAATACATAATTACAATGAATACACTAAACTTTGTTAATCATCAAAAACAATGTCTTTTACAACATGTGGTCAAATTGTGTAACAATATGTTTGTTAATTTTTTTCTTTAATTTCAAAACTGACTACTGTTTTTCTGGATGAGTCTCCCGCCTTAATTAATGTAGTTAATTTGACAATATGATCATTAAAGGAAAAAAAGGAGACCAAATTAGAAAGGAAAAAAATCAGAAGAATACTAGATTTGAAATCAGTCAAGCAATTCATAAAAGAACATCAAATTAAATGGCTTAGAAACCTGACAAGAATGTCCAGGTATCGCCTGCCAGAGGGCCACACAGAAAAAATATAACGAGTACAGAGCAAGAGGAAGACTACGCAAAAGATGGAGCGACGGTATTAAGAACAGCTTTAATAAAATGAATAACAGCTTGCAAAGTGTCTTAGAACAAGCATACACAAGATCACGAGATTCCTTCCCCGCCCTTCCTTTCCCACCTCAACACTGCTATAAAGAAATAAAAGGTGGAAGAGAAGAAGGAGTGTGTTAATGTAAAGTGAGAAACATCATGTAAAACAGTCTGATTCATTGTATTGTGTACTAAATTGTTTAAGACATACCACTAACTTCATGAACACTAAGAGAGCATTTTTCAACACAATCTTTCTCTCGATAGCATGCTATCAGTGCCGAACTTGGTCGCTGACATCAAACTATGAAAGAAAACTAGTCACGACAAAGATGAAGTGTCTGCACAGAATACTGGAAGTATCAAGAAGATACCGGTTATAAAATGAAGACATCAGGGAAAACGTCGGTAGAACATAAAAATTTAAATTTTTTAATTTCATCATGAAACAAATTAAATGGCTCGGCCTCATAAGCAGATTTTTTTTTTCGATCCAGAAGCACTTGAGCTGAAAGCTCTTAGGCTCGGTGTCATGGACATCGTAACCCTTCGGCTCGGTGCCACGAACACCGTAAATCTGGGAACCTGTAGCTTTTCTGCCAGTCGCGGAGTTGAACCCGCACTTACAGAGGACTAGTCACCCGTAGTCCAACGCGCTACGAACACGCTGGGCATGCGGGCGACATAAGCAGATTACTAACAGACAGTGCTCCTCTAAGAGCAAAGATGTTCTGATGCAGTAAATACAAAACAAACAATCGTCCACGTAAAAGGTGGACCTCAGAAATAACAAATGCAGTGAAAAACACTATTTATGAAACGCACACAAAAGTCTTTCTATAAATCTCTTCTTATTCCTGATGCTGTGAGACAAACAGGACTAGTGAAAAGAAGACTAACTCCTGTTTGATACACTAACACTCATAGATTTATGTCATGTGATCTGTTATAGTGTAATTAGCTGTAGTGGTCACATATATTGGGTAAATAGTACCTTAAAAGATATTGAAAAACAGAATATAACGTGTCTCTATAAAGTAAGAGCGAGCGTCTGTAGCTCAAGCGGTAGTGAGCTCGATCACAAACCCAAGCGTATCTGGTTCAAACCCCACAGTGGGCAAGTTTGGAAGCAAATTCGTTTCCGTGGTATTTTTACAAAATGGTAAAAATAGACCTCACCGTTCAAAAAGCAAAGGCAAACTACTGAACGTATAAGTGGTGCCTAGATAATCAACGACTCATTTACTGTGGTTGATGGCGCTACATCCTGCAAAGGATACGCAACGATTTTCATTTCTCATAAAGTAAGAAAGTTATCATATGTGCGTAATCTCTCTCATCTAGCTGAAAATATTGGCGGTAAAGCTCTTACACAATAGCTCTGGCGACAATTTCGAAACTAAATCAGAAAGTCGTGTTACCAATTTTCAGCTAAGTAACTAAAGAATTGTCTGCTCTGTGAGTCTACTGTTAGTATTTGTGCTTATCCAACTCAGACCAAATAAAGATATGCGTGGGATCAAAGCTGAGGGAAAAGAACCCATTGTCTCCTCTTTGGTACGGTAGGAAGTGGAGAATTGGCTAAATGTTTTGTTGGCGCTATGACCGAGTTGATGAATGTTGTCATTAAGGCTGGTGAATCATTATTCCTAGAGGACAGTTCGCCTGATTTAGCCATAATATTATTTGCAGTCTTACAAGAATGAGAAATACAAGTGACTCCGCTTTCAGCTGCATTTCTTCTAGAATTGGTTGCATCGTGATCTGGCAAATGCGTATTAGTATAAGATAACTCAACCTCTGGTCGGCAATATACATTGCCTTTGGGCCTTTCTTTTTTCACAGGATATGCCTCTGCAACTTGTGATATTCCTCTGGAAAATTCACAGCTTTCTTCAACAGAATGTTCTTTTTGAATCTTTTTGTGGCACAATCCTGACACTATTCCTGCAGATATATCTTCTGTTGTATGGGGAAGAGTGTAACTGAGGTGATGCACAGGTATATGTTCTCTGCCGGTTTCTACAGTGTTATGTTTTATTACAGTATCTTTAACTGTGTTCAATCTCCGAGTATGATCTGAGACATTTTTATGACACGAAATCTTGAACTGTGTAAAGTGTTTTACTAAGGGCACTTGTTCAGAGATACTACTGTTATGTGTACCTTCTTTAATACTGAAGTTTCCACCACTATTGATACTTTTAGTAACTTGCGAGAGAGAATCATTATCTTTATATTGACAATCTACAGATTGTATGCGCATTTCTTTGAATGTAACATCTTTAAAGTAGCGAGTGATTTCATTCAAATACGGACACGGTGTAGTTGAAGAAGGTGAGGTATTTCTTTTTGAGTCACTGGAAGATGTTCCATTTCTTAATTTGTTTTTGATGTCAATTAACTGAATATCCATTTCGTGTTTTGTATTCAATGCGTCATCAAAATGGGCCCGATATGTGCGGTTTGTTGATGGCGTTGACCACTGAGGTTGACCAGCTACTGTATTACTTCTTTTAAGATTATTTCTGGTGCTACTTCGTTTTGGACCTGGACACTCAGTTTTGGAAAGTGTGAGAATTGATTTATGTGTTATTGTGGGAGGCAATGTACAGTTCGTTACCACACTTTTTTGGGTAGAAGCATTTTGTGGGGGTTCTTTGTTGTCAGCTATCCATGTCTGCTGCTGCTGGATATGGGCTGCTGCTTTAGGTTTTAACCATATACTACCAGGTTTCTCATACAGAGGACTATTCGTAGAAGGTTTCTTGTTGTGGTTTGTAAATTGGTTCTGATCAGCATCTTTGATGTCACTAAACGATTCCAGAGATGATAAAATGACTAAATATGGTTCAATGGATGCACCTAATGTTGAATCTGCAAGATGATCGGGTTGCAAATTGTTAGTGTTAGAATGAATAGTCGAATTTTGTGCGTGGTCAAGGTATTCAGACTGACCACAACTATCAGCCAGAACGTAACCATCATGTCTGTTACTCGAAGCGCTATATGTGTTTGACCTTTCACGATCAATGGAAGAGATATCTATAAAATGCTTATCACGAACAACTTCTTTCAGCTCGTCTATGTGTACGACTTGACTACACATTGTGTTTGCATGTTTACGTCGACGACACACAGGTGGTGGTAAAGCATGTTTTGATAATAAAGCAGCTTCAGTGCTGAGTTCAGCTTGTATGATACTTCCATCTTGAGCTTCCTTATTGTCGTCTGTGAAAGAACCAAGATTAAAACTTTGAAACTGAGCAATCTATTTGAAAGCTAAAATTAATGGCGAAAAACGTAAATACGAAGTACTGTTGTTTTAAAAATTAACAATGTCAACAGTTATTCCCTATTTGATGCTCGTCCATCACGGGTGATGATGAGACAAAAAGAAATAGGTTAAAAAGAGGAAAATCTTGGATGGGTCAGGCCGAGGACTGTATTGAACAGGTGTGTACACTTGAAGACATTGATCCCGGTGAAGAATGGATACCAGTGCCAAGAGCAATCGCTACATCCTTTTCTGTATGCATCGAACTTGATAAAGAATGCAGGTAACACAACCCACTTGTTGTGGAGGCAGAGGTTCAGGCATTAATTTCTGAGAACGCATCTGAGCATGATGTAATCATTTATACGGATGGTTCGGTGATTCGACATGTGCGGAGCTCGTGGGCTTTCACTGCTCAGGTCGGAGGTGATGTTGTGAAGGAAGACAGTGGTGGTTTTGCCGTGACTACAAGCAGTCTCACTATGGAAATCATGGCGGTTACCAAAGCGATGATTTGGCTAGAATCACAGACTTTATCCATGCATGTTTTCTCAGTGACTCAATGAGTATAAAAAATTGAAACAGGATGGGCTAGGAGACATTGGATAGAATCGCTGGGGAGGTCTAAGCTGACAAAGATCAGTTTTATTTTTGTGCCAGGGCATGCAGGTGTAAGGGGAATGAACGTGCGGATAGGCTTCAGGTATGGCTGCTGTCCAAAGCGGACGAGCAATGGACCAGGCTGATATTATAAATTCCTTAAGGGAGAGAGGGCGTGTACATGATTCACGTAATAGCGGTGAATCCACAACACTAACCAGACTGCAAGAACTCAAAGTTAAGTGTGGTGTAGCTCGACAAGAACGCTATGCTGGCAGACAAAATGAGAATTGTAAACCAACAAAGAACCGGTGTCGTTAGTCGCCACACGCTGATGGACATACTGAGGGAGAGATCGGAGCACTTATGGACTAATTTGTTCGACGTGCAGTGATGGTGATCCGACGACTAAACTAACCTAAACTAAACACAAATTTTGACATCTATGCCAACCATCTATTCTCTACTGACATAGTGTATAACAGACACACAATAAAACTAAACCACTTCCACACAAGTTGTCTACACAGACTATTCCAAGAGAAAATTTCAGATACCAAAGTCCCCATAAGAACCAAGATTCCGAGCGTTAATACTGTGTTGCAGAGGGTCCAGGTGAGATGGGCCAGTCACTTTACGCAGATACCTGATAAAAACTTTTCAAAACAGATCATGCAGGGCAAGCTTGATTGGGGATGACGATTGGTTGATTGATAGAAAAACAAACTCTTTAAAAACACTCTTAAAGTGTCTCTAAAATGCTTCAATATAGACCCCACGTGATGGGAATCCATGCTCAAGATCGCCAAATGTGGCGTTGCAACATCACTTACGGAATTCTTATAACTGTGAATGGTAACGTTGCTGAGGCGCAGGGCAAACAAGCTTGTAAAAAGACAGAACACAACAATATTCATATGTCGAATCTTGAACTTCTGCTAAGGGATTGCGTTTCAGGAATGAACTCCAGCCATCTTTGCACACATCATAGAGGTTCAACTACACACCCAAAAGGATGTTATCATCATCACTTACGATGGACGCCTATTAATTTATCTATCTATTTATTCTCTAATCATGTTTGCCTTTCAGCGTCAGGTCGAAAAAGGAGACATCTGGAGCGAGTCTCTCTATGCACCATGTCTTTCTTTCTCTTCTCCAATCCTGATTTGTATACACATATTCTACATAAATATGGAATCTCTAGTCAGCTACTTGTGTACATTATTGTCTAGCTTGACAGAGAGCCGTATAGCGAAGTGGTTAGTGCACTCGGTTCTTAGATACGTGGTCCAAGTTCTCTCTCTCTATCTCTCCTCGCTTTCCCGCTTAAACTGATGTACCAGACATAAATGTTCATACAATCTTATTCATGGGGAAATCTGATTCATGCAGTCTGATACATCGGTGTATTTCGTCACATCTTTACCGCCATTTGAAGCCATCTGGTGTTTATCCTTCGGCAATGTGTCCGGTTTTAGCCATCGTTTACTAGGTTCGCTCTCCGTCATCCTTTGAGTGTCGCCAGCCGACCTGCAAGGCAGCAGGCTGCTATTTTTTTTAGGGTAGCTACTCTTAGACAACCTTCCCTCCTGGGTTGTTGAGCGTCATCTGCCCAGGTTAGCAGTCTTATTTTGGACTACTTTGCCTGTCGTCCAGTTTTGTGTACTGTTTGCTCCGCTAGCCTTTGAGGTCCGAGTTTAATTTATCATTAGGTTTCGAATTTATTTCCGATCTAACGGCTCTCAGATCGACCCAGCCTCAAATAGGTACTAAAAGTACGGGGAAAAAAAGGCACGTTGGCCACATCACCCATTGTGTATTGATGTTTAAATTTAAAAAAAATACGGACTGGTCACCAATATCACTCACGGTTTTAAAAAAAAAGATGTCTTTACTACATTACTATCTTACTTAAGAACAACCATCAACGTTACGAGAAGATATACAATATATTGATTGATCTATTGACCGATTGACGGATTGATTGATTGGGTGATATCTCACTGACTATTTATCATTGCACTTTGTATAATAATCATGTCTACTCCGATCTCTTTCTTACATATGAGGATTTCTGCAGTAGTGCAGAAATCCGCAGCATCGATGAAATCAATAATGCGATTTTGAAGAATTTTATTTTAATATTTTAACGAATTTTCCTCGACAACGGCATTGCAGTCTACTCCTATCTATTTCCAGCTCGTACCATTGGTTTTTGTTTCTTTGTTTGTTTGTTTTTACATTTTAGGTGACAGTCAACTATTTAAACGAGAAAAAAATGGAAAACTTACCTAATAACTTATAGAATAGTTGTCACACTTTTAAGTCTACTTTATGCAACTTGCCTAATATTTGCCACACTCTTAAGTCTACTTTATGCAACTTACCTAATATATGCCACATTGTTAGGTCTACTTTTTATCATACTTTAACTAATATGTCCATCACTCTTATCTACATTTTGAGAATTTGCTAATAGTTGACCACACTCATAATCTACTTTTGCAACATCTAATATTTCGACCACAACGCTTAAGTCTACTTCTTTCAACTGACAATAGGTTGCCATTTACAGTCTACTTTAACGAATAACTTACCTAATATAAAAAGTCACACTCTTAAGTCTACTTTATGCAACTTACCTAATATTGCCACACTCTTAGGTCTACTTTTGCAACTTACTAATAGTTGCCACACTATTAGGTCTACTTTATGCAACTTACCTAATATTTGCCACACTCTTAAGTCAACTTTATGCAACTCAAACCATAGCGTGCTCTCACTTGTTATGTTACACATTATCATGTCTAGTCTCTTCTCTTTTCTTTTGCTGAAAATATTAGATGGTAATGTTATGAAAGGGACGATTTACATCTGTTAAATTTGTTAAACATATCAACTTCTATTTTGAACAACAAAATTATAATAGTACATAATGAAAAGCTTGATATTTTATAAAAATCAATCAAAGGAACCTTCCTCTTCAAACACTCTCTTTGTGATTTGTATGTGATCCAAGCCTGAGCAATGTACATTGTGCCAGTTATGCGCATACAAGACTAGCACATCTGATTTCTGCAATGCTTATTATTTACTAGGGTAGCTTACCTAGGCCAATACCTCAGTCGTCTCTTACGACATGTCTTGTAGGTCGTAGTGTTACTATTCTTTGCTTCCCTTGTGAATCTCAGCAATATAACGCACGTCCATCTTTACTAATATCACTAGTGTACATGAAAAAACAAATTAACATCGATAATGAAGACATTCAGAACGTTTTATATTTTGAATATCTTGGGTCTGTAATTAACAATACTGTAGATTGTACAAAGGAAGTTAAGCGAAAACTAGCCATGGCCTTCCAGATCGTGATTAGAATGAAGAAACTATGATACGACACAAGCAACAGAATACAGTTAATAATTCTGAGAGCAAGTATCTTTCCTGTGGCAAAATATAATTGCGAGACGTGGATCTTAACACAGTACAAAATTGATGAGTTCAATATAAGGTGTTATCGAAAATTAATGTGTTGGTACACCCTAGAAATTGAAGAGACATAAACAAGGACATACCACAAGACTTACATATCGTTCGCCCGTATAGTGCCGGGACCCGTAAGGGAAGCAAAGAATCGTACCACTGCGACCTACAAGGCATGTTGTAAGAGGCGACTGAGGTAGAGGCCTAGAAAAGCTACTCTAGTAAATAAAAAGCGTCGCAGAAATCAAGAGATGTGCTGGCCTACTTGTGTGCGCAAAACTAGCACAACGTACAATCGCTCTTAGGCTCAGATCATATACAAATCTATACAGAGTGGTTAACAAGTGGTCGATACGGAGCGTTCGAAGAAGAAGAAGAAGAAGATATATCGTGGAGATGTGACTCATAAACAAAATCAAGTCCCAGAAAATGAAGTATTTCTGTCACGTTAAACTACACGGGGAATTGGAGAGAACTGTAATGGAAGGTATGGTTTCTGGGGTAGAGTCAGGGAAGACTAAGACGAAGGTAGCAGCAGGACATCAAAGAAACTGTGCAACTGACGTTATAAGAGAAGGAGAACTTCTAGAGACAGAGAGTTGTTTAGACAGGTTGTTATGAAAGTGACATTCTGCAAGGGACATGCCACTTGATGATGACATGACAAAAATGAAAACGTTAAAAAAATCAAAACATCTTACTATCTGTACCTGTAAATGACAAGACCATTAGGCATTACTCTTATTAGAATAATTTCTGGGACCCCTGTCGCAAGATGAACTTTTCGTCCTTGAACTCCTGAACAGATTGATGTTCCACAGAACGGGATTACTTCATCGTTTACATAGGGGTTCCATATTTTAGACACACACACCCTGATATAGCTACCAGAGTCCATTCTCAGACCGGAATGTCTGACATTCAACATGTAGATGGCGCCAAGCACTAAAGGGATATTCTCCAGACAGCACATAGCAGAAGGATTGTAGTGTTGAAGAGAAGCTGTAGACGTTCCTTGCGAAGTCACGATGTTGATATTTTCACTGAAATGATAATAAAGACAAACTGAAGATTTTACATTTTCGATCGAAATTATGAGTTATTTACCTTATAGACATACTATTGTTGGCTTAAGTTATGAATTATATAACATATTAAATAACACTATTGACTTGAGTTATAAATTATATAACATATAGAAATAACACTATTGACTTGAGATATAAATTATATAACATATAGAAAATAACACTATTGACTTGAGTTATAAATTATATAACATATAGAAATAACACTATTGACTTTAGATATAAATTATACAACATATAGAAATAACACTATTGACTTGAGTTATAAATTATATAACATATAGAAAACAACACTATTGACTTGAGTTATAAATTATACAACATATAGAAATAACACTATTGACTTGAGTTATAAATTATATAACATATAGAAATAACACTATTGACTTGAGTTATAAATTATATAACATATAGAAATAACACTATTGACTTGAGTTATAAATTATACAACATATAGAAATAACACTATTGACTTGAGTTATAAACTATATAACATATAAAAATAACACTATTGACTTGAGTTATAAATTATACAACATATAGAAAATAACACTATTGACTTGAGTTATGAATTATACAACATATAGAAAATAACACTATTGACCTGAGTTATAAATTATACAACATATAGAAATAACACTATTGACTTGAGTTATAAATTATATAACATATAGAAAATAACACTATTGACTTGAGTTATAAATTATATACATAACTATATATGCAGTACACATAACTACATAAACACACACCTTCGACAATTAAATTTATATTTAAGATTAATTTTGCTTTTTGTTTTTACACTACTGATCTGCAGTATTAGCGAGACATCATGTAGACGTATATTGCTGTACTACTCCGATACAGTCGATACAACGTAAAAGGCCGTCCATGCTAAAAGTGGACTTCAAAAATAACAGAGGCGGTGAAATACACTATATATGAAGCGAACATAAAAACCCATTTTATAAATGTCTTCATATCCTGACGATGTGAGACAAAACAGGATTATAGAAAAGAGGAAATAGAAGTCTTCTTCTTCTTCTTTCTCGAATCCTGTATGCCTCACAGCGTCAGGTCAGGAAGAGATTTCTAAAACGGGCCTAGTATGCGCTTCGTAGATAGTCTCTTTCGTCGCCTCTGTTATCTCTGAGTCCATCTTTTGCGTGGTCGGCCTTTTGCTTTGTACCCATTGTATCGGAGCAGCATTGCTCTTTGGGGTGCACTGTCTGATGGTAATCTGCTTACGTGACCGAACCATTTAATTTGTTGTTTCTTGATGAAGTCTAGTACTGATGTTGTACCCACTTTTTCCTGATGTCTTCATTTCTCAACCGGTCTCTTCTTGTTACACCCAGCATTCTGCGTAGACACTTCATCTCTGTTGCAAATAGAAGTAATGTTCTGAAAACATATTTTTCCGAAATAAACTTATGAAATGGAATCATTGACTGTGCGCAAGACGTAGACAGGAAAAAAATGAATCGCTTGAAGCAATATACTGCAGAAAAATTACTAAGACTATTGTCTATTGTCTTTCCCAGGTGAATAATGGAATTGGTTGCTCACTCTTGCCGTTAAGCGTAGGGGTAGGAGCTTTAATTTGCGTCCAGGACACGATGAGTCGCCCTTGTTGTGTTATATCCATGTTTGTTTAATGCGGTTTTCATATTGTCTATCCATCATTTTCCTGGTCTTCCTTGGCTCTAGTACCTGATCTCATTTTGTTGTATGCTGTTATTGATGGTTGGTTGTATTTCCTTTTTATTAAATGTCCGAACCATTCTATTTATAGTCTTGCAATTTATTCAGTGCAAGAAGTAATGCCCACTCTGTTTCTGGTGTCCTCGTTTCGTAGTTAAACATTCCTGATGATTCCCACCGACTTGCGCAAGCATTTCAAGATTTAGTGAAGTAAAAGAGTTAAATACAGGGCGGCTCGTCATTAAGGGCCAGTGGGACCCGGCCCCACCAATAATCGAAAGGGGAATAACTTCCCCGAATAGACAAATAATAGTAGATACTTCAAAACCCATGATTTTTCCCAGAATTTGTGTCTGGCCCCACCAAGAAAAATGACCACGAACCGCCACTGGACAAATATATACATCCTTCAAGACATGAATGTTGAAGAATACTGAATAATATATTACTATGTCGAGAAAAATGAAATACTTATGAAACACGGAGATGAACGGTGAAAAGAGAGTTGAAAAACTATGGCTTGACGTGTGAAATAATTTGTAGAAAAGCGGCAGAGCAGCAATAATGGAAATCTCTTGTGGAAACGTCATGTGTCAAACGGGACACGAGGAAGATATAGATAAATATATAATAATTCTGTCAGTTTGTATGTTTAGATCAGCGTTTCCCAAAGTGGGCAGTACCGCCTCCCAGTGGGCGCTGAAGTCTTCTGGGGGTAGTGGGTTAAGAAGACTGTGGGGGTGTTCAGGCGATTAAGGGTCGGTGGCTCCTTAAAGAAGAAATTAATAATAACTATTTTAAAAAAATTATTTTCGTCATTATGCGATTGAATAATCATATAAAAATTCGAATTCAGCATTTAAATTCATCTTATGCCCGTCCTAAACGATCCATTTTTTTCATCAATTTTCTATTTCATGCATAATCATTTGAAAACTGATCATGTATTACAGAAATTTAAATCACTTTTCTATGTCAAAGAGAAAATGGAGCATGTATATATGTGTGACGGGGCGTTGGCACACTGTTATAATGTGGAGGGGGCGTTGCAAAGTTTATGTTGTGCAAAGTGGGCGGTGGACCGAAAAGTTTGGGAATCTATGGTCTAGATAAATATATAATAATTGTTTTCTTTTTGTTTGTATCAATAAGATTTCACGAACCTGATAAAGTGGGTATCGAATGTAACGTATGCTGTAGTAGTGATAATACTAACACTGACGTCTCCACACTCAATATCAAACCCTAGGGTCGTTTGTGGGTATAAGCTAAGAACAGAGGCCTCTGACTGTTGGAAAAAAAAGTATATATGGTATGATTATTAGTCTTAGTTGATAAATGTACATTAACTAGATATAAATATATACATATATATATCATGGGCATGCTCAGCAGTAGATGACTAAGATGGTTGGGGCATGAGAAGAATGGAAACTTGTCGCATACCAAAACAAATGTTCTGTGAACTTTCGGGGGGAAGAGGCACCAGGGCAGACCACTACTCAGATATAAAGATGTCTGCAAAGCCTCAATGAAAAACTTGTCTATATGTTCCAGCACATGGGAGAAACTAGCTGATGACAGAGTTGTGTGGAAAGCCAAATTGCGAAAGGGCGCAGTCTTTTGAAAAGAGACTTATGTATGAGCTGAATGACAAGAGAGAAAAGCGAAAACTCAGAAGTTGTCACAGTAAAACGCCTGCCAATTGACCGTTTGTAAAGACGAAAAAGACCATATATATATATATATATATATCACGGCGTCATATTTGCATTGAGATACCGCTCTTTTAGTAATTTGCACTACTTTTTTCAGCGCAGTCCGTGACGGTAAATAAATTTAACACAAGTCAGCCATTGTGTTTTTCGATCGAATCGATGAAACAGCGTGTAAACAATTGCTACATATGAAATATGTGTCATTCATATAGTAAAACCGATTGTTCTACGTGTAACTGTAACATATTCTACAGATCTGGAAAATTCTATGATTATATGTTAAGAAGTTATTTTGAACGAAATTTTTTCGATGGTCACTACCATTATTTTGGAACCTTGAAAATTTCGCTTGGGTACTACCCATAAACATCGTATTTACGTGAAACTGCATTATTAACTTCTCTTTACTCATAAATTTTCATTACTAGAAACATTTTTCTCTCTTCTAAAGGCAACTTTACGTTTGCACGGCGTCAATAACCTACCAGACTTACCATTTATCTGTGCTACGAAGCCGGTTTGCTTTTGACGTCCATAACAACCGCTGCAGTTTGCGATCTTCTCGTGAATTACTTTCGTCATTTTACTTGTGTCAACGATATCCAGCAATGCTAAATACAAATTTTTAATTTTCTTTTATATTTCAAACATTATTTATGCCTTTCAGTTGACTTTTGTATCGAGTATCAACAGTAATATTAAATATCCCACACTAGATCTAGCTGTCCCTGAACCATTCGTCAGCGATAGACGGCAATAATGATTGGCCCGATCTTTATCATACACTATTCAGATTTACTTGAGAAGTCTCATATTATTGTATTGTGATTTCAAATTAAAATAACTAGTGAATCATTTCAGTATCCTTTAATTGTCTTTCTTAATTATAGGCATTTCATGTTTAAAAGTTGTGCCATTTAAATTGCACTCATTGCTTAGCTGCAAATGAAGCTTTGTGACAAAATATAGTCTAGTAGCAATTTCAAATGTAACTATTGCAAGATCATCTACATTTTCTTTTTATGTAAACTTCTTCTGTGACTTTCAATTTGTTAGTGGTTGAACTAAATGTGATAATTAGTGATGAAATACTGCATCATGTCTTCTATATGAACATACATTGAACAAGCACATTTTATGTCATTGAAAGTTTTGTGTAGGACCTGAGCTTTGAGTAAAATTGATTAATCAAAGGTACAGTAAACACAATGATACAGCAAATCAGATCTTTGTATAAATCCTAATTTCTATATAGTTGAAGTACAGGTAAATGATTTACCAGTGTGTTTTCATTATTATCAAAAACTTTCTTGATTGTTTTAAAAATGTATTGACTACTAGATCAACAATTTCATTGAATAATATCCTTTCTAATTTCCCCATGCATTGACCTTAGTCTTGCAATGATGGTCAAGCTTTAACACTTTCTGAGTAAATTATTCACACAACCTCTATCTCCAGTTTTTTAAATAAAGTAATAAATATATTTAATGTTATTGCAAGGTTGAAGTCAGTTGATGGGAGATCATAATGAATATTATTTATTGAAACTGTTGATCTAGTGCTCATTATATGTTCCACACAACCAAAACAATTTAGAAAATAATAAAAGCATATTGGTAAATTATTCACTCTAGCATCAGATGTTAATTTTGTATTCATATATTTCTTGATTTATCTGCAATATGTTGTGCTGTTCTGAGTGACTCTTTGAATAGTGTGAGTTTTATATATTTACTTATGTATGCACATCTCACATGCAAACATGCTGGATACTTATTTGGTAAATCATTTATATATGTTGAGTAAATATAAATGATCACATTTAGTTCAACCACTAACAAATTGAAAGTCACAGAAGAAGTTTACATAAAAAGAAAATGTAGATGATCTTGCAATAGTTACATTTGAAATTGCTACTAGACTATATTTTGTCACAAAGCTTCATTGCAGCTAAGCAATGAGTGCAATTTAAATGGCACAACTTTTAAACATGAAATGCCTATAATTAAGAAAGACAATTAAAAGGATACTGAAATGATTCACTAGTTATTTTAATTCTGAAATCACAGTACAAATATATGAGACTTCTCAAGTAAATCTGAATAGTGTACGATAAAGATCGGGCCAATCATTATTGCCGTCTATCGCTGACGAATGGTTCAGGGACAGCTAGATCTAGTGTGGGATATTTAATATTACCGTTGATACTCGATACAAAAGTCAACTGAAAGGCATAAATAATGTTTGAAATATAAAAGAAAATTAAAAATTTGTATTTAGCATTGCTGGATATCGTTGACACAAGTAAAATGACGGAAAGAATTCACGAGAAGATCGCAAACTGCAGCGGTTGTTATGGACGTCAAAAGCAAACCAGCTTCGTAGCACAGATAAATGGTAAGTCTGGTAGATTATTGACGCCGTGCAGACGTAAAGTTGTCCTTAGAAGAGAGAAAAATGTTTCTAGTAATGAAAATTTATGAGTAAAGAGAAGTTAATAATGCAGTTTCACGTAAATCGATGTTTATGGGTAGTACCCAAGCGAAATTTTCAAGGTTCCAAAATAATGGTAGTGACCATCGAAAAAATTTCGTTCAAAATAACTTCTACTTAACATATAATCATAGAATTTTCCAGATCTGTAGAATATGTTACAGTTACACGTAGAACAATCGGTTTTACTATATGAATACAATATTTCATATGTAGCAATTGTTTACACGCTGTTTCATCGATTCGATCGAAAAACACAATGGCTGACTTGTGTTCCGTCGCGGACTGCGCTGAAAAAGTAGTGCAAATTACTAAAAGAGCGGTGTTGGTTCGCCGTGATATATATATACTCAACGTATGTGATGAAAGTATGCATATTTAACAAGGCAGTGACAAAACATATATAATTTTATGAATATAAGTGTGACAGAAGTGTTACATCTATCAAACAAGAACTCAAAATCAAAGAAAACTGGCTGCAGCTACATATAAGAACAAGAATATTAAAGTATTTTGGACATATAAGGAGCCCCTAAGGGCGGGAGAAGACCATCATGGAAGGAGGCATACAGGCAAAGATAAGAAGAGAAAGACCACGGAGAAGACGGATATAAAATATAACTGAAAATTTGAACATGACGGCTGCAGAGGCTGGACATCTGGCCTATGAGAGAGAGAAATTCCGAAGGACTGTTGGAGTGACAAAGTTATGATCATGACAAGCTATTTGATGATAAGGATTAATAACGAAACACTGGAATCGTGATGAATATACATTTAAAAAAACAAAAAGAAATATCAATCTTTGTGATGTAAAACAGATCAGTATCTGTCATTGTTGTTCCAAGGGTACGTACAACATAGACAGTAACATTTTCGCACAAAAATCAGAATACTTAGTGTTTGTCAATTCCAAGTGGACACTTGTAGGTTTGAGTCTTTGACGTTTAACATATATGTTGGAAAACAGATTCTGATTTTTAGGATAAATGTCACAGAAAAGTCATCAAATTCCAAGAAAAGATAAAAGGAAAAACATATCTATCCAACAAGAATTCCGAATTGAATAACGTGGTTGATCAGAAAAATAGTATTGAGGAATAGGAAGTATTCTGTGAAAGTTTGGGAAAATAAGTAGACAAGAAAAGAACTTTTTTCATACTTCGAGATATATATTGGGAATATAGTGTTAGGTCCGTATTTTTCATTGACCTTTGTCACACGATGGGTACTGTGGTTAACATAACGCCCGCCACCTTTACTTACAAATACTTTTCCTGGTACTCAATTGAGGATGGGTCGACCTGAGGGCCGTTTTCATTCGGGAAACTATTCCACATCCACCATGGAATTGAATGTAGAGAGAGATGGGTGTCAATATTGGTACAGCCCGTAAAGAACGACATACTAAATATGCAAAGAGACGATTAATCAACATCGAACTGACGTGTTGCCGCCGACCCGCTGGAATTGTTGAGACGGAGATCGCAGCGCCAGGAAATGTCCGTAGTGCAGATGATAGTAATCTGATAACTGATTTTTATGAGTTTTCCCTGAAAAGGGTTCCCAAACTTGGCTAGGAACTGGTTTTCTTCTGTTTAAGTAGTTTTTCTGAGGATTCCAAAATTGTTCTGTTGAAAGTTTTGGTTAAATCGTTTTACCTGCAATTCCAAAATTTTTGCTAGTTGAACCAGTTTTCCTTTTTTAGTTCTTTATGTAGTTTTACCCTGAGATTCCCAAAATTTGTGAGTTAAAGATTCGTGCTTTAGCACACTATCAGCAGGTGGCTTGTCATCTCTACCGAGAAGGAAGGAACCATGTAGGAAAATCAGGTATAATGAAGTCAATTCTTCGATTTTAGAATCTTCAGACTTCAGCACAGAGAAGATAAGACAAGTCAAGACGAAGATAGAAATAAAATGTGATAGATAACATGTGCATGAATGCACATTAAACGTGAAATTAAAGATATGACAATAAAATACTTGGAAGAAATGCTTTTGGGGAAATATTCTGCGTTGAACATAATACATCGCCTGTGTGTTGTCGGAATTCTGAAGGAGAGCAAAGAATAGTAACACTGCGACCTACAGGGCATGTCGTAACAGGCGACTGAGAAAGGGAAAGGCCTAGGGAAGCTAACCTAGTAATTAAAAATCGTCGCAGAAATCGGATGTGCTGGTCTACTTGTAGGCGCATAACTGGCACAATGCAAAATAGCTCTTAGATCACATACAAATCACAAAGAGTAGTTTAACAAGTGGTTGCTATGGCGGGTTTGAAGAAGAAGAAGAACATGATGATGATGATGACACCCAGTTCTATATTTTATAATCTCACCTCTGACCTCTGCTCTAGAACAACCTTGAGACAGTTTTCTAGTTCTGACACTCTGACAATATAACGGCAACAGCTTTCATCTTAATTCTAATGCAACCTCTCGATAATGGTTGCTGAGATATGCTAATCCACAGCGTGACGTTTGTTCATGAATGTATTGAACTTCACTATTCCTGAGGACGAATGTATTTAATACATTTTAGTACACTTTAATTGGCTTTAAATCAAGTCAAAGACTTTACATTCCTAGGGAGTATTTTTTTCATATGGAAGAATAACTAACGAAATCCATCATAGATGCAATCAAGCAAATCAAATCATACAACACTCGCCCGAGTGGTTACAGGCCCAAATTTGGGGTGTAAAGAATAGAACCACTGTTACCTGCCATGCATGTCGTAAGAGGCGACTAAGGAGGTTTGGCTGAAATCGGATGCACATGTCCTAAACGTGTAGAAGTCTATGCGTTTAGGGGCCTAACAAACCAATGTGCAGCGTATACACGTTCTTGGCAAAGATCAAACATATCACAAAAAGTGATTAAAATTGGTCGTAAAGAACGAACGCAAAGAAGAAGAAGAAATCATACAACAAATTGCACCAATGTTGAAATGCAAATATGTAGTCGTGTTGTACATTGATTGATTGATTGATTGATTGATTGATTGATTGATTGATTGATTGATTTTGATTATGGATGACGAGTTCTAGTCCTATCGGAAACGGACGATAAAACATGGGCCCCGTGTTCAATTTGAGCACGTAAAAGAAACCTTCTTCTGTTGTCGTCACACCACTCCCGGGTTGTTGCCCAGTGTCGTCACCCGGTTCCTGGGTTGTTGCCCATTGTCGTAGTTTTCTCTTTTGTCTGGCGCTGTTCTGATGGCTTGAGTGATTGTTATTTTTGCTATTTGACAGGATTATGCTAAGCCATCTAACCATCTTTTTCGTGGTCTTCCTCTCTCCTTCTTTCTTGATGTTCTGTTGTAGAAGACTGTATACTGTGGAGTTTGGATCATTCTTATTAAGTGGCCAAACCACTTCATTCTTTGTTTCTCAATGTAATTCAAGCAAGATTATATACATAGTGACACCCTAAACCAAATTTATACATCAGGAATGAAAACTTGCAGTTCAAATCGAGAAGAGGCTGAACATGCGGCAATTCATTACAAGATTACATAATAAAATTCCAATATCTTCACTCTTCATGAGGACTCGCCGGTGCTAAGGTGTGCTGCACGAATCTCGAAGAAGATTAGCACATGTTACTCAAATTAATGATTTTATAACATTAATCAATCAATCAGGACTGCCTAGTTGATAGCCGCTGTGCGTGGACGCTCTCTCGGGTTCGACCTCTGTCGCTTTCAGTCCGGTCTTATCAGGACTTTGGAGTCATCTAGAAGTCGGAGAAAATCTGCCTGTATGGCAGAGGAATACAGATTACAGTACATTGACAACGCTGCCAGTGAAATAATTTCAATGTGACACTGAGACCATTGCGAAATTGAAAACAGATTTCACGCAAAATCGTTTCAGAGATGAACTATCCCGATTGAAAGCGACGAAAAAAAAAAAAAAAAAAAAAATAATCAAGATAATGCTATTTTTAGTTTTCATGATGACATGTTTGTAATTTTAAATTGGCGTCATTTGTTCTATAATATTCTTCTTCTTCTTCTGCGTTCTCACTAGATTCAGATTTCAAATTCTCTAATAAAGGCAGCCATCTGCCTCAGATTATCATTCACGACGTACAGTTTGGACGCTGGTGTAAGTGGGCCACCTCTTTCTTCTCAAGTCTGCATACAGTAAGTTTTGCCACCCTCGTGATGGTAGGCCTGAAATTCTTACTGCGTGGCTAAATCTCCGAGGCAGATTGGGGACCGTAGAATCCGTTATCCCATTCCTCATTGTGAGGGTCGTTGCACCATGTTATGCGCCTTACGGCCTGGTGCATCCGTTTTCTGCAAGCATTTGTTTCGGGTTAGCATTCCTAGCGGACACGTGCATCGATTTCAGCCAGTGGCGGCTCGTGATCATTTTTGTTTGTGGGGCCAGACAAAAATTTGCGGGAAAAATAATGATTTTGGTTTAGGTTATATTTTAATTCATAAAGCAAATACACGTTACACATCATTTTTGGTGGGGCCCGGCCCCATTTGCCCTTAATGACGAGCCGCCACTGATTTCAGCCAAACCTTCTTAGTAGCTTCTTACGACACGCATAGCAGGTAACAATGGTTCTATTCTTTACACCTCAAATTTGGGTCTGGTAGCCACTCGGACAGTTCTATAATTTATTTGTTTTATTGCATCTTTATTATAATTCGCTAGATATTTTTCCATTTGCTGAACAAATATGCCCAAAGTCTTGAACGTGTTTTTATTGATGCTTGTCTATTGAGATAATGTCAGCAGGCATTATTTTTACTTCTCAATAGGAGCTCCTCTTTCACTCATATAGAAGTAGTTTATCATCCTCATCAGGTGCCGTCTCTACATCGAAGGTTGGCTGCAATGAATCTCCAGCATCCTCTGTCTTTGCCTTGGTGTTGCACACTGCCAAACTGTAACCTGTTCATTTCTTAAAGTTTCCCTCCCACTTATCTTTCGGTCTTCCTCTTGCTCTTCCCCCCTCAACTTTCCCCTCTAGTACAGATTTTATCATGGTGTCATGTCTTTTTATGTTCCCAAAATATTTTACTTGTCTGAATTTTATTTCTCTTAATAATTGTTTCTTCATGCCTAGTTTTCCTAAAACTTGTTTATTTGTCAGTTTTTCTGTCCATGAAACTCTGCCTATTATTCTATGTATCCACATCTCAAACTTCTAACTGCTTGTTCATTGTCCATGTTTCCGAGCCATACATTAATATAGGATATATATATCATTTGATCATTCTCATTTCTAGCCTAGTTTATACGTAATACCAAAAAAACGTTATGTGTCTTCGAGCTTCTTACTCTTCCTCTTCGTCGGTGAGAATGGTATTTGTTATGTTATATTCGCCCTGTGGTGCCGGGACTCGAAATGGAAGCAAAGAATAAGTACCACTGCGACCTACAAGGCATGTCGGAAGAAGCAGCTGATGGAGACCTAGGGTTTAAGCTACCCTAGTAACTAAATAACATCGCAGAAATCGGATGTGCTGGTCTACTTGGATGCGCACAACTGGCACAACGTACAATCGCTCTTAGGCTTGGATCCCATAAAAATCACACAGAGTGGTTAACAAGTGATCGAAATGGAGTGTTTGAAGAACATGGAGAAAAGGTGATGTTGTATTGAAGGTGTAAAATGTTGTTGCGATATATGACCCTCTTCGGCCCAGCACAGTCTAATTTCAGAACGAAATGTTTTGTGGTTTGGGATTAGATTTCATCTTCGATCCTTACTGGCTTAGCTAGACTGCAGTTATGACACCATTTGCCCGGGTCCCCACTTAAAGAGAAAGTCTAGTATCAGGTCCTGTTAGAATACCCCAACTTCTGTAATATTCTTCGCTGCATGAGTCTTTGTAGCACTAAGTTACTATACTCGCCAAACTCTCAAAAAGTACTCCTACTCTGTTCGGTTCCCGTGTGCATCGATCGGGATGACATTCTAGTGATCGCTTCTTCTTCTTCAAACGCTCCATATCGTCCGCTTGTTAACCACTCTGTGTGAACTGTTTCTGATCTGAGTCTAAGAGCGATTGTACATTGTGCCAGTTATGCTCCTACAAGTAGGCTAGCACATCCGATTTACTAGGGTAGCTTAGCTAGACCCCTACCCTAGTCGCGTCCTGTTGGTCGCAGTGGTACTATTCTTTGCTTTTCTTGCGGGCCCCAGCTCCACACTGGCGTATTGATCGCTAACTTCAATGTAGAGGAGATCACGTTCCTAGTTCTACAGGAGACTGATGATACAGCATAGATACCTTGTTTAGATTGAGCTAGAGAACCGCTACCAATAAACAAGTAATTACAAATTAAAGAACAAAATGGATACAAATTATCTCCATTCTCAAAATTATATCAGAATTATCCGCCAAATCTACATAATATCTAATTGTCACTGTTATCTTCCTGTGCAAGAAAGAGATTGTATCACAAATACTTATTTGGCTGAAATCGGATGCACATGTCCTAAACGTGTAGAAGTCTATGCGTTTAGGGGCCTACAAACCAATGTGCAACGTAGACACGTTCTTGGCAAAGATCGAACATATCACAAAGAATGATTAAAATTGGTCGTTAAGGACGAACGCAAAGAAGAAGAAGAAGACAAATATCCATCGAAGTGAATTGATTAAGGTTCTATCAATCAAGCAATCGATCCCCGTGTCGTATGTAAAAGTTTAAACATACGGGAAACGCCTTGGAAATGCAGTCAATATTTTGATAGAATATACCAGAATGATAGAAATATAAATCGAGAAACACTCATACACATCGATAGAAACAAAATAGCAAAGACATACTTTAATTACACAATCTACCTGTTCCTTTAAATTCTAGAATAAAAGCATCACCGGATCTAAGCGGGTCCTGTGTGATGAATTGCCCATGAGCTTTACGGTATTGCCCATTAGAGAGATACTTGTTGTCACTGATCATAATGTTGCATCCATGATAACCAGAAAACCTTAAAGGACGTGGTTTGGAGTGTTTGAGTGTAGACATTCTCTGACTTGTTATAATACGAAATACTGAAAGAACCAAAATAAATAACATTAAAATATCGTAACAAAATTAAGCGCAAATATGAAAAGAATAGAAGACAAGTGAAAGAAAATAATTATCGATATATTCTCTAATTCTGGTTTGCTTTTCTGCTCCAGGTCGAAAAACGAGACACCTGGAGTGATCCTCCCTACGTGCCTTGTATTTCTTTCTTTTCTCCAGTCCTGCTTTTCCTCACAGCTTCAGGATAAGAAGAGTTGTCTAGAACGGTCTTTTGTCTGCGTTTCATAAACAGTGTCTTTCGTCGCCTCTGTTATCTCTGAGGTCCACTTTTTGTGTGGCCGGCCTTTTGCTTTATATCCATGGTATCGGAGTAACATTGCTCTTTGAGGTGCACTGTCTGTTGCTAATTTGCCTATGGGGCCAAACCATTTAATTTGTTGTTTCTTGATGAAGTTCAGTAGCCTACTGGTGTTGTACACACTATTTTCTTGATGTCTTCATTTCTAAACTGGTCACTTCTTGTTACTCCCAGAATTCTGCGTAGACACTTCATCTCTGTCGAGACTAGTTTTCTTCTGTCATTTAATGTTAGCGTCCAGGTTTGGAACTGATGGAATAATGTGGGTAGAAAAATTGTGTTGAACAATGCTCTTTTTGTGTTCATGGTGAGATGTTTGCATTTTAAAACTTGTGAAAATAACTGTATAAGTGTGGGGGACAAGAAACTAATTAAGTAGATTAGAAATGGTTGAAAACAATTATATGGAAGAAGAGACACAGAGTCTTATCACAAAAATTACATATAAGAAGCCCGATCGCTTAAAGAACTTTTGCCAAAGTCGCCAAATTCCATTAATCAAGTAAGTGTAATCAATCCATCAGAATAAGGATCTCTCAGGATCTACACTATACGGTTGCGAGGCTCAGATATTTCAGTTGGGATCTTAATTACTACACAGTCTGTTTTCACATTTTCTAGGACACACGGGGGTCGATTTTCACGTATAAGTATGCTCCGTCTTATGTTGGTGACAGCTAAAGATTACGTCATATGTTTACTTGATAGATCTACTTCTTGCGGGAATCGCGTGGAGTTCAAGATTTTCTTCGCTAAAATTTATTTTTGTGGCACAGCAAAAATTTCGTACTGTGGGGGATTGCGTCTTTGAATTGTACGTGGTAGAATTGCACGTTGTCTCTGTTATACAAGAGACAAAACAGGATTCGAGAAAAGAAGAGGTAAAAAAAAAGAGCAATGGGAGGTGTCTCAGTTTGTTAATATTTAAAATAATCATAACTTAACCTCTTTCTCTCTCTCTCGTGCGTCTTTAACCCCGATGGGGCAAAGGCCCTCAGCCAACACATGTTGTCTTCCTATCTCTAGCTATATTCTGCAGCTTCATCCAGTTCTTCTTTGTATTATTGATACCTGCCTTCAAATTTCGTTTCCTTGAATTTATAGACCTCATTAACCTTTGCAAACAGGTTATTTCCACATAAATTATTCCGAAGAACAACATGACATGCACGGAACACAAACATTTATAATCAGTTCGATGTTATATTTGCACTTTAAAGACAAACTTGGGACAATGAGCAAGTCACAAATGACCCATTAACATTTATGTTCGTACCGAGACACGTGGGCGTTGAAGACAATGAGCTAGCAGATCGGTTGGTTGACACAGCAGTGAATGATGAAGGACGGACAATGGACACGTCAAACATCATCAATGCCCTAAGAGAAGAAGGTCGAATTGACGTGTTTTTTTTACAAACAAGTGCGAATCCGTATCTTTATTAAGAGTGAAGGGAATGAAAATGAACTGGAATCTTCCTGCCAAGAACACATTTCTAGTGGTACAAAACATTTGATTAATGAACATAGAACTGGCCTGATCAGTCACATTACGCTAATGGAAATGTTGAGAAAGAGATCTGCGTACGTGTGAACCTGCTCGGGGCGCAATAAAGGTGAGCATCACTAATCACTTTAAAAAATCGAGTCCAGTGTGAACAAAGCCTTAACGAGGACTTTTCCTGGAGCAGACATTAGTAGTGACCTTTACATAGTATTCATGCCACCTAAACTAAAACTAAACAATAAAAATGCACCAAATATATGTAATATATTAACATTTAACTGAACACATTTTGTAAAATTTCAACATTATACAGGGTGTTCAACTTAAAAGCAGCCCATAAATGGAGCTAATCTGGCATATAGTATGGAAATGAGAAGGTTCAGTTATGACGTAGTATAGGACAAGGTTGTGTGATGGTGTGTAATTGTAGTGCGGGAAGGGGCGATGAACAAATGTGACGTAGACAAGCTAGTCAGAACCGGTTTAAATGGTAAATAGACGGAGATGCAATGCATACCTGGCAAATTTCTATTTATCAATGGGGCTGCTTTTAAGTTGAACACCCTGTAGAGCAATCGGGTGGAGGACAATTTACAGCTAACGTCAGCAGGATGGATTAGAACAAGACTTCATGTGGAAGACTAGGATTCAATCCTCAATAAGCCAATGAGTTTCTTTTATGTCGGGAGTACAAGAAAATCCAAACCTGACCGGGTTCACGGCAACTGCACTTGCCATGCGACCATTAACTTCACTTGCCATGCGACCATTAACTGCACTTGCCATGCGACCATTAACTTCACTTGCCATGCGACCATTAACTGCACTTGCCATGCGACCATTAACTGCACTTGCCATGCGACCATTAACTGCACTTGCCATGCGACCATTAACTTCCACAGACACATTTCCCCTTGTACTGAAAAATGAAAATCGTGGCATATCCTTTACAGAACGTAGTCATCAACCACGGTAAATGAGTCGTTGATTTGATTTTCTTGGCACCACTTATACGTTCAGTAGTTTGCAATTGCTTTCTGAACGATGAGGTCTATCTTTACCTTTTGTAAAAAAAAAAACGAAAACGAATTTGCTTCCAAACTTGCCCGCCGTAGGGTTTGAACCAGGTACGCTTGGGTTTGTGATCGAGATCACTACCGCTAGAGCTACAGACGCTCACCACCTGTACTACACCGTCCTAAAATATGGTATTATGAAGTAACAAATAAAATATGACGGAAGCAATTTTAGAATCAGAAACAGAAACACTAAGAATAAGAACGATACAATAACAAAACTTGGTTAACATATGACATGTTGCAGTTGTATGATGAAGACAAAAATAGAAAATGTGTTGGTTTTTTTAAGTAGAAGCTGAAGCGTGATGTCAATACAGCAAAGTGAATAGAAAATATCAGAACTAAAATAAAACACGCTAGAGAAATGTAGATATATGATCAATACAAGCTAATCAGTGAGAGATAAGTAAAGAGTACCAGCAAAGTAGCTTACAACATACAGTACTAATAAATGTTATCAAATCCCCAGAGACCTAGAATTACTATTATTAGAGAGGAGAAGAGTACGCTGAATGAAAAAAAATAACACACATGATGATAGGATGGACGGGATACACGAAGGGTCAGGGAACATCATTATAGAAGGATACAACTTAGTAACTATATACATCATTATAGAAGGATACAACTTAGTAACTATATACATCATTATAGAAGGATACAACTTAGTAACTATATACATCATTATAGAAGGATACAACTTAGTAACGATATACATCATTATAGAACGATACAACTTAGTAACTATATACATCATTATAGAAGGATACAACTTAGTAACTATATACATCATTATAGAAGGATACAACTTAGTAACTATATACACAAGGGGCGTAAGAAACTCAACAAAATTGTATTCAGTTATAGCTAGGTTGTTTTTTTCGATGTCAACGTACCGTGTGTGTATGATGAGAATGACCTTCTGTAAAAGACACGGTAACCCGTCTGCCCAGCGTGTTCGTAGCGCGTTGGACTATGGGTGACTATCCCTCTGTGTGTGGGTTCAATTCCGCGGGATGGCAGAAAAAGCCACAGATTCCCCAGATTTACGGTGTTCGGGGCACCGAACCGAAGGATTACGATGTCCATGGCACCGAGTCGAAGAGCTGAAAGCTTAAGTGCTTCTGGATCGGAAAAAAAAGGCACGGTACGTTGACATCGAAAAAAAAACCTTGCTACAACTGAGTACAATTTTCTTGAGTTCTCGCGAGAGAGAGAGAGAGACTGTGTATGATGAGATTTACCTTCTGTAAAAGTCTCTCTCTCTCTCTCTCTCTCTCTCCACGCGATCAGGCCTACACTGATGAACCAATTTTTTTTAACATGAATTTTACTGTTGCTTTGAGGGACTCCGTCCCCCCGTACAGCTTCCGGCGAGGCTCAGTGTTATCGGGCCAAATTTCTTTTCTCAGGGCTGCAAACCATACAAAGTCTGAAGAACTCGTGATCTCACTTTCTCTATCGTCGTCTGTATAGTCTTCTTCTTCTTTGCGTTCGTTCTTTACGACCAATTTTAATCACTCTTTGTGATATGTTTGATCTTTGCCAAGAACGTGTATACGTTGCACATTGGTTGGTAGACCCCTAAATGCAGACTTCTACACATTTAGGACACGTGCATCCGATTTCAGCCAAAAACCTCCTTAATCGCCTCTTACGTTAAGCGTGTCAGGTAACAGTGGTTTTATTCCTTACACCCAAATTTGGGCCCCGTAACCACTCGGGCGTCTTTATATCGAAATGGGGAAGACTGCAGTAAAACTTGGTAAATAGTGAAACACGTACAAACAAAGTACTATAGTTTTACAAATACATAAACAGTGACGATAAACAGCAACGTTTCGACCAACAAGGCCTTTATCAAGCAACGAACAAACAGGAGTGACAAATTAAAATGATCTTACCTACTACGTCACAACGAATACTTGCAGCAATATGGCGACGAATATCGAAATAGGGAAGATGCAGTAAAACTTGGTAAATAGTGAAACACGTACAAACAAAGTCTATAGTTTTACAAAATACATAAACAGTGACGATATTCGTTTGCTTGATAAAGGCCTTGTTGGTCGAAACGTTGCTGTTTATCATCACTGTTTATGTATTTTGTAAACATAGTACTTTGTTTGTACGTGTTTCACTATTTACCAAGTTTACTGCAGTCTTCCCCCTATTTCGATATTCGTCGTCATATTGCTGCAACTATTCGTTGTGACGTAGTAGGTAAGATCATTTTAATTTGTCACTCCTGTTTGTTCGTTTGCGTGATAAAGGCCTTGTTGGTCGAAACGTTGCTGTTTATCGTCACTGTTTATGTATTTTGTAAAACTATAGTACTTTGTTTGTACGGGCGTCTTTATAGAAATACTTAACCCTGTAACGTTCGGGTGCTAAGAAAATCTCATTTATAAATGAGATGGCTACATGACTCCGAAACTAGCCATATTTGTGTTTTATTTATGCATTTAAATGCATATAATATATGTTTCATAGTGTAAAACATATATTACCATAATAAATTGTAAAAGAAATATATTATTTATTTTTAAAATGTCAAATCTCGTTGATTAAAGCTTGGCTTTTGTGTTCTTCTTATTCTGTATCCGCCAGCTATGAATTCATGCATAGTCAGGAGACTGGTATGGCGCATCTAACTGATTTTTTGCGGAAAGCCTACTTACCGTTTCTACGGTGCCCCTAGCCATTCAGACGAACCATCTCCGACTTCAGTGGTAAGAGCATGCTTTTATTACACCGATATTTCCGATCGTACCGACTTTTTGGATAATCTCTGCAGACGTGTTTTCACTTGCTATTGTCAAAAATCACACATTTGCTTATAAAATAGCATCTAATGACTCAGATTACTGTTCTGATCAAGACTATAAGTGTTAGTTCTTTATGTGCTGTTTACTAGACCAGTTCTGCATCATTTTCTCTTATTTATTTATTATTTATTAATTGTTGTCTCTAAAATATGGAAATATTTAGAAGTTACAAATTTCCTAATTACTACCTTATTTATTGTCCAAACAACTTCATGTTTGGATACATTATGTAAACATGAAGGTACTAAAAGACTGTATTAATAGTTTTCATGATATATTTCATGCTTAAAAATTTCATTCTTTGTGACTGTATAATTATTTGAAATTTGCAGGAAAATCTATTTTTAGCATCACCAAAATTAGGTCACTAATATCATATAATACATGACACTGATATTAAAACGACATATCTTGATAGTACATTCAATTAGTTTTCCAACCATATATAACATGCCTATTTTCAATACATGGGAGTACATATGGATTCTAATAATAGAGCAGGCCTTCAAAATATCAAAAAACCTTAAAAACCCATGAACGTTTAAATCAATCAAAGAATGTTCTGTTCCTAGCGTAGATTTTGGTAGTCTCTTGTCTACTTTTCAAAGTTCCATGCCTTTCATTTTTGCTTTCTCTCTTCTTGTTCTTCTTTTCCTTTTCTTCGAAATCTCTATATCGCACACTTGTTAAACCACTCTTTGTGACTTGAATATGATCTGAACTTAAGATCGATTGTACGTTGTGCCAGTTATGCGCCTACAAGTAAGCCAGGACATTCGATTTCTGCGACGCTTTTTATTTACTCGGGTAGCTTACCTAGTCCACTACTTCAGCAGCCTCTTACGACATGCCTTGTAGGTCACAGTAGTACTATTCTTTGCTCCCATTGCTAGCCTTGGCAACAAAGGGGCATTGCTGACTCTGAGCTACTGTGAATTGAAATATAACCAAAATATGTGAGTTTCCAAGACAAGATACGGTCTTCGAGTCAATGTTTCTCGATGTTCATGTATTGAATATTGTCGGCATATTTTATGTTTTTGACCAGTGCGTTCTAAATATGTGTATGCAGATTCTTTACTTCAAAATATTGATCCTTCTTATTTAATGTATTTTAATTGTCCATGCTTCACATCCACATGTTGTCACAGAAAAAATACATATCATCAGAAGTTTAAATATTGCTAACTTGCATGTGGACCATATGTTCTTCATGCTGTTTAACCTCTGAATACAATGGTCAAAATTCTTCTTCTTTCTTTGAGTAGTCTCTCTCTCTCTGTCTCTCTCCCTCTCGTTCTCTCTCTCTCTCTCGCTCGATCGTTCTTTTTCGACTAACCATTTTTATCATTCTTATTGTGATATATAAACTACCTTTGCCAAGAACATAATTTTACGTCACATAGTTCAGCGCCTTTTGGAGCTCTAGTGCTTATCCATCGGTGACGTGTCCGGTTTCAGCCAACGTGTACTGGGTTCGCTCTCCGTCAGCCTTTGGAAGTCCCTAGCGACCTGCAATGCAGCGGGTTTTTGATCAGTCTGAATGAAAATCGTGGCATATCCCAAAGGACATAGCCATCAACCACAGTAAACGAGTCGTTGATTTTCTAGGCACCACTTATACGTTCAGTAGTTTGCCATTGCTTTCTGAACGGTGAGGTCTATTTTACCTTTCGTAAAATCCCACGGAAACGAATTTGCTTCCAAACTTGCCCACCGTGGGGTTTGAACCAGGTACGCTTGGGTTCGTGATCGAGCTCACTACCGCTTGAGCTACAGACGCTCACATTGAGCAGTCTACATTCTGGTAAATTAGGAATTCAAGTTTTTCAGTAGTTGTAATATTAACTTTCACATTATTTATAGCATTTTTGGAATGAAATAAAATATAAATAAATAATTCCTCTCGTACCGTTATACGTTACATAGGGCCTGCAAGCAATTTCTCCATACCGCTATATCCTGGGCAACTCGCTCAATCTCCTCCATGGAACTGAGACCGATATTTCTTGCCTGTCGCAGCAAAGTTTCTTTCATTGTCTCCTTAGGTCGTTCTCTTTTTCTTGAACTCTCTGCATCACACTTCAATGCCTACTTTGATATTCTTTAATCATTTCTTTTCAAGGTGTGACCAACATATCTCCATCTTCTCATAAGGCTTTACATCTTGTGTTATAAGTGAACAAATCTTATTTGGTTTCGTTAGAAAAAAGTTATGTTCTGTATTGTGTTTCATTGTAGATAATTGTTCTAATGCCTTTATGTATGGAATCAGCAAACTTTTATTAGACGCTTGCAACTATTAGCTATTCCTTTATCAAAGATTAGTTTTACCCGCCTGCCCAGCGTGTTCGTAGCGAGTTGGACGACGGGTGACAAGCTTCATGTGAGTGCGGGTTCAATTCCGCGGGTTGGCAGAAAAGTCACAGGTTCTCCAGATTTACGGTGTTTGTGGCACCGAACCGAAAGGTTACGATGTCCATGGCATCGAGCCGAAGAGCTCAAAGCTAAAGTGCTTCTGGATCGGAAGAAAATTAAAAAAATATCAAAGGTTATTTTCATAAATTTCAATTTCCTACCTGTAACAGATTAGAAATTTGATGTTTTTGTAACACGGTTATATCCTTTCAAATTGTTCTTTTACACTGAATAAAATTGATGAATATGATCTTAAGTTGTCCTCTGGGTGCTAGGTCTCTTTCAACGCGCTGAAGGTGTCAGTGACATAGTCATTACAAGATGGTTGGATATCAATTTATAATACACCACCAGTTTATGGTACTCCGTTTTGAGTAAATGGTGAATTGATGTATCTGAAATTGAAAACATGTCCTACAGCAACCTGTCACTGTGTTGTTCTTAGTATGTTGTAGCACAATTCAGATGAACTCACACAAGTCTGTCACAACAAACAAACTTAGTACATCGAGACATAATTACACTTCCTTCTCATTTCAAAATGTACTCTCATTCTGCTTCCTGTTTGTATAAACAAAACTGAAGTTTCAAGTGGTTGTTTCCATTTCCTGTCTGATCAATGATTAGAATCGACCGAGATGTTACCGGGGCCCAAATTTGGGGTGTAAAGAATAGAACCACTGTTACATACCACGCATGTCGTAAGAGGCGAATAAGGAGGTTTGGGTGAAATCGGATGCATGTGTCCTAAATGTGTAGAAGTCTATGCGTTTAGGGGCCTACCTGCCCAGTGGTTACCGGGGCCAAAATTGGGGTGTAAAGAATAGAACCACTGTTACCTGCCACGCATGTCGTAAAAAGGGGACTAATGAGGTTTGGCTGAAATCGGATGCATGTGTCCTAAATGTGTAGAAGTCTTATGCGCTTAGGGGCATACTAAACCAAAGTACAACGTATACACGTTCTTGGCAAAGATCAAACATATCACAAAGAGGGATTAAAATTGGTCGTAAAAAACGAACGCAAAGAAGAAGAAGAAGATTGATTAGAATAGTTTGTTTACTATTTTGTCTTCATTAATGGTCTCTGTGGTGTAGAGGTTAGTGGTCTCTGTGGTGTAGTGGTTAATGGTCTCTGTGGTGTAGAGGTTAGCTGCTCGCTTCTCGTTCCAAAGGTACTAGGTTCGCACCCTGTGTAGGTGATATCGAGGTTCTAGTCATATCGGAGACGGACGATACAACTTAGGTCCTGTCTTCGAGTTGAGCACGTAAAGGAACCATTGGTTCACAATCAAGAATAGCAGACTGGAAAGCCGCTACCTGGGAAAAATTCATAAGAAAAATATTTAACATATAATTCATATCAAAATGTCTTCACCATCTTCTAAATTACATCGTGACCATCGCCGGTGCTACGGAGTCAGTTCACTGTCGCTGATATCTTCCTGCGTAAAAAAGAGATCGGAGCACACATGGTTACTTATCGAAGTGCATTGATGATAGTCCTATCAATCAATCATTCAATCTCTTCATTAACTCTTTCGCTCCAAATTATTTTTTACCTACTGTTCCCTCCGTGTCCTTATCCACAGGTCTTTTCTTGTCACTCTGTCATACCATCTTATTTTGAGAATCTAATGAAGACATTTGTAATAAAGGTCTTATTCTCTCTCTCTTTCTCTCCCTTTCTCTTTTCTTCTCTCTCTCTCTCTCGTTCTTTTTCGATATGTTTATCTAATTCTAATTCCAAGATAATTCTAATTGTGATATATACACAGTATTGGCCAAGAACGCAATTTTACGTCACAACGTTCAGTACCATGGAGCTCTAGTGCTTATCTTTCGGTGAAATGTCCGATTTCAACCAGCGTTTACTTTGTTCGTTTTCCGTTAGCCTTTTTGCTGTCCCAGCCCAACCTACAAGGCAGCAGGTTGCTATTTTCTTTTAGGGTAGCGACCCTTAGAGGACATACTCACCCGGACTGATGAGCGTCATCAGCCCAGAAAACCTGTCTTTTTTGGACTACTTGGTTTTCAGTCCAGTTTTGTGTACGGTTTACTCCGCTAGCCTTTGATTGTCCCCAATCAAACTACAAGGCAGCAGTAGTTTCCTGCGAGCGGAAACGCGCACTGGCTTCAACCTCTGCTGTGCCCTTCAGTCTTCTGCACAACTGGGAGGCCCGCTCACTCTCACGTCCAGTTTGTGACGAACTGTGTGGCCTAGAAAGGTCGTATCAGTGCTAATGCAGGACAAGCTCTGGTGAGATCTTGAAAAATCTATGACTGACAACCACATTTTAAAACATATTTTAGCATGGGTCAGAGAATAAAGGAAGATTTCTTCTTCTTCTTCTTTGCGTTCGTTCTTTACGACCAATTTTAATCACTCTTTGTGATATGTTTGATCTTTTCTAAAAACGTGTATACGTTGCATATTGGTTTGTAGGCCCTAAACGCATAAACTTCTTCACGTTTAGGACACGTGCATCCGATTTCAGCCAAACATCCTTAGTCGCCTCTTACGACATGCATGGCAGGTAACAGTGGTTCTATTCTTGACATCCCAAATTTGGGCCTCGGTAACCACTCGAGCGAAGGAAGATGTAAAAGAAGAAGAAGAAGAAGAAGACGGCGAAGAGAAGTAGAACCAAAAAAAAAAAGTAGCAGAACGAGAAGAGAAAAAAAAATGCAAGAATCCATCTTCTCCGTTGACATCCTCTTCTCTTCTTTTTCGGGATGTCTCCTTCTATGATTGTTGTTCCAAGTATTTCGTTTCTTTGTAAACGTCCATAGTACATCAATTTTGTCATTCTTTTTTGTAGCATCAACCAGTTTTCTTTGATTTTGAGTTCCTTCTGGATAGATCAATGTATCTCCGCAACCTCCTTCGGTTCACTCCCGATCTGATCTGATCCGCTCTGACCAGAGTAGATTTGTAGGTTTCCGCATATCGTACACATGGTATACAGAGGACTCTTTTGTAACAGTTATTGTAGTACTACTAACTCGTTCTCAATATTCGCCCTCAGACAGTTAGTAGAAAGGACTATCGAATCCGACAAACATTTACACGTTGCATTTGTAGATCAGGAAAAAGCGTTCGACCGCGTAGATAGGCACAAGTTGTGGAAAATACTAACAACCTATGGGGTTAATGAACACCTAATCAACCTTTGCAAGAACATTTATACTGACAGCCAATGTACGATTAGAACAAATACAGGATTATCAGAAAAGTTTTACGTAGGGTCAGGAGTAAGACAAGGTTGCGTACTATCCCCGCTGCTATTCATCACGTACATTGACCACATTTGTAAAATAGCTAACACCAGCGAAGGAAACAACCTAGGAGAACTCTTAAATGAATTTCTTTTGCAGACGATCAGGCAATCATATCAACAACAGAAGAACAGCTACAACAACACATCAACAGACTCCAGTTAGCATGTAACGAATACAACATGAGAATTAACATCGACAAAACAGAAGTAATGACATTCGCCAGAGAGGAAAACACTACCAACATCTCCATCGATAATCATCTACTAAATCAAGTAAAAGATTTCACATACCTGGGGAGCATTTTTTCAGCAAATGGAAGAATAACTAATGAAATTCAACACAGATGCAACAAAGCAAATCAAATGATAGGGCAAATGGCGCCAATTTTAAGATGCAAACACGTCACCATGAACACAAAAGAGCAATGTTCAACACAATCTTTCTCCCACATTATGTTACCAGTGCCAAACCTGGACGCTGACAACAAACGATAGAAGAAAACTAGTCACAACAGAGATGAAGTGTCTACGCAGAATGCTGGGTGTAACAAGAAGAGACCGGTTGAGAAATGAAGACATCAGGAAAAAGTGGGTACAACATCAGTACTAGACCTCATCAAGAAACAACAAATTAAATGGTTCGGTCAAGTAAGCAGATTACCATCAGACAGTGCACCCCAAAGAGCAATGCTGCTCCGATACAATGGGTACAAAGCAAAAGGCCGGCCACGCAAAAGATGGACCTCAGAGATAAGAGAGGCGACGAAAGAGACTATCTACGAAGCGCATACTAGAGCCCGTTTTAGAAATCTCTTCCTGACCTGACGCTGTGAGGCATACAGGATTCGAGAAAGAAGAAGAACTAACTCGTTATACCTTTATTATCGATACTGTTTTCATCAACATTCTTTGAATTTTTTTCAATTGCAAGTGTATAAATTAAGGAAGACTGGATTCAGGGAAGGCTGGATGAACGACGGGTGGGAATTGGATAAGGAACGAAACAGGGAAACTAGTACTGTGGAAAAAACCATTTGTAAAAAACTTCCCGTTTTGATCGATGATAAAAAAATAAACACCGCCTTGATCTGTCACGTAATACTTTTCGCGGAAAAGGACAATTATATGGAAAGAGAAGTACTATATAACAGATCTGCCATATTGGCTTTTCTTTAAAGCCAAATTCCCGAAAAAGATACAAATCCTTTTTTGTTACAATGTTACAGACTTAATTGCAGAAATTAACTCTCATCATAGCGCTCCAGTAAAAACGCTGACTCTAGTTTGTTTTACCGCCCACTTCATTGTTGTGTTCTTTCTTTCTTTCCTTCAATCATGTTTTGCATCACAACGTCATTGTCATGTTTACTGTTCCTTTACTGTCATTTTCCGTCTCTTTCGTTCGACTACATCATTTTCCGTCTCTTTCGTTCGACTACATCATTTTCCGTCTCTTTCGTTCGACTACATCATTTTCCGTCTCTTTCGTTCGACTACATCATTTTCCGTCTCTTTCGTTCGACTACATCATTTTCCGTCTCTTTCGTTCGACTACATCATTTTCCGTCTCTTTCGTTCGACTACATCATTTTCCGTCTCTTTCGTTCGACTACATCATTTTCCGTCTCTTTCGTTCGACTACATCATTTTCCGGAAATCGTGTACGATCCTTTACGATCCTTTCTAAGCCACTGTGATATTTAAAGTGACAAAAAAAGTGATGTAACTTATGGGCCATCGATCCTCAATGTTCATCTCAATCGTGATGTCTATATTTATGTTCTTCTCTGTCTAGAATCTAGATCATAGGTTCCCAAACCTTTTCTACCCACCGCCCACTTGCACAGCATACACTTTGTAACGCCCCATCCCCTCCACATCATAACAGTTTGCCAACGCCCCCATATAAAAGTATTATATATAGTATCATATATATATATATATATATATATATATATATATACGAGTACATGCTCTATTTTCTCTTTGACATAGAAAATTGATATATATTTCTGTCATACATGGTCAATTTTCAAATGATTATATGCCTGAAATAGAAAATTGATGAAAAAATGGATCGTGTAAAACAGGCATAAGATAAATTTAAATGCAGAGTTCATTTTTAAATGATTATTCAATCGCAAAATAATTTATTTTTAAATATGTATTATTAATTTCTTCTTTAAGGAGCCACCAACCCATAATCGCCTGCATACTACCCCCAAATTCATCTGAACCAACCATCGCCCCCTAGAACGCTTCATCGCCCACTGGGAGGGCAGTCCGCCCACTTTGGGAACCGCTGGTCTTGATCGTTCTAAGTATTGTCTCTGTAGTATATTGTTTTTCTAAAGATTAGGTTTGCTTTCTTAAAACATCTTCCATCACAGTCTGCTATATACGTAGAGTATCTGAGGGCGGCTCGTCATTAAGGGACAGCTGGGCACAGTCCCACCAAAATTACGAGTAGCTTGTAAAGTATTATATAGTCTGAAATTCAGCGGGTTTTTCTGTAATGCTTCATGTATATTGCAGCGCACTATTTTTCGAGTCGTTTTAAAACGGTGTCTATCTACGATGTAACATTGTTACTTCTGATCTTTGACCTCTACTGCAATATAATTGCCAAAACAATGACGTCATTTTCATTCAATCGGTAGCTAAGTTTGTGTTTACGAGGTCAACCCATTTCACGGTTAAATGATGGCTCTTTATTAAATAAACCATTTAATTATCCATTGAATTCCGAATTATATATTTTAACAAGTATAAAATTATAGTAAATAATAGAAATAAGTAACTAACCATCCTTACATAGTTTACAGTAATCATCCGTTGCATCAATACTTCTTATCTACAGCAATTTACTTTCGCAAACAACCGAGGCAATTAAATATTACAAAATCACCTAATATATATATATAGTCACGCTGACTTAATTGATACGAAAGGAGTTTTTAATGCGAGTGATACGTTCATTTAAAGCCTATAATTATTTTTTAAATCTTCTCTAGGCACTCATGTCGTTTGGTGTGTCCGAAATATTTAATTGTCCTTAATATAATGTTCTTTAACAACAAACTCTCTTTAATCTCAATCTGTTGCAGAACAGAAGCATGTGTTGCTTTTCTCGAACGGGGGAATAACTACCCTGAATAGACAAATAATAGTAAATACTCCAAAAAAAGTGAACTTTTGTATGGCCCCACCAAGAAAAATTACCACGAGCCGCCACTGAGTGTATCATTTTTTTATGTAAATGGTCTGAAGCCTAAGGATTAACGTCATTGAGTCGGGTTTTACCCCATATTGCTCGGTCCTCCTCCTCATAAATGGAACGCCATCTGCTGAAATTATTGCACATAGCACGAACTCCGTAGGTCTGAAAACAATCTTAGTGACCTCTGACATGGACTCCGGTTGACCACTAACTACTTTAAAAGTATACAAATCGATGTCTGAAAACGTTGGAAGAAGAAGAAGAAGAAGAGAAGAAGAAGACCTCTGGAAAAGATGCACTCTGAGCAGAACGGCTCGGTCCCAATTCGAACCCACGACTCTCAGAACTCAATGCAAGTTCTGAACCACTTAGCCACAGAGAACCCCACATCTGTTATATGTACTTTTATATATTTACTATTACATATTTTATCAATGAACGACACTTAGCCACAGAGACGGTCACATCTGTTATATGTACTTTTATATATTTACTGTTACATATTTTATCAATGAACGATATAGATTTATATGTAACGTATGTCATCCAATTAGAGGTCCCAGTTATGTTACAACATGAAATCCTAAAAGAAGTTCAAGATTTTGTACTCCTGAAAGTTATATAATTGCCGGACGTGGGATCGCACAAGGGTATTATTGGGATAACCAAGAAAGCAAGTCAAACTTTTGCTGTGCTCAACAAAATCTGGAAATCCAAAGAATTAAATAGTAAAACAAAACTGTGAATATTTAGAAGCAGAGTCATGTTAAAGTTATTGTAAAGCAGGGAGAGTTGGAAAATGGCATACAACATCAAGAGCATGTGATTAGACATGGCTCACTCTCCAAGATTATCCAACAGGGAACATTTGAGGGTGGTAGAAGGAAAGGAGGGCAGAGAAAATCCTGGTTTGACTATATCAAGAGCTGGTCAGGACAGAGTTTCTCCACACTTGCTCGAAGAGTTGAAGACAGAGACTCAGGGCGTGCTTTTTGTGCTGATGTCTCCACAGTGACACCAGTACGACCGTAACGGGTTATGGGCTTTATTATTATTATTATTATTATTATACAACATCATACACAAGATGGAGACATTCCAAAAGACATGTTTAAGCAGAGTACTGTAAATTGCTTGGCCAAATACGATAGCAAATGAGGAGCTTTGATACTTCGATAAAGTGGATACAAAGAAAAACCATAACGCAAAAGGTGGACCTTAGAGATAACAGAGACGGCGAAAACACTGTTTATAAAGCGCACACAAAACCCCGTTCTATAAATCTCTTCTTATCATGACGCAGTGAGGCAATACAGTGTTAGAGAGAAGAAGAAGAAGAAGTCGCGAACCCTATGTTGTTAATTTCAAGATAATTCATAACATTGTTAAATAAGGATTAACATAACATTGTTAAATAAGGATTAACATAACATTGTTAAATAAGGATTAACACAACATTGTTAAATAAGGATTAACATAACATTGTTAAATAAGGATTAACATAACATTGTTAAATAAGGATTACCACAACATTGTTAAATAAGGATTAACATAACATTGTTAAATAAGGATTAACATAACATTGTTAAATAAGGATTAACATAACATTGTTAAATAAGGATTAACATAACATTGTTAAATAAGGATTAACACAACATTGTTAGATAAGGATTAACATAACATTGTTAAATAAGGATTAACATAACATTGTTAAATAAGGATTAACATAACATTGTTAAATAAGGATTACCACAACATTGTTACATCATCATCATCAAATAGTTTGTTTTGAGCAGAACTTTGCCACTCCAGCAGTCCTCCGGAATGTATCTTTCTCATAGGTCATGTCTCTGCAGCCGTCATGTTCAAACCATCAGTTACATCCTGAATCCATCTTCTCCGTGGTCTTCCTCTTCTTCTTTTTGCCGGTATGCCTCCTTCCATGATGGTCTTCTCCAGCCTTTCATGTCTTTTTATATGTCCAAAAGATCTCAATTTTCTCTTTCTTATTTGTAGCATCAGCCAGTTTTCTTTGATTTTGAGTTCCTTCTGTATATATCTATTTGTTCTCTTCTCTGTCCATGATATACGGAGGACTGTTCTGTAATACTTATATTCAAAACCCTCATTCAGAGAAAATTTGCAGTAGACTGGAAGACAAATACTGGATATGATTATGGAAAAGACTCCCTCAAAGACCTAAGCAGAACAGACCAGGTCATTATATTTCGACTACGTACCGGACACTGCAGACTCAACAAACACTTATATATACTTGGAATAAGTCAAACCGCTCTCTGCTAGTGTCAGCAAGCGGAACAAACACCGGAGCATATCCTACAAGACTGTCCTCTCCTGGGTGAGCTGAGAAGCAACATGTGGCCACACCCAGTCGACTTGAAAACTAAGCTTTGGAGAAACCTGACAGACCTGAAGCTGACTGTCCAATTTGTGGTCTACAGTAAATTAAGCGCATGACCAGAGATCGCTGAAGAAGAAGAATATTCAAAAGCACATATATGTTTTTCCACTGTTTATTAAATGACCTTGCTTTGTTGTTACTTAAGTGCTAAAAATAATCAAAGTCATAAAAATATCAGTTCACACATTGAATTTGTCAACAGATATCACAAGCTGCTGGTCACCATCAACGTCATTGATCTTGTTGTTACCTTGATTCTTCCTGTATTTCTGGTCGCTGTACTGATGTTAGCAACCATGGTGTCTGTATTCCAGGCAATAAAGAGAAAGAGAAGACTTGCCGAGAGCTTGATAGGAAGTATTGGGTATGCATCGCGTCTCTTTCTGTCAGCTTTTTAGATCTTGGGTTCCCAAAGTTGGTGGTTCCTTCAATTGGGCGCTAAAGCTTTCCGGGGGATAGTGGGTTCAGATGCATTTGTGGGGAGTTTTTTTCATTTTTTTGCGATTGAATACTCATTTAACATTTGAATTCTGCATTTTAATTCATCTTATGCCCATCTTACACGATCCATTTTTAATTAATTTTCTATTTCATGTATATAATCATTTGAAAATTGACCATGTATGACAGAAATTTATATTAATTTTCTATGCCAAAGTGAAAATAGAGCATGTGTATATATATATATGTGTGTGTGGGGGGTAACTGTTATAAATGGGCAGAGGGTGTAACAAAATTTATGCCGTGCAAAGTGTGCGGTGGGCAGAACAAAATTTGGGAATCTATGGTTTACTTTATAAGGCCACCAATTTGACTTTTTTTCCAGAGATATATAATTGATATCAAGTATCGGGTATGTATCATCTCTTTCTGTCAAATAATTTTACATTAATACATTAATTAGGCCATAAAAAAAGTAAACAACTAAAAACAAAATGGAATGGAACTGATAAGAAAACAAAGATCAGAATACTAAGATCATGCATATTCCCAGGGGCCAACGTATGGGTATGAAGCATGGACATTTAACAATGAAGTGGGAAAACATATATGTGCTTTTGAATATAAATTTTACAGAAGAGTCTTCCGTATATCTTGAACAAAGAAGAGAAGAAATAGTTCTTTCCAGAAAGAACTCAAAATCAAAGAAAATTAGCTGGTGCTACATATAAGAAGGAAAAAATTAAAGTATTTTGGACATAGAGACACAGAGGGAAGATCATCATGGAAGGACGCATCCCGGCAAAGAGAAGAGGAAGACCACGGAGAAGATGGATTAAGGGTGTAACTGGTGTTTTTTTTTTTTTTTAGGTTCTTTCTGGATAGATCTATTTGTTATTTAACAAATATTGTACCGCACACAACTTCATCAGAAATTCATGTCAGTTTGTTTTCATATCGAAACTTTTTTTTTTAAAAACAAAACTTTTTTTCATATCACAATTATTTTATAGTATTCTTCCATACTTTAACAGGTGTGACAGTCCACATTCTCAAACTATTGAAATCAAGGTAGCAAAGTTTCTGACAATTGTGTCACTCAGCCTTATAGTTCTTCACAGTCCAAGTCACATCATTAGATTGAAAATGCTCATTGCAAGCTTCGTTAGTTCAAAAGAACCCTCGCATTTGGACTACAGCCTACAGAGAGTCTTCGAAGTGATATACTATATCAACTTTTCAGCCAATTTGATTATCTTTGTCTCCGCTGGAGAAAACTTTAGGAGAATTCTATTTCGAAAGCTTCTCTTGAGAATTTGCTCAGTGTACAGAAAAATTAGGCCACAGAGAATGACAGCCTTAATTTCCATAACTACTGAACTAAAACAATCTATTCAACTCACTGTTATCAATACTGCCTTTGAAGATCTATCATCAACTGGTGAAGAGAATGTTGCTAGTTTGTGATACTACTTTTACGAAGGCGGTGAAATGGGTGGCCTCCCACAACTACTCTCGTGTTTTCATACTCTGTGACTCCATGAGCATGATTCGTAAAGTCGAATCAGGAATGGTGAGACGCAACTGGGTGGAGGTACTGGTTCAGACAATGAATAGCGAAATCACCTTCATTTTTGTCCCTGGGCACGCAGGAGTTAGGGTAATGAACGAGCTGATAGATTGGCTGGCTTGGCTACAATATCAGAACGAGCTGCCATGAATCGATATGACATTCTTCACGCATTGAGAGAGTCCTTTCAAACAGATGAGTTTAAGGTTGTAAATCCCATTCGATGGCCAGATTGAAGAGATGGGTGTCAATATTGGTGCAACCCGAAAAGAACGACATACTAAATATGCAAAGAGATTGATTAATCAATATCGAACTGGCGTATTGGATTTACTGAGGCGGAGATCGGAGCACCTATGGACATGTCCAGAGTTCTATGATGACAGTCCTTATATAACTGATAACTACTTTTTGTTTTTATTTGGTTTTTCTGCAACATAAAATGTCTGGAATTTTAAAACTCCACCATACCACAGTATATCAAGCGACCGAGCGTGCACTATCTCAGAAACCGATCATCAGTTAAACCTGCTACACCTAACGGTACAAAAAGTAAAGAAAGACAAAAGAAAGAAAAAAGAAGATAAAATAACTGACAGTCCTAGCCTAGGGATCTCATGAAAAAAGTGTGTATGTCACTCGGTCTGAAATCGAACCCACAACTTTCAGAACGACGGACAAACGTCGTAACCACTTCACCATTGAGACTCAGGAGCGTCTGAATGAATGGACAATGGACAAAACAGGAAGAGACATTTTTAAACACATAACCACAACAAATCCAAAAGATGCAATAAATTACTTTAAAAGACAAGTACAAGTACTTATCTTCCCCCTTAGGACTCGACACATGTCTGGCAATGCACGTCTACATCTTATTCAAACTCCTATGGGAGAACGGGTGGCCGATTGGTTAAAACGTAGTGGGATTTCTTGACGTAAACCAGACGTGTTCAACCTTTCATTAAGGTCAAAGTTGGTATTTTTCTATTGAAAACAACCCCATTAATTCGATGACTTACACGTGTGTGGTGACTGCCTTAGACAAGCTATCTTAAATTCCTCTGCCCTGTACAATTCCCCCAGCGTTGTCACAGAAATATAAACAAAACGCTGTAATGGCAGTATTTTTTTAGAACTTATAAAAGTAAAGTGAATATTCGTTATTGTAACATGTGGTACATAGTGGGCGTCAGTAGCTTAAGCGGTAGTGAACTCGATCACAACCCAAGCGTACTTGGTTCAAATCCCGCGGCGGGCAAATTAGTTCTCGTGAATTTTTACGAACGATAAAACTAGACCCCACCGTTCAGAAAATAATGGCAAACTATTGAACGTATAAGTGGTGCCTAGAAAATCGACGAGTCGTTTAATGTTCTTGATGACGACGTCATGTAAAGGATATAACAAGATGTGTTTCAGCATGTGATATATTACGAAATACAATGTGAGTCCAGTATTTAATATGTTTGACCAACAACAGACGCCGTCTGCCTTTACTTACTATTATGTAACTTTGTAGAGTATAGTCTTATTTCTTATGTTTACTGCTGTTTTGTCTCACAGCTTCAGGAAAAGAAGAGATTTCTAGAATGTGTTTTTGTTTGCGCTTCATGTATAGCGTTTTTCACTGCCTGTTTTTTTTGAGGACCATTTTTGCGTGGATGGTCTTTTGCTTTGTATCAACTCTGAGAATCATAGTGCCGCCAAGGCACAGAGAGAACGAGCTGCGCGAAAAGACAGAACACATAATACCCACATGTCTAACCTTGATCACCTGTGCCCCACCTGTGCTAGGGGATCGTGTTCTAGGATTGGACTCTACAGTCACCTTCTCACACACCAGAGAGGTGCAGCAGCACACGTCTGAGGTTGTTGTCATCATCACTTGAGATGGACGGCTATTATCCACTGTATCGGAGTAGCATTGCAATTTGAGGCTCACTGTATATTGGTAATCTACTTATGTGACATAACCATTTAATTCTGTAAATTATGATTATTTCAAAATTATGTAATATGTTCAATTGTAAAACTTTAGTAAGCATGTGCTGCTTTTACGCATTTATTCGTTCTAATTAAATCAAAATACCTCATATGTCAATCTGTGATTTTAAAAGATTCAGGTGTAAGAAGGTTGAAAACCAAAAAAAGTAAAGAATTGAGTTTCATACGATGACGTATGGCAAGATAAAAAGTATACACACCTGGGTATGCTGGAGTGCAGGGTAACGACTGTGCTGACTTTCTTGCAAACAATGCCCCAAAGTAAGCGATCAGAAGTATGCACACGTGGTACGCTCTCATTTATGTGATATGGACGAGTCTCAGGCATTGGAACGAGTGCGAGAATTAGGAGTTAAGTTTGGACATGCCAGACAGTGTCGTCTTCGTGGTAGAGAGCGAAGGTATACTAATCAACTTTTCTTGGGTATGGGGATCAAATGTACATTTGGATGGCTGCTGCAGGGGAGGACATAGCACGAATGGGAATGTCCAATGTCCGATGACGTCCATCGCATAACATAACATAACATAAGATAACAAGACAGTGGAAAAATATGTAAAAGTTTTTGAATATAAATGTTACAGAAGAGTCCTTCACATATCATGTCCAAAGAAGAGAATAAATAGATATATCTAGAATGGACATAAAATCAAAGAAAACTGGCTGATGCTACCAAAAAATTAACGAGAAAAATGAAGTAATTTGGATAAATGAAAAAAAAAGACATGAAGGGTTAGAGAAGGCCAGTGGCGGTTCGTCATTAGGGACCAGTGGGGCCGGGCGCCACCAAACATGATGTGTAACGTGTATTTATTATTTTATAAATTAAAATATAGCCTAACCCAAAACCATGATTTTTCGAAAATTTGTGTCGTGCCCCACCAACAAAAATGATAACGAGCCGCCACTGGAGAAGACCATTATGGAAGGAGGCATCCCGAACAAAGAGGAAGAACTCGGAGAAGCTGCAGAGGCAGGACATCTGACTTGTGAAAAAGATAAATATCAAAGGACTGTTAGGGTGGTAACGCTACTGACTGATGGCCATGAGGTATATTACGGAATAGGGTATATTTTTCTCCGATAGCGGCACACTGTGAGCGTATGTAGCTCAAGTGGTAGTGAGCTCGTTCATAGTTCAAGCGTACCTAGTTCAAACTCCAGCCCGCCTACCCAGCGTGATCGAAGCGCGTTAGATGACGGGTGACAAGCCCTCTGTGAGTACGGATTCAATTCCGCGGGCTGGTAGACAAGCCACAGGTTCTCCAGAATAACGGTGTTCGTGACACCGAGCCGAAGGGTTACGATGTCCATGGCACCGAGCCGAAGAGCTGCAAGCTCAAATGCTTCTGGATCGGGAAAAAAAAGTTCTAACTCCGCTGCGTGCAGGTTTGGAAGCAAATTAGCTCCCTTGGAATTTGACGAGCTGTAAAAATAGACCTCACCGTTTAGAAAGCAATGGCAAACTACTGAACGTGTAAGTGGTACCTAGAAAATCGACGTTTATTCATTTCTATTACCAGTAGGCGAGTGAAACATGACAAATTTCATGAATGGGTCGAGTGGGACTTAAAAATGTGCAATAACCATTTATCTAGAATTGTCTTTGTCTTACTGTTCTTGTAATACATACTATAGTCTGTCCATTAATTCGTGAGCACGTTTGAAATTGATTTTCTCGAAAACTACCTGTTGGATCTCAGTGATTTTTGCAAGCAGCCTTAGAATATCCATGAGACTAGAGAAATTTTTTTTTCCAAGAAAATTTGATGTAGTTTGAAATATTTCTTCTTCAGGTTATATTAAAATCAACCTCACCGGATTGTACACAATAGTAACAGATCTACGGTACACAGACGCGTTGTTCTAAAAATACATTATGGTAACATTGAAATATCGTGAGTTTCACGAATTCCCGTGCACCTAACCCAGTCGACTTTGAAAGCGGAAAGCATATGACGTTATAATTGGGATACCGTTTTATAGTTATAGGCGTATCTCGCTATTTGTATGAAGCTATTGTATCATATTTGTTGGCTTATCAAAACTGACATTGATATCACATTCATAATGAGTCTGAAGTGCACATTTATAACAATGCAGAAGGTTACAGTTTTACTATACCAACACTTCCGTAGGGAATCTAAGAGAGGTCATCTATATTGCGATATTCATAACCCTGAGAAACGAACGCAACTGGCGCTTGGTCTGAATAGAGAATCCTTTTCCCGATGGATTAAACAGGACACAAAGTGCACTAATGTCAAGCAAGGAAGGAAAAGAACAATTGACGACTTTGACATAGATGTCATAAGACGGGAGCTCTTGAAAATGTTTGCGACAAATCAACTTGTTACTCTCAGGAAACTGAAATTAAAACTGCAATCAGATTGTAGCATAGACATTTCTAAAAGTACTCTATGGAAAATTGTAAGAGCCGCCGGCTTCACCTTCAGAAAAACTATAGGCGGCAGGAATATTATTTGTGAAAAGCCACATTTAATTGCTGCCCGAAGTAAATACCTGAAGCAGATCCGTGAGCGGCGGAGGCAAGGCTATGATATTGTATATTTGGACGAATCCTGGGTCAATGTTCACCACACCAATGCTAAAGAATGGCAATCAGTAGACGGTGAACAGAAAGAAAAATACCAAGCAGCAAAGGCCAGCGTATTATACTAACACATGCAGGAAGCAGTGAAGAAGGTCTTGTCCAAGACGCTGGACTTATTTTCCCAATCAAAAAGTACCGACGGTAGGGACTACCACACAGAAATGAATGGACATATTTTCAGGCACTGGATGGAGAAAGATCTACTTCCAATTCTAAACAGACCATCATGCTAGGTAATGGATAATGCATCCTATCACAACGCAGTATCAGCGGAAGACAAAGTACCAACAGCATCAAATACAAAAGATCAAATTAGGACTTGGCTTGCTAAGGAAAATGTCAGCTTCGATGATACATATTTGAAACCCGAGTTGTTGCACCTGGTGAGGATGACAAATAAGACAAAGGTGTTTCATATTAACAAAATCATTGCGGAATACGACCACACGTCTTTGCGACTACCTCCATATCATGCTAACCTCAATCCGATAGAGCTTGTCTGGGCTAAAGTAAAGGGCAAGTTGCCGAACAGAACAGGACGTTTAAAATGTGTGATGTTGAAGTTCTGACACGTGAGTCCTTCTCAATGATAGACATGCAGTTCTGGAAGAAGTGTGTTGAACATGTGCTCGAGAGGAAGACGAGTACTGGCACCGAGATGGATTACAATTTGTCCAGCCAGTAACAATTATCAACCTCATGGAATCGTCAGATTCGGGATGATACAAATCATATTTTGATTACAGACTGAGAAATAGCAACCTATACATTTCCATATCCAAATGCGTCTACCATCATACAATTTGTGGTGGTTAAGACACCCTGGGGTCTAATGGTGACCGAAGGGAGGACTAACTGTTGCATATTGTATCCAAGTTCACGATTGCACATAAAGGGCAACACACTTAATTACTTGACCTATCAAGTTAATATGGAGATACACCTATGAATAGAATTGACATGGACAAATTCTAGGGATACTGTAAAATCTAAAATTTGAGCCCCGTATTTGCAATTGTCATAAAAGATCAAAGGAATTCGCCGATGTGCAAAATCCGTAGCATCTATGGACTACTGGTTAGCTTTATTTTAGCGTCATGAATATTCTAAGGCTGCATGCAAAAATCACTGAGATCCAACAGGTAGTTTTCGAGAAAATCAATTTCAAACGTGCTCACGAATTAATGGACAGACTATAACTACATTGTTTGTAATTGTTTTCTACATATGCATACTGCTGCTTCTGTTATTCTACTTGTACTTGTTGCATGCTTTACCATTCATTATTATCAATAAAATGCTAACGAAATAACTTTTTTTATTTCTTGTCAAGTTACTTGTAGTTACTTGTAGTTACTTGTAGTTACTTGTAGTTACTTCTAGTTACTTCTAGTTACTCGTAGTTACTCGTAGTTACTCGTAGTTACTCGTAGTTACTCGTAGTTACTCTAGTTAGTTACTTGTAGTTACTCGTAGTTACTTGTAGTTACTTGTAGTTACTTCTTCTTATGTTCGCCTGCTATGAATTCAGGCGTAGTGAGGGCGCCTGATATGAAGTTTCTGACTGACTTGTGCGTGTAGGCTTACTTTCCTTTTTATTAGTGTATCCCGCAATATTTGAGAATCCCATGTACTGCTAAAATAACTAATGTTGAGGTGTTGAATGAGATCAAGAACCATTGGAACCTTCTATAGTTACTTGTAGCAATGCGCCATTTACAAGCGGATGTTTACTTTCGTGCAGCAGACTTTTTTTTTTTTTCCGATCCAGAAGCACTTGAGCTTTTCAGCTCTTCGGCTCGGTGCCATGGACATCGTAACCCTTCGGTTCGGTGCCACGAACACCGTAAATCTGGGAATATGTGGCTTTTTCTGCCATCCCGCGGAATTGAACCCCACACACAGAGGGATAGTCACCCGTAGTCCAACGCGCTACGAACACGCTGGGCAGACGGGCCAGCAGACTTGTTGCAGATGTTATTGTGAGCAGATATTAACACACTAATTTTTGTTACAGATAGATGATATATAATTATACGTTGGATAGACTCAGCTCTAACAGCATCCTATATGGCCTAACAAATCTGACACCATGCTGTAGTATAACGCAGTAGATGTGGTACTGTAACGTGGGTATTTTTTTTTTAAATCATACTATTAGTGTAATAGTGTTCGTGGTTGAGCAGGACAAAAGGTATCAAATTCCAATAGGCCACAGAAAAACAAGTCAAAAGTTCAAAAGTTTAATTAAGTAGGGCGACCCACGAAGCTGTTTAAAATGCAACGGCTAGGTTTCCCCAAAATAAATTAGGCAGACGAAGCCATTATGGAAATACTACATGAATTTCCGAAAGATAAGTAGGATGACCTCATTTGTTAAAGACTGAGATTGGAAATTTAAGCAGGGATGCCGGACAGATTTATGGACGATTTCTCAGGAAGATAGACACCGGTAGAGTCAGTAATCATTAGTATGATAATGAAACGAAATGGAGATATTTTGGGGCAAGACAAAGGTGGGTTTTAGTCCCATATAAATAGACGGTGACGGAAATTCAGGGGAGTAGAAAAAGGGAAGAGACGTGCAGAACGGAGAGAAACTTGCAGAGCTCGCAAAGGGCAGACGGAATGGCCCAGTGTGCTGCGTTGAAGAGACTGAAATTGAGTTCGAATATGTGAGTATGGCTAGACACTCCGACAGCCGATAGGACACATATAGAGAGAAACAACTTAGCAGTAGCAACTTAGCAGAAGAGACTTAGCAGAAAGACTTTTAGAACTCGGATAGAGATTTGCCGAACATGGAGAGAGTCTTGCAAAACTCCCAAAAGGGCAGACGGAATGGCCCAGTGTGCTGAGTTGAAGAGACGACCAACGCTGACGTCGGGTATGTGAGTATAACTAGACATGTGTAGTGTGGACAGCAGATTCATAAATAGATCCACACAGCAGAGTAGCCACGATCAGACCTATAGACAAATCTGATAGAGAATAGAAGTAGCATCTTATAGAGACAGACAGCACTAGAGAAAGCCTTACCTGTTCAACTGGAAATATATATCTTCTAAATTGCCATTTGTAGAAAAGTGACCAAGTTATCAGAGCCTCGTTTTACAGATATGATCTTAATGTATAAAAGCAAACTTTCATCAAGAGACAGAAAATAGACACTTTGAAGAAATATATATCTTTGAAGTAACAGACCCATGGAACACTCAGCCGAACAGCTGTTCCACAGAAAACTATTAACATTTTAAAATAGACAGAGGCATTCTAAGGACTTCAGACTAACCTGTACAATACAATTATGTGATGAACTTGTAGTAGAGATTCAATAGAGTGTAGGACTTGAATAGTGAAGATTTGTGCTTATATAATTCAAGTGGTTATAGTTTAGCATCTTATATTGTAAGGTGATATATCATTTTCAGAGTGAGGTAATCATGTTGGGACTATATTGTATGTTATATATATATGTATGAATATGATATATGTGTTGTAGATGTAAAGGTGCTATATAGGTGAAATATATGCATATAATAAAGATTGAAATACAGAATTGGGTTTCATATATTTATATGAAAGGTTAATTACGCGTGATTAATATATAAAGGGACAGAGAGAATCTCATACATTAGTTATGTTTATAAATATGTGTCTCCTAGTGATAATGAAGTCGTTAGGCCACTTAATTATAGTGCATCTAAACTACACAGTATACAGAGTCTTCTACAACAGAACATCGGGAAAGAAGGCGAGAGGAAGACCACGAAAAGGATGGTTAGATGATCTAGCAGAATCTTGTCAAAGAGCAAAAATATTATTCACCCAAGCCACCAGAACAGCACAAGACAAAAACAGAAAAGCACGACATTGGGCAACAACCCGGTAGCTTCTTCTTTCTTCTTTTAACGCTCCATATCGACCACCTGTCAACCACTCTGTATGATTTGTATGTGATCTCAGCCTAAGAGCGATTGTACGTTGTGTCAGCTATGCGCCTACAAGTAGGCCAGCACATCCGATTTCTGCGCTGCTTTTTATTTACTTTTATTAATTACGGCTACATCAGTTGCCTCTTACGACATGCATTGTAGGTCGCAGTGGTACTATTCTTTGCTTCCCTTGCGGGCCCCGGCACAATACGGGAGCAGCCCGGTAGCAGTGTACGACAAAAGAAGAATAAGAGGTCTCCTAGTGGACAATAAGCATTCACCTCTGTGGTTTGAAAACAAATTCAGAATGATACTACCTTGACCTGAGGATAGAGAACCAGTATAAACAGCTTTTTAATGATGGACACTCTTGGTAGAGGCACAATGACCCATGACATAATGATAATCTTGCCATGAACCATTTGAGCACATACCTAGAGTATAGTAGAACTCGGCTTGAAGAATAGGCATTACTGTGTCAGAGAGTACACACAGTAAACCTTACCTTGGCTTCTGTAGCATTGTGCACAGAGAATAACTTCTGTAGAACCCTATACATTGAGTGATGCATCATTGTGCACAGAGAATAACTTCTGTAGAACCCTATTTTGACTGTTGTACCATTGTTCAAACAGAATAACTACTGTAGAACCCAGTACGCAGAACCTTCTCGCATAAATATATAACAACAAATTAGGGATAGAAACCAATTCATGTATTACAACTCTACCAGCATGGGGACCTCTCATTGCATACCGTGCTGCACAATAAGGAATGACAATGCCAAAGCAACTTTCACACGACAAATGTTACTGCGTTCTGACAACAATGATTATGACAGCATAACTTTTATCCCATACATAGGTTTTGTGTTTAAGTTGTTTCAGCGGCATCATATTTGTATGCCTCTTTGTCTCGGGAGACAACAGATTTTGTGTCACGTAGTTTGTGAAATATGTGCCGAATCACAACGTGTGTTGTGGCTGTAATGGCATATTTTGGATTGGCAATCCTTTGCTACAGTTGCTGACGGTGAAACTGGAGCTGGTACGTAGGATGATCTCTCTGCCATCTGAGCTCTCTTTGCCTCCATATGTGAAGATGTTTTCCTTTTGAGCCACCCTCACTGTCGCTCGCCATGCTTGTCTGTCTTTGGCCAACCGTTCCTAATTCCCTTTGTCTAGGCTGCATTAAGTTAGATCCCGCCTGCAGGTGTCAATGAAGCGTGGTAATGGGCATCCATACTGTCTAGTACACATTTGTATATATCTAATATACCCTTTAAGGTTTAATACAAAATGAAAGATAGACATCTATGTGAAAAGCCACTATAGTTGCAAATGGTGTAATTCGCGCATATTTCTACGCCCCTGTAGTGGTTGATGGTGTGGGTGTATTGCTTATTGTCCTCAAGAATTCAACGCCTATGTTTGTTGGCCAATGCTCTCTATTATAACTAATAGCATACTCGTTTTTAGATTTAAAGGGTAGGCATCTGCTTTAAAAGGTTTTAGCCTCCTAACAAACAAACAACCTTCAATGACTATCGCAGAAAGTGTAACATATAGAATGATGACTAGCCACATACAGCATACAACAACGCCAAGGTTACTGTGTACTGTGGCCTCTGATAACGTAAGGTCGGCGAGTCAAGTGAAAATTCTGGGAATTCAGATTACAACCGTCTCGTGACCTCGCATTTCAGTTTTGTCAGATAAAGAAAACTACATTTTAAAAAACAACACAACAACACAACAACACAACAAGCTAAATCAAGATTATATTATATCACAAATTAAGTTTAACACTAAGAAATATCCGTATTATTAGCATTTTTGATCCATAAATAACCATGGACTCGTAGAATTGTGTAAAATTGCAGAAACCCTTACATTGTTCTCTCAAACACATAAAAACCAGCGCCATTAAACATGAATTTATATTTTTCCCGTCTGAGCTGGTCGGTCTTATGTTGTCGGGTGTCATGCTGTGTACAGTACCTGCGTCTTGAGCTATTGCGTAAGTACAATAGTCTACAGCTAACACTCTTAACTAGTATCAGCTGAAAGAGACCGAATACTAAAAAGGGCTCATATTAAGAATATGACATGTTATTTATTTACATACGTATTCAGCAACAGAAGAATAATTATTGGTTACTGAGCCCACGCCACAGTACTTCCTTCAGCAGACTCTATGGCGCTCAGTCTTCTAAAGCAGACATCGAAAGAGCATGCATAGTGATGATTCATGTGACTCGCTGGTTAAAAAACTTCTGCCCTCAGGAACCCAGTTCTGCTTGTACAACGTATTATTCCATCGTTTAAAAGATTCACTCACTATCAATTTTAGTGTCTTCATCCAGCTGACGGTGCTGAGAAACCAAAGGACGAGTCCTCTGCCCTTTTTCTTCTTCTTCTTCTTTTGTCTTCACACTGCTACCGGTTTGTTGCCCAGTGTCGTGGTTTTCTGTTTTTGTCTTGCGCTGTTCTGGTGGCTTGTGTGATTGTTATTTTTGCTCTTTCACAGGATTCTGCTACGCCATCTAGCCATCTTTTCCGTGGTCTTCCTCTTGCCTTCTTTCCCAATGTTCTGTTGTAGAAGATTCTGTATACTGTGGAGTTTGGATGCATTCTTATTAAGTGGCCAAACCACTTCATTCTTTGTTTCTCAATGTATTTCAAGCAAGGGTCTGGCCAACTTTCTTTCTTATGCTGATGTTGGTGACTCTGTCTTTTCTGGTGTTGTTGGTAACTTGTCGCAGTCAGCGCATTTCACATGTAGTTATTTTTGTGACTGCGCTTTGCTCATTGTCCATGTTTGGCTCTTGTAACACAAAGTAGGTATAAAAATGCTGTTGATCATCTGTTGCTTAGCTACCTATACAATTTTGGGTGCCTTAACAATGGGGCTAGCTGGTAGGTTACAGCATTTGCTTTTGCACTCTAGCCTCTATCTCTCTATCTAGTCTTCCGTGAATATGCTTCCTAAGTATTTGAATTCTTTCACTTGGTTTATTTTAGTGCCATTGACATGGATGTCTAGATTAGTTTTCTTCCCATATTCATTATTTCTGTTTTAGTGTTGTTGATTTTCATGTCATGATTTATACAATGTTTGTTCAAGGTGTCCATATGATGTTGTAGATCTTGTTCATTTTGATGTATCAGGCACTGATCATCTGCAAAAGCAGTTCATTTATTTCATCATTATCTGAATTTGACTCTTGAGTTCTTTTATCCGTATATGCAATAAAGAGTAGTAGTGAGAGGACACAACCTTGTCTAACACATGATGTAAAGGAGAACCAGTCGGTCATTCCTTCTGTTGTTCTTACTGTACTCTGGCTATCTTGATATAAGGCCACAATATTACCTAATAGTTGTCCCTGGACGCCATATTCTTCAAGGATCTTCCATAGTTTGCACCTGTTTACTATATCAAATGCCTTTTCTTGGTCTATAAATATAAGTTGTTTACTTTGATTGCATTCAATTGTTTGTTCGCAGATCTGTCTTAGTGTAAATATTGCGTCTGTGCAGCTCTTAATCCTCCTAAACCCAAACTTGCTATTGCTTAACTGGGGCTCTAATATATGTCTTGCTCTTCGCTCCAATATTTTTGCAAACATTTTTCCTATATGGCTCAAAAGAGAGATACCCCTGTATGTTTCACACTCTCTCTTGTCTCCCTTGTTCTTCCATATTGTGACTATAATAGCTCTCTGTCAGTCATCTGGAGCTTCTTGTGCTATGTTAAAAATTCTGGTCAGCCATGTTATTGCTGTTGTTTTACATGCAAGTAACATTTCTGTTGTTATACCATCTATCCCTGCTGCCTTTTTTTCTTTTGCTTTGTTTTAGTGCCATTTCAACTTAGGATTCTAAAATGTTCAATTGTTAGTATTTTCCATGTTTCATTTGAAATGTTTCTGCCCATTTTTCACTCCCCGCAAATATGTGCTGCTGTTTTAGTGGTGTTGATTTTCATGTGAAACACGTACAAACAAAGTACTATAGTTTTACAAAATACAGAAACAGTGACGATAAACAGCAACGTTTCGACCAACAAGGCCTTTATCAAGCAAACGAACAAACAGGAGTGACAAATTAAAATGAAACACAAATGGACGACCAAATACAAACGTATCTAAGGAAAATCTGGAATAAAAACAAATAACGAAATAAATGTAACACTAAAAACAGGAATAGAACGGAAAAGAAACAATGAAACATCTAGTAAATATATAACTTGAATACATGCAACATATACCCATATAGATTACAAAGCATGGGAAGAGAAAGTACTAAGAAGCATAAGAATGTAATACATGCAACATAAACCCATATAGATTACAAAGCATGGGAAGAGAAAGTACTAAGAAGCATAAGAATGTAATACGTTGAGCCGCGTGGTCGCAAGGTACCATACAAAGAAATCAACCGATTCTCCAGAGCAAATCTACTACGATCATCAGAGGAACATGATCGGATGGCTGTGACCTGGACATCGCAAGCTCCTGAATGACCAGTATCATTGAAATGGGTAGCTACAGGGGGCACAGAGCATTGGCGTATATCGCGCAAATGTTGGGCGAATCGGTCACTGAGTCTCCTGCCGGTTTCCCCAATATAGGACTTGTTGCACCGCTTGCAGATAATGGCATAGATAATATTACGGGACTCGCACTTGAAACTGTCTTCAACAACGAACGTGGCTTTAGGAAAAGACACCGTGCGGGTCTGTATTACATAAGCACAAGTGTTGCAGCGCCGACGGCCACACTGGATGGTGCCTAAATAACTATGGATATTAGGCTTGAGGCGACTGTGAACCAACATATCCTTAAGGCTTCTGTCCGTCTGTACGCCACCAAAGGATAGTGTTGGAAGATTGAACGTGTCTCAGGATCAGACTGAAGAATGGAGAGATGACGGAATAAGACTTTCTTCACAAGGGAACTATGAGGGTGGAAAGTTAAGACAAGTTTCACCCTGTCAGAATTGGAAGTTATATGCTGGTTAGAGAGAGCCTCCTGGCGAGAAATTTGCTGAACGCGCCGCATAGCAGAAGCAAGCACCTTATCCGGGTATAAGCGCTTACGAAAGAAATCCAGCATCTCGTGAGCTTTATCGAGAAAATCGTCGTCCTCGCTACAGAGGCGACGAAGGCACAAGAGTTGAGAGAATGGTAAAGAGTCACAACAAGCCTGGGAATGGGAAGAGGTATAAAGAAGAAAACTATGTGCATCAGTAGGCTTGTAGTAGACTGATGTAGTGATGGTGGATAGGCTGATAGTGATAGTGATGTCAAGAAAGTTGACACAAGAGGTAGAGATGTGAGATGTAAACCGAATAGCCGGATTGAAGACATTAATGAAATTAATGAAGCGTGACAAATCGGCTTCAGGCATATCGGTAATGCCAATACAATCATCAATGTATCTATGATACACAGACGTAAGAGGAACATCATAGGAATTCCATACTAGGTGCTCAAGATGACCCATGAATAGACAAGCATAACTGGGTCCCATTTTAGTACCCATGGCGACCCACTGATCTGCTCAAAGAACTGGTCATTGAACTGAAAGGAGTTGAGAGTTAGAACTAGTTCTGCAAGACGAAGGAGAGCCGAGGTGGAGACAAGTGGGTTAGTTCTCCTGTCGAGAAAGAACTGGAGAGCTTGAAGTCCGTCGGAATGAGGTATGGAGGTGTACAATGAGCACACATCAAGGAGGAAGAGACGGTAAGTCCTGCCAGGCAACAACTCAATAGACGAAAAAACAGACAAGGTGTGGTTCGTATCTTTCAAGAATGAAGGTAGTGTGGTGACTATAGGATTGAAGATACTATCAAGAAATTCGGAGATATGTTCCGTAGGACAAGAGCAAGCAGAAACGATGGGCCTTGTTGGTCGAAACGTTGCTGTTTATCGTCACTGTTTCTGTATTTTGTAAAACTATAGTACTTTGTTTGTACGTGTTTCACTATTTACCAAGTTTTACTGCAGTCTTCCCCCTATTTTGATTTTCATGTCATGATTTATACAATGTTTGTTCAAGGTGTCCATATGATGTTGTAGATCTTGTTCATTTTGATGTATCAGGCACTGATCATCTGCAAAAAGCAGTTCATTTATTTCATCATTATCTGAATTTGACTCAGTCATCATTATTTGAATTTGAGTCAGCGTATCCACCGCTCTCTCATAAAATAAACAAAGGGAATCTATCTTAAATTACAAAGGCCAAAGGTCAACTCTGTAAATCTCAGTCCGTGTTTTTTTTATAAAGTAATCTGTGCATTGTCATTTTAGTTTTCACCACAAAAACAGGTAATTAAATATGAACACATTATCACATTTCACAATCTTGACTTTGATTTTATATTAGTTTTAAAGTTGTTAACATGTCGAACGCTACTCCACGGTCAGACGGTACGGGTAGTCGGGTAGACTAAGTAGGTAGTAACTTAGTAAGTACAGTATTCTTATAGTAAATTAGTAATAGTGTAGTTATTTTAAGTTATAGTTATACGATACATAGTACTTAAGTCAAGTCACTATCATATGCCGACGGCAATTTTCTGGAAAAGGCAACAATTGTTTATGCTGTTTCCAAAGTTCATGTATCACCACTAGCTTGAATTTTTTTAAATTGTACTTGGAAACACGAAATCGCATTCACTTTCAGTATGTTTAAAAATTGAATCAGTGCGTAATTGTGTTTGGCCTCTAGGCGATATTACAAGATATAACGCTTATTGTTGTTTAACTCCGCAAATAGCACTGACACGGCTCGAGTTTGAATTACATTTTCGAAAATATATTTATTTTCAAAAATTAAATATGTATCACACTTATAACTTTTTTGCCAACTTAAATGAAAATTAATTGACTTTACACATATGTATGTTGTCTACGTTAGCATCTGCTGTGCAGTTTTTGCTACAGCCAAAAAACTAAACTTGCATCTTGATTTTAATATAAATGGCCGAAATTAGCTGGGGCAAATGCCAGGAACTGAAAGTTTTGATCATAAACACTAATTTAGATAAAACGGCACAGCTACTCGCTGTATGCATATATTATTTCTTCATTTAGGAATGCATACACCAACAACACTAGAAAAGACAGTCACCAACATCAGCATAAGAAAGAAAGTTGGCACAGAACCTTGCTTGAATTACATTGAGAAACAAAGAATGAAGTGGTTTGGCCACTTAATAAGAATGCATCCAAACTCCACAGTATACAATTTCTTCTACAACAGAACATCAGGAAAGAAAGCGAGAGGAAGACCACGAAAAGATGGTTAGGTGGCATAGCAGAATCCTGTGAAAGAGTAAAAATAACAATCACCCAAGCCACCAGAACAGCACAAAACAATTTTAAAAAACCGCAACACTGGGAAACAACCGGTAGCAGTGGGATGACAAAAGAAGAAGATACATATTAACTAAATTGTGATTGGATCCATGATTTATTAACTGTTCACTATTGGTTTAGGGACAAATCAGTCCCTAAACTGTTAACCCATCTCTCCTGGGAGACCATTTCAGGTAAGTAAAATACTAATCAGCAATTAGTTCTGAAATAAATGCTGATTCATCATTCTTGGAAAGAATGAAATAATTAGAGAACAGATAGGCAGATTGGCTCTGCCACTATATCAGGGGGTCAGCCAATGGATAGAGTTCATATTTTGAACGTCCTCATAGAGTGTGGCCGCAAAGAAGATTTTTATTTAAACCAATCCACTTCAGCTACTAGATTGCAGGAGCTGGGATTGAAGATTGGAGTAGCAAGAAAATAACAGCACAACAGGTGTATGAGTAGGCTCATCAATCAAAATTGAACTGGCATGGTCAGTCGCTGGACGCTGTTGGAGATTTTGCGAAAGAGATCAGAGCACCTATGGACATGTTCGAAATCCAATGAAGATATTCCAAACTAAAACTAAAACTTGCCTGTTCAGAAGTCATTGGTTAATGGAGTCTACCTCACAGCTCTTTGGATGGACCTATAGGAGATCAGTTTCCCTCAGAAGATGTTGAAGACTATATATGCTGATGGCTCCTGCGGCTCGCTGGATATATGTAATTTTTACTCAACAGCAGCATTCCCTTTTAATTGACAGCTGCTCTTGAATACCAAATTCTCTGAAATTAGTTTTTCTTTTACATGCATCTCTTTTCATGTCATGTTCTAACATGTCATATCTCTATCATGCCTTTTTTTGGTCTTCTTCTTCTGCCTTGAACACTCCATATCGACCACTTGTCAACCACTCTGTGTGATTTGTATGGGATCTGAGCCTAAGAGCGATTGTACGTTGTGCCAGCTATGCTCCTACAAGTAGGCCAGCACATTCGATTTCTGCGCTGCTTTTTATTTACTACGGTAGCATCTCTAGGACCTACGTTAGTCGCCTCTTACAACTTGCATTGTAGGTAGCAGTGGTACTATTCTTTGCTGCCCTTCGCGCCGCACCACACAGGCGTTTGGTCTTCTATGTTATTTTCTAACTTATGTGTCATCTCCTTTTTCAGGACATCTCTTGAAATCTTTCCTTTCCTCTCTCAAGTGTCAGCTTTACTCACATACTGTTTTCTTCTTCTTGCATTCACTTGCTATGAACTCAGATGTAGTCAGGGTGCCCGGTATATCGTTTCTGTCTGATTTTTGCATCAAGGCTTGCTTTCCTTATTATCAGTGCCCCTCCCCATACAGGTTCTTTGACTTCAGAAGTTTCTGTCTTCTCTCAAATGTCATTATCTCATCTTCTACCACATACTATCTTACTCTCACATACCATCTTCTCTTCCATACCATCATCAACTCTCATATACCAGCTTCTCTCACTACCATCTTCTCTATCATCTTCTCTTACTTATCATCTTCTCTTAATATCATCTTCTCTGAAATACCATCTTCTCTCACATACTATCTTCTCTGAAATACCATCTTCTCTCGCATACTATCTTCTCTGAAATACCATCTTCTCTCACATACCATCTTCTTTAACATGTATGCTTCTTCAGTTTCAGGTACAACATGAAGATCGTGGGTGTTGAATTTGCTCCATTGAATATTCCCTTAGAAAGACGGCTACAGACTCTAGGGGCTCTGCACCATACTTATGCATTCTTATTCTTTGGGTCTGGAATGTTGTTAGTTTTCTTGTATATGCTTTTTTTTACTGGCTACTACATCATTCCGCTAGCATATTTTGCATGGTACCTTTATGATCGACCTGTTAGTCGACAGGGAGGCAGGAGGTCTGATTGGTTTCGCAGGTTAGTGTATTTGTATTGCAGAACTTCTGAAGGATTTTGGGTATTTATCTTTATACAGTTATATTTCTATTTTCTTAGAAGTATGTTCATTTTTATTTTTAAAATGTTCATAAATTTGTATACAAATTTATATATATCTTTATATCAAATGAGAAACTGTTGAATCTAGATACCAAAATCCGCACTCCAAGCACTTCAGCCCAGAAAATTGCCAGGTCTACAGACCCTACTGTCTAAACTGTGCAAGCAGCGCAAGATCATCTTGCAGTGGATACCGTCTCACTGTGGAATACCAGGAAATGAAACAACAGACCGACTGGCCAAGGAAGGTGGTGCATCAGGAGAGCAACTGGATGTGCCAGTTACCTACCACCAAAAGAAAAGGATGATTAAATCAATCAGACAGCCACAAATACCAACACAAGACGACTACTATAATATGAGCAGATTGGAACAAGTTGTCATTCTGCGCCTTAGAACAGGACATAATCGACTCCACAGCCACATGTATACAAAATTCAAGATTGGCAATTCAGCCATGTGTACATGTGGAAATGCACATCAGACTGCAGAGCACACACTTCAAGACTGCACCGAATATGATATACTGAGGCAAACTCACAGGTCTAACGAAACAACACTCCACATAAAACTACACGAACCTATGTGTGACCTTCAAAAGACAATGAAGTGTCTACAAGAGACAACATTGAATATATAGACAATGTTTCAAGTGAACGAAAGGAAGGAAGTAGGCAGATATATATATTTTCATATTCCGTCTTTCCTGTTGTATGTTGAAATTTAGAGATTGATGCTTAGTTTTCAATTTTGTATCTTGTTTTTAGATTGATACAGGGTTTTTTATCTTGCATCTTTAAATTACTTACTTATCCCTCTCAGTTCCTTATGGAGCATACAGCCTCAATAGTTTTTCACCAATTTTCTCAGTCTCTTGCTGTTTTCTTTATGGTTCCGCATCAGTTCCGCAAAATAACTTTGTCTCCAGGTCTGTTTAGGAAGCCCTATTTTTCTTATTTTCCTTGCGGGTTCCACTCATGTGCTTGTCTAGTGACACAAAAATGTGTCTTCCATAGGGTATGCCCAACCCATTGCCATTTTATCTACTTAACCTGGGTCATTATGGGTCCATGTCCTGTTCTTATCCACATGTCTGTGTTTATCTTGAAGTAAGATTGATATTAAAGAAAGTTGGCTATTAAACAGCGTAACATCAAGGAAAATTAAATATTTCTAACACATCAAATGACATGAGTGCCTAGAAAAGATAATTTTGAAGGGTATGGTGCCTGGAAGAAGAATGAGAGTAAGACCCAGAAGATACTGGGTGCAAGATGTCTTTGATGATCTGAGAATGGCTGCTGCTGATGCCGGTCAACTTGCACAGAACAGAGTGTGGTCTCTGTGGCTGAGTGGTTAAGCCCTTTGCCTTGCGAGTCGAAGGTCGTTGGTTCAATTCCGGACCGCAGCCTTCTGTTCACGAGTGCAGTTTTTTCAGAGACCCCTAGGATTGTTGCCGGAGCTACGGAGTTCGTGTTTTGTGCAATACTCTCGGCAGGTGGTGTGCCATTTCTGCAGAGAGGAACTGAGCCATATGGGGTAAAACCTGGTGCAATGAAGTCAATCCTCGGCTTTAAAACCCATTTTTTAGAACAGAGTGTTTTTCAGGACTGCTGTCATGGGAGCCAAGTTCCGGAAGGGACAAGCTACTTGACTACTTGATAATGATGATGATGAAGATTGATACTTAGTCTTTCATTTTTGTATCTTGAAGGTTTTTTATTGATTAGTATTTCCTCTTCTAACTTGAAATTCAAAGATTAATACTTAGTATTTCTACTTGTCTGTATATGTGATTTCTGGGTCTGTTGTGTCCATTCAAAGTATGTGTCTTCTGTGACAATAGGTGGATGTTTAGGATGTGTCTACTTCTACTGTCTTAAATTCTACTTTTATGATAACCGGTTTCCGTTCATGATGTCAGATATAGTTTTAATAAAAGAAGATCACAATTTTCAGGTTTTTTGCTAAAAATTACATTCGTGTTTTCTTCTCTTTCTTTAATCCTGTTTTACCTCACCGTTTCAGGATAGGAAGAGATTTCTAAAACTGACTAGTATGTCTATTGTCTATTCCCAGGTGGAAGATGGAGTTGGTTGTCCACTCTTGCCGTTAAGCGTAGGGATGGGAGCTTTAATTAGTGTTCTAGGGCCAGATGAGTCGCCCTTGTTGTGTTATATCGGTGTTTATGTAGTGGGGTCTTGATATTGTCTATCCATCTTTTTCTTGTTCTTCCCTTAGCTCTAGTACCCGATGTCTTTTTATTGTATGCTGTTATTGGTGGTTGGTTGTATTTCATTCTCATTAAATGTCCAAACCCCTCCATTTGTTTTCTTTCGATATATTCGGTGCATGAAGTTATACCCACTCTGCTTCTGATGTCCTCATTTCGTAGTCTTATCTTTCCTGGTGATCCCAACTGTCTTCTTCAAGCATTTCATTTCACATGTGGTGAGCTTTCTGTGGTGTTTTGCTGTCAGAGACCAAGTTTGGCACTGGTAACAAAGTGTTGTTAAAAAAATACTTTTTATCATCTGTCTTTTCACTTTCATCTTGATCTTTGGGTGTTGCAGTAATGGTGCCTGCGGTAGGTCAATGCATTTGCTTTTTGGCACCTTGTCTTTATTTCTCTATCAAGTTTTCCATCCTCTGTGAAGATGCTGCCTAAATATTTGAATTCAGAAACTTGTTTTACTCTGGTGTTGACTATTATGTACACTTCATAAATAGTGTCATTTACTGCCTCTGTTAATTGTGTGATCCATATAATTGATAATATTATGTAATATTATATTGTGATTATATTAACCCAGCGGGACTGCAAAGCCGATATATCGGTTCAGAGTAATGTTCATGATGTCGCAGAACCGATATATCGGCTTTTGGATGTCTGTTCACGGAAACGAATGTATCTTCAGAACCCCTTTACTGAAGTTAAAAAATCTTCAAAAACGGAAAGTACATATATGTAGGTACATTACTATCTCCATTTAACAAAGATTTAAAAGAGGGAAAGCAGTGTATTATTGCATTCAAGTCTATACTTTTTTTTTAAAACGTTAATGTTTCCGACGATGTTTACAATGTAATCTTGAGTACTGTTAGATCAAATTATAACTTGTGATAGTAATGAAGAATATTTAATTGACGGTAATAATGACATTTGATTGTTTATGAAAAGCAGTATCGATAGTTGTAAGTCTAATGTAATAATTGCATCTAAAGAATGGGCGTTCCACATTCCATTTATTGACGTGTCCGCACTAAAAAGTGAATATTATAAAAACTACTGCACCTAGTTAGATGAAACTTATAGAATATGTTCGCACATGGTTTATCTTCATTTAAATACTACTTCTGAAAACATCTATGAATATTAAGATGTAATACAAAGCGGAGAGTAAAAATATTTTTATGATTTTTCGTTTTTTCAAAATAGTCATGCTACAATAACCTAATTCTCTCAAACGTATATCACCTGATGTAAAATATTATTATATTAATGTGTTCCACATCCAATTAGCAACAATTTAATATATAATATGTCATACTTTAGAGAAACAGTACAAGAGTTATAAAGGATTAAACTAATTGACATTGAATGTTAAATTTGAACCTCAAAATAAATGCGTCCAGAGGTCAAAATAATACAGGGCGAAAGGGTTAATGTACTTGTTTACTAACTGTTTTATCTGAATTTATATTCTTAGCTGGACTTTGTTTAAATGGGCAGCAGCATACTTCCCCCTGCAGCTGATTAAAACACACGAGATTGATCCTTCCAAGAATTATATTTTTGCATGTCATCCTCATGGAGTTATGTGTCATAGCCATGTTATCAACTTTGCCTCTGAAGGAACTGGCTTTAGCTCGTATTTTCCTGGTATTAAGTCGTACATGTGCGTTCTTACAGGACAATTTATGTTTCCAGTTTTTCGAGACTACTTTCTGCTATCAGGTAAATTTCTTATTCGAACGCTCCATATCAACCACTTTTTAACCACTCTTTATGATTTGTATGTGATCTGAGTTTAAGAGTGATTGTATGCTGTGCCAGTTATGCGCCTACAAGTAGGCCAACACATCCGATTTCTGCAATGCTTTCTATTTACTAGAGTAGCTTCCCTAGGTTCTACATCAGCCGCCTCTTACGACATGTCTTGTAGGTCGCAGTGGTATTATTCTTTGCTTCCTTGCGCCCGGCACCACACAGGCGATCAGTTAAATTGACTGTGGCAGGTGAATGTCAGTGAATCTTGGAGGATGATGGTAAATCTATTACACTGTGATAAATTTCTTTCATCTCTGTAATAGTAGTCTTCTTCTTCTTCTTTGCGTTGTTCTTTACGACCAATTTTAATCACTTTTTGTGATATGTTTGATCTTTGCCAAGAACGTGTATACGTTGCACACTGGTTTGGTAGGCCCCTAAACGCATAGACTTCTGCACGTTTAGGACACATGCATCCGATTTCAGCTCAAACCTCCTTAGTCGCCTCTTACGACATGCATGGCAGGTAACAGTGGTTCTATTCTTTACACCCCAAATTTGGGCATCGGTAACCACTAGGGTGGGTAATAGTAGTATTTCTCTGCGATACTTACCTGAACATGTAGGTGTTCGTGACAATGATAGAGCCAACATACTTGCATCAACAGTATTGATCGTTTGGGAGTTGATGATGGATAGAAGGAAAGTTCTTCAGTTTCTTGTCAACTGTTTGTTGAATGAATATACTAACATTTATATTGGATCTATTAAATTATTTAAGAACTATTTTGGAAATATAAAAAGATGCAAAAAGTTGGAGACTATTATGAAAGGTGGCATCCTGGCAAAGAGAAGGGGAAGACCATTGAGAAGATGGATTCCGGATGTAACTGAAGATTAGACCATAATGGCTGCAGAGGTGGGACTACTGGCCCTTGAGAGAAATACCAAAGGACTGTTAGTATGGCAGAGTTCTGCTCAGGACAATCTATTTTATACTGGTAGCATTATCATCATGTTCCATGTTGAAGGACATTAGTGATCTTTGATATACATAAACATCATCTCCTTAGTATTGATCATCCGTTGCTATGTTTATATTTTTTCATGCTATGAAGTTAAGCTGTTCAAAATTATTCTCCATTATTTGTTTCTGTTTTAACAATGTGTTGTAAACCTGTTCTTGAAACATTCCCCAAAATTACTGATGATTGCTTTTATTTATGATGTTGATAACGTCTTCCACATCAACTCTTGAAGATATTTTCAACCAAACGAACGGGGAAGACAGAAATATAAATATAGATAATGAAAAACTCATTAAAAAATTTGCATATACCAAGACAGCTAGAAGAAAGTGTTGACGGTAGAGCACTTAAACTGTAGAACCGAGACGAATCTGAATTTCACCCAACTCAGAAAATCCAAATACCCATTTTTCAGCTGTGGGACTAAAGAATTTAAATTAGAAGGAATTTAACACTTGTTGATGGTATCCAAATCCAGGTACTGTCAGTGAGCTATGCTCTTTGATATATCTTTAGTGCTCTAAGTATTATGTGCATTGCCTCATTCCGTATTCTTTCCATCTGCAACTCTAACCAGACTACAAGAATATCACATCAAACAATGAGTTGCTAGAAAATCATGCTATTCTGGAAGCCAAAGAAGAATGGTAAACCAACACAAAACGGGAGTCGTTAGTTGCTACATACTGAGAGACATCATCAGTAATAAATCTAAGCATGTATAGTTTGATATGCAGTGATGTTGATCTGTTAAATAAACTAAAGAAACCATGAATATGACTATCGCGAAGTGGGTGAACTGGCTAGAGACAGAGTGAATTTCAGATGTGTTGCAAAGAGAGCAACATCCTATAAAGGATACGATACGCACCTTGATCATGAAACTAAATAGACCCATTATTTGAAGTAAATCCCTTTCCTCTCTCTAGCCTTTGACGCATCTGGAGCTTAGGTCAGTTTAACACCATTCTTCAATATTCTTGGCTGCCCTCTGTATTGTGTTCCAGCTGTGATTCATATCTTTCAGTTCTTGTTCTACTGTTTCCCCATCAGGTCATTTTGAGTCTTCCATGTTTTTGTTTTCCCTTTGGTATCCATCTCAGTGCAGTTTTCATGACAGAGTTAGTCTCCATGCATATCACTTATCCGATCCATCTCCTGCATCTCTTATGGATGATGGTGCTCATATTCTCTTATTGACAATGTGCAAGCTGTTCTTTGTTAGAGATAGTATTTGACCAGAACACAAGTAAGGAGGTCTCTCTGGCTAAGGGGGTCTCTCTGGCTAAGGGGGTCTCTCTAGCTAAAAGGTTAATTCCTTGCCTTGCAATCCGAAGGCTGTAGATTAAAATCCTGACCATGCAGCTCTGTTCACAAGAGCATTTTTTGCCAGAGACTGCTAGGATTGTTGCTGGAGCTACAGAGTTCGTACTTTGTGCAATACTCTCAACAGTTGGTATGCTATTTCTGCGGAGAGGGTCAGAGCCATATAGGGTAAAACCTATTGCAATGAAGTAAATCCTCTGCTTTAAAACCCTGTTTAAAAACTGTGTTTTAAAAACAAGTCGGATCTTTTGCCATAACAAGTAAATGTTATTTCATAAACAATTCTCACTGGATATTTTTTTTTTTTTACATTTCTGATGAATTAACATTGTTTTACTTAGGTGCAATTGAAGTGTCTAAAGAAAGCATTGAATGGGTGCTGACTAAAGAAGGCACAGGTAATGCTGTCATCATTATGATAGGAGGTGCTTTAGAGGCACTAGAAGCACACCCAGGCAACTTCACATTAAAGATCAATTCTCGCAAAGGATTTTGCAAGCTTGCATTGAAGCACGGGTTAGTAACTATGCTTGTGTGTAAGAGTTTGATTGTTCATGAAATGAAGTTCAATAGTGTAGTAATTGTCTCAAAAACAGAAAAACCACGACACTGGTCAACAACCTGGTAACATTGTGACAGCAACAAAAAAAAGCAGAGGAAAGAAAGTTGTATGTCCAAAATATAAGCATAGTTTGATTGATTGATAGGACCATCATGATTGCACTTTTTAAATGGGTGAACTGCCGTGTGTTGCCAGAACCTAGCAAGGGGAGCAAAGAATAGTACCACAGCGACCTGCACGGCATGTCGTAAGAGGGACTGAGGTAGAGGCCTAGGAAGCTACCTAGTAAATAAAAATGTCGCAGAAATTGGATATACTGACCTTCTTGTAGGCGCATAACTGGCACAATGTACAATCACTCTTAGGCTCAGATCATTTACAAATCACAAAGAGGGGTTTAACAAGTGGTCGATATGGAGCGTAAGAAGAAGAAGAAGAAATGGGTAAACATAAATATTTATAGAGAGTTACAACATCTCAAAATGACTCATTTCAGGGCCAGTATTGTACCTGTGTTTGCTTTTGGGGAGAATGATCTTTATGAGCAACTTCCCAACCCTCAGAAATCAAAGATCAGAAGATTCCAAAACTTTATGACTCATCTATTAGGATTTTCTCCAGTACTATTCCACGGAAGAGGGATCTTCAATTATACATTTGGTGTTCTGCCATTTCGTAAACCTGTCAACACAGTTGGTAAGAAATGTATTGTGTGTGTTTATTTCATTTAGTTATTGTATTTAATGGAAATGTTCTTTGGCAATAGGAGGGATCATGCTCTTATTACACTGTGGGCCACAAATTGGGCAGTCAGCTTCAGGTCTGTCTGGTTTCCCCAAAGCTTAGTTTTCAGGTTCACAGGGTGTAGTTGCATGCTGCTTCTCAGCTCACCCAGGAGAGAACAGTCTTACAGGACATGCTTTGGTTTCTGTTCCACTTGTTGACACTGGCAGAGAGCTATTTGACTTATTCCTTGTCAATGTTAGTGTCTGAGTCTACAGTATCTGGTAAGTAGGCGAAATATAATGACCTGGTCTGTTCTGCTGAGGTCTTTGAGGAAGTCTTTTGCATAATCATACCAAGTGTTTGTCTTCAGTTCTACTGCAGATGTTCTCTTAACAAAGGTTTTAACATCTTCAAAAGACAACTTCAGTGAAATTGTGTTTTTTTTCGATCCAGAAGCACTTGAGCTTTTATCTCTTCGGCTCGGTGCCATGGACATTGTAACCCTTCGGTTTTGTGCCACAAACACCATAAATCTGGAGAACCTGTGGCTTTTTTGCCAGCCATGGATATAAACTGCACTCACAGGAAGCCTGTCACCCGTCATCCAACGCGCTACGGACACGCTGTGCAGGCAGGCTATTTCAGTGAAATAAAAAAGTGTCTAAAAACAAAATATTTACTATACTGTGCCAAGTTTCTTCAAATGCCTTGGTCATTCTTCTCAGAAATAGCACACTACTTGCCAAGAATATTTTACAGAAACCAAACTCTGTATATCCAGCAACAATCCTATGGAATCTCCAGAACAAAAATGCACTCGTTAACCAAATAATGTGTTCTGGATTTGAACCAATGACATTCACAATGCAAGACAAGCTAAGTTTTTTGTTAGGTTGCTAGTAACAACCTCTTGTTAACCACTCCCTCTTCTGTGTTTTATTTGCTCAGAAGAGCGTAATTAAGTTGTGCCATAGTTTAACATTAACAGCAGATAGACCGCACCTTTCGGCCCATCATATCCAATTTCAGCATGCATTTATTATCCATCGGCTCTCCTAGTCTGTAACATTCTCTAGACTGACTGCAGGAAACCAGCTTTGCTGTTTCGCTCAATAGAGAAGCGGTGTGTCTGGGCTTCTGGACACTTTTATTGTTTCTCTAAAACAACCACTCTCTTTGATTTGTAAGCAGTTTTCTCTAAAGAATGTTATATTTTTTTTTAATGTGTGTTCTTCTTCTTCTTTGCGTTTGTTCTTTACAACCAATTTTAATCACTTTTTGTGTTTGTTTGATCTTTGCCAAGAACGTGTATACGTTGCACACTGGTTTGGTAGGCCCTAAACGCATAGACTTCTGCACGTTTAGGACACATGCATCCGATTTCAGCCCAAACCTCCTTAGTCGCCTCTTACGACATGCATGGCAGGTAACAGTGGTTCTATTCTTTACACCCCAAATTTGGGCCCGGTAACCACTCGGGCTTAATGTGTGTTAAAATGGTGGACATTGAGCAGATATACTGAGATCAGCCACACTTACAGGATCAGTAGGTCAACAATCAGGGTTGTATCCCATCCTTTGTCCATCAGAGACCTGTTCTAGCCAATATCCCTACTGGTATACAATATACACAACCAATCCACCTCTATCTCATCTTTTAATGATGGTCTCCAATGATGCACAGTTTGTTCATTTTAAAACTCTTGATTTGCTATTGTATTTAGCCAGAATATTCACAAAATTCCTTAAATATTTTTTTTTTAATGTCTCTAGTTTGTTTTTGAGTTATTTTCCAGTTGCTCAAAGACATCAGTTGAGTAACAAGTAACTATCAGTATCTGTAAAAAGGTATGTTTTATTGAACAATATTCCCCCAGGTTATCAAATTTGGGTTTGGGCTAACAACCCATATAATACAAGGTTTTGTTACATCAGCTACAATTAAATATGTTATAGTGTATAACAGACATGCAAGAAAACTTACCAATTTCCACACAAGTTGTCTACACAGACTACTCAAAATCAAAGGGCAGGACAAAATTCCAGATACTGAAGTCCTCATAAGAGCTAAAGGGTTTAAAAGCCGAAGGATTGACTTCATTGCACGGGTTTTACCCCATACGGCTCTGTCCCTCTCCGCAGAACTGGCACGCCACCTGCCGAGAGTATTGCACGAACTCCGTAGCTCTAGCAACAATCCTAGGGTCTCTGGAAAAACTGCACTCGTGAACAGAATGGCGCGGTCCGGACTCGAACCCACAATCTTCGACTCACAAGGCAAAGAGCTTAACAATAAGAGCTAAGATTCCAAGTGCCAACACCATATTTTGCAGAAAGCCAGGTGTGATAGGCTGGTCACGTTGCTTGGATGCCTGATAAACGCATCTCAAAACAGTTGATGTATGACCAGCTTGAAGGGGGCAGACAATCAGTTGGTGGACAGAAAAATACTTTAACGACACTTGTAAAGTGTCTCTAAAATGCTTCAATGTAGAGACCACTTGCTGGGAATCTTTTGCGCAAGATTTCCAAGTGGGAGCTAGCAAGACAAGAAGAGCTCTCATAGCTAAGAATCATCATACTGTTGATACGCAAAGAAAGCGAGAAGCACAAAAAGATAGAACACACAACACCCACATATCCAACATTGATCAAGCATGTTCCAACTGTGGTAGGGAATTGTGTTCCAGAATTAGAGAATAGTCACCTCCACACACACCAGAGAAGTGCAGCAACACACATCTGAGGCTGCTGTCATCATCACTAGCAATGGACAGCTATTAGGCTTCATTCATTACAGCTATCATTACATTTTGTGCTAGGAACAATTTAAACTTTGCTTTCCATTAGCAACCTTTAATTGTAAAACTAAAATAAATGTGAGCAATAAGTCGCAGCCCAATGTTCTATTAGAAACGGAAAGGGGTAAGAAAAAAGTATGTTCAAATAAACAAATCCTTTGTGTTTTATTTGTAAATATTTGTCATTTCATTTTCAGTTGGGGCCCCACTTACTGTGAAAAGAGTAGAGGAACCAACAGCAGAGCAGATCAGTGATCTTCATGACCAGTACTGTAGAGCCCTGGTAGAGCTGTTTGAGAGTAACAAGCTCAAATATGGCTGCCAGGAGTCAGACCATCTCAAATTAGAGTAAAAACCAAAAAATAGTCAGCAAAAATCTTGCTGTTCTTAATGTTATCAGAAGATTTAAAACACGAGCGATCTAAAGTTTCTTTCTTTAAATTAGATTTAATCAATGTGATATATTGATCTTACTATGCTAAAGTATTACTCTTCTGCATTCGTACGCTGTCAATTTGGCCGCTAGCCATGACGCTTGGTATGGCGCTTCTGACTGATTTTTGCGCGAGAGCCTGCTTTACCATTTGACTGGTGTCCCTTGCCACGCAGGCGGGCCTTCGCAGACTTCAGAGGTAAATATTACACATAATTGCCGTATAATATTTATACTTGTAACCAGTTTTTGAGTTGCACAAACATAAATTATAGACAGAGATTTGTATGTATTTTTCCACTATTTGATTTAATGAAGCTTAATATTGTAACCAATTGATGGTTTTAAAACAGGCCTGCACACAAAGAAACCTTATCAAAAGAATAAGACTCCGACAATCAAGATTCTTCTGGCACATAATGCGAAGAGGAGGTTTAGAACATTTGGTGACAACAGGTAAAATTCGGGGAAGGAGAGATTGTGGAAGACAGAGGGAGAAGATGTTGGATGGTCTGACATCGTGGTTCGACAAAAGATCGATATCAGAACTGATTACCTGCATGAAGGACAGAGACAGTTGTGGAGAGACACGATCGCCTATGCCGGCAGGCATGGCACTTGATTGATTGAATATAAAAAATTAAAAATAAATTTTTATAACTAGTTTTTTCTTGGTATTTTCACCCTGGAACCACATTTTAACATGTTATTTTTTAATACAATTTTTTGGGGGATGGTACTCTGTTAAAATATATTATAAATTTCTTATGTTAAACACCAAAGCACTATTTACTATAACAGAATGTGCATAGTTGACAGCTCTATTTTATAAATTCACCTGCAGTATTTTACGAAATAAGTATGATTTATAAAGTCGAAAAGGAATTGTGAGACAATGCTGAAACACGTACAAACAAAGTACTATAGTTTTACAAAATACATAAACAGTGACGATAAACAGCAACGTTTCGACCAACAAGGCCTTTATCAAGCAAACGAACAAACAGGAGTGACAAATTAAAATGAAACACAAATGGACGACCAAATACCAACGTATCTAAGGAAAATCTGGAATAAAACGAATAACGAAATAAATGTAACACAAAAACACACATAAAAACTAGAAATAGAAAAGAAACAATGAAACATCTAGTAAATATATAACTTGAATACATGCAACATATACCCATATAGATTATAAAGCATGGGAAGAGAAAGTACTAAGAAGCATAAGAATGTAATACATGCAACATATACCCATAGAGATTACAAAGCATGGGAAGAGAAAGTACTAAGAAGCATAAGAATGTAATACGTTGAGCCGCGTGGTCGCAAGGTACCATACAAAGAAATCAACCGATTCTCCAGAGCAAATCGACTACGATCATCAGAGGAACATGATCGGATGGCTGTGACCTGGACATCGCAAGCTCCTGAATGGCCAGTATCATTGAAATGGGTAGCTACAGGGTCACAGAGCATTGGCGGATATCGCGCAAGTGTTGGGCGAATCGGTCACTGAGTCTCCTGCCGGTTTCCCAATATAGGCCTTGTTGCACCGCTTGCAGATAATGGCATAGATAATATTACGGGACTCGGACGTGAAACTGTCTTCAACAACGAAAGTGGCTTTGGAAAAGACACCGCGTGGTCTGTATTACATAAGCACAAGTGTTGCAGCACCGACGGCCACACTGGATGGTGCCAAAATGACTCTGGATGTTAGGCTTGAGGCGACAGGAACCAACATATCCTTAAGGCTTCTGTCCCGTCTGTACGCCACCAAAGGATAGTGTTGGAAGATTGAACGTGGATCAGGATCAGACTGAAGAATGGAGAGATGACGGAATAAGACTTTCTTCACAAGGGAACTATGAGGGTGGAAAGTTAAGACAAGTTTCACCCTGTCAGAATTGGAAGTTCTATGCTGGTTAGAGAGAGCCTCCTGGCGAGAAATTTGCTGAACGCGCCGCATAGCAGAAGCAAGCACCTTATCCGGTATAAGCGCTTCTAAAGAAATCCATCATCTCGTGAGCTCTATCGAGGAAATCGTCGTCCTCGCTACAGAGGCGACTAAGGCGCAAGAGTTGAGAGAATGGTAAAGAATCACGACAAGCCTGGGAATGGGAAGAGGTATAAAGAAGAAAACTATGTGCATCAGTAGGCTTGTAGTATACTGATGTAGTGATGGTGGATAGGCTGATAGTGATAGTGATGTCAAGAAAGTTGACACAAGAGGTAGAGATGTGAGATGTAAACCGAATAGCCGGATTGAAGACATTAATGAAATTAATGAAGCGTGACAAATCGGCTTCAGGCATATCGGTAATGCCAATACAATCATCAATGTATCTATGATACACAGACGGAAGAGGGCCATCATAGGAATTCCATACTAGGTGCTCAAGATGACCCATGAATAGACAAGCATAACTGGGTCCCATTTTAGTACCCATGGCGACCCCACTGATCTGCTCAAAGAACTGGTCATTGAACTGAAAGGAGTTGAGAGTTAGAACTAGTTCTGCAAGACGAAGGAGAGCCGAGGTGGAGACAAGTGGGTTAGTTCTCCTGTCGAGAAAGAACTGGAGAGCTTGAAGTCCGTCGGAATGAGGTATGGAGGTGTACAATGAGCACACATCAAGGAGGAAGAGACGGTAAGTCCTGCCAGGCAACAACTCAATAGACGAAAAACAGACAAGGTGTGGTTCGTATCTTTCAAGAATGAAGGTAGTGTGGTGACTATAGGATTGAAGATACTATCAAGAAATTCGGAGATATGTTCCGTAGGACAAGAGCAAGCAGAAACGATGGGCCTAACCGGATTGTTCAGTTTATGAATTTTGGGGAGCATATAAAGGCGGGTTTTCCTAAACAGCTATCGATGACACAAAGTGATGATGGCCGGTAGGAAGGTCGTTAGAGGCAATTAAGTTCTTAATTACTGTACGGACTTTACTATTGTTAGATAGTGTGACATCAGAAGAACTAGTTTTATAGAATTGGGTGTCAAGTAATTGGTTGAGACAATGCTGGGTAGAAGTACTGGCTTGGACGGGGATCAGTGAAGTGACTTTCAGTTTCAGAGAACTGTGGATAGAGCGGGACAATGGCAGGTGGAACAAGAGATAAGGAGCAGAAGGTGGCGATGGATAGTACACACACTGAGGAAACCCCTGATAGCATCACGAGACAGGCTCTTCGATGGAACCCCCAAGGCAATAGAGGTAAGGGAAGACCTAGGAACACCTGGAGACGGGAGTTGGAGATGAAATGCAAAAATACAGGGAAAGAGTGGAGAGATCTGGAAAAGATGGCCTTGGATAGACGCGCTTGGAAGGCCTTGGTTGAAGAAGAATATAAAATCGAAAAGGAAGTGTGAGGCAATGCTGGGTGAAAGTACTCGCTTGGACTTGGATCGGAGAAGTGACTTTCAGTTTGTCCACCAACACACCGCAGACAGGTAATGAGTGAGCTGATAGGTTGGCCGGCATGGCTATGATGATATCAGAGGGCACTGCAGTAGACCAAACTGACATTCTGAACACATTGAGTTTACCCAAACACACACGTTCCAGGGTTGCTGATAACATGCGCTGACCAGATTGAAAGAGATGTGTGTCATCATTGGTACAGCACAAAAAAGAACGACATACAAAATACACAAAATAGATTAATTAATGGACATAGAATTGACCTGGTGGGCATCTTGATTTGTTGAGGTGGGGATCGGAACACTTATGGACATATCCAGACTGATATGATAATAGTCCTGATATAATTGATAACCAAGTGATAAATGTTTCTACAAAAAAATCATACACAAATAGATCAAATGGATCTTGTGAATAATTTTGTTTCTATTTATCGTTTTGGTTCATGAGGCGACTTATCTGAAAATTGGTACTTCCAAGAGTGATTTGTTAGGTGGGTTGTCATTTTATGAGAGTTAAAAGCCTAGCATTATATGTAAAAATACAGCTTCAGTTGACTCTATACATGCTTAACAAGTTACTATTAGATTTTGGTGTTTTTTCCAATATCAGAAGATGGTGCTTACCTATAACTTGAGAAGTGCTCAATTTATTCCCAACTTGAAGCGATCAGGCAAATTATTTTTGATTTTGTTAAAAATCTGTAGGAAAATATTTTTTAATCAATTCCTTTTTTGCCCAGGCATTGACTTTCCAGCCTACACTAATCAATTTTACACTGTCAGGGTTCTTAGATGTGCTCAACTTGACAACAGTTTTATCATCCGTCTCTGATGGTATGAAGACTCAAATCTTCCCTAAATTGGGATCAGCAATCACCGGAAAAATAGTCTGATCGCATCATGTTGAAAATGGAGTACTTTTTGAAGCGGCAGGTGAACACCATATCTCAACACCAAATAGACTCCAATTGTCAGAGCTATTTTGTAAATGCTTTATTGCTGATACTTTCAGTCAGCTAGAAGGGACTGGTCACTACAGGGGGCACCTTTGATGCAGAGATCTTAATTCTTCTAACAAGATTTTAAGATACAGAACGAAAGAACAATATCTTTCAGAATGCAATTTGACATGACATTTATATTGTTTACAATTTGATTAAACTTGTTTGTTTTTCATAAATTATATATCACTTTCTGCTGGAATCAAATATTTATTATAAAATTTATAAAATGTTGCTCAATATTTACTTCCATCAATGTATGTGTCCTTTATAGGATGTTGCTCTCTTTGCAGCACATCTGAAATTCACTCTGTTTCTAGCTAGTTCACCCACTTCGCCGACGTTCATATCCATGATTTCTTTAATATCTTCTTCTTGGTCTGCCTCTTCGTCCTGGGTCCCTGTCCTTCAATACTGTTCTCTCCAGGCCATCGTGATGCTTGATGTGGCCAAAGTATCTCATATTTCTGTATAGTATATTGTTTATTAGCCAATTGTCTCGAATTATTTACTTAGCTTTACTAAATGTTATATTTTGTTGATTGTAATTATAATAATATAACCTAAAACCCATTAGGGTCATAGGGGTGTTACGATTAAATTTACAAAACTTAAGTCCATCCAAAGCTCTATTTCCTCTATGAGGCGAACGAAGTAGAAAGATTCTTTTCTTGACCGATCCTTGATTTCTTCAGCCCATGTCTTCTTCTACCACCCTTCAACTGTTACCTGAAGAATTATTTTTGAGGAAGCCAGTGGTGCATTTAGTATGACAAAAAGACAACAAGCAACATGACAATGGAGGTAGTAGCAGTAGCTACAACACTACTCTGGCTGAGGTAACAAAACTACACCCATGCGTGTATTCTGAGTGATTCATTTAGTATGATCCGAAGGTGGAGACTGGTTCGTGCCAGGCAATGGACTGAATCACAAGTGTCAACAAGTTGCAGAATTACGCTTATCTTCATTCCCGGCACATGAGTGTTGTTGGAAATGATATGTTATGTTATGTCATGTTATGCGATCGACTTCATGGCACATTTAGCATTCCCATTTGTGCTCTGTCCTCTACTGCAGCAGCCATCCCAAAGTCCATTTGCTCACCATACCCATGAGAAGTTGATTACTATATCTTCTCTCTCTACCACAAAGACGACACTGTCTGGTGTGTCCAATCTTAACGCCTAATTCTCGAACCCGTTCCAGTGTCTGAGACTTGCCCATGTCACATAATTGAGAGCGTACCGCATTGATGATATCGGCTCTGTCCATATTTCTGCCCGCTTGAGTCAGGGCATTGTTTGCACCCCATGTTAGAAATAAGAGAACAGACAGGCTCTGCCACTATATCAGGGTGCCAGCCAATGGATAGAGCTGACATTTTGAACGCCCTCATAGAGTGTGCTCGCAAAGAAGATTTTCATTTAAACCAGTCCATGACAACAACTAGATTGCAAGAGCTGGGATTGAAGATTAGAGTGGCCAGAAAGAACAGCACAACAGGTATATAAGTAGGCTCCTCAATCAACATCAAATTGGTACTGTAAGTTGCTGGACGCTGTTGGAGATATTGCGAAGGAGATTGGAGCGCCTATGGACATGTCCGGAATGCAATGAAAATATCCTAAACTGAAACTAATCACTGTTTCTATGACACCAGAAAGGATTTAAAGAGAATGTCATGGTGGTCTTTGGAGGAAAGACGAACACAAAGCAGAACAAAAACAACCTGTACAAGATGCGCAGTGTGGATCAGAGTTGGAAATTCTCCGAAGGATTGCCACAGACACAGGAAAATTTAAAAATTTTGATGTTGCCCTATAAGACAGCACAAAGCATGATGGCCACTGACTACTTTGTCAATTCACTGCAAGGTAAAGAAACACTAAACATTGGACATGATGATAATGAACTTTATAATTTCTTTTTTGCTTTCAATATATTTAAAAACTGCTGAAACATATTACTCTTTTAGGTGATTTCTACAAGGTAAAACGTTTGTTGAATTTTATGCTTAGCATGACCAAAAAAATTATTTAAGCACATTTATTAACTATGATTTTATTTTAGTATTTCTGTTAGTTTGTTTTTTTGTTATATTTAAATTGTCACTTTTTTCCTTCTTTTTTTTTTTTAAAGATCTGCTATAATTTCAATGAAAATTGTGGGTATATTCATATGCTTGACCAAAAGGCTAACACATGATTATTTAACAAGTACAATGATGATGGTCCTATCAATTAATCATTATAATATTTTCAACTGCTGAAAAAGAGGCAGCATCTACAAGAGCAATCTGGTGCACTTTATACATAGTGTCTTTCACTGCCTCTGTTATTTTTGTGGTCCAACTTTTGCTTGTACAACCTTTCACTTTGTATCCACTATATCCCCTTTGAAGTGTGTTGTCTGTTGATAATATGCTTATGTGTCCAATGATTAAATTTTTTGTTTCTTGATGAAGTTCAGTAATGATGTTGTACCCACTTTTTTCCCACTAACATCTTAATTTCTAAAACATTCTCCTCTTGATACTCCCAGAACTCTGTGAAGACACTTCATCTCTGTGGTGACTAGTTTTTCTTTTATTGTTTGATGTGAATGTCCAGGTTTGGCACTGATAGGACAATGTCATGAGAAAGATTGTGGTGTCATACACAAATAATAAAGGGCAGAATGTTGAGATGTAAATAAAATTGTAACCCATGTAAAATTTTGGTTTTTGAGCTTGTTTATTAACAGGTAAGTAACTATTACATATGTATGTTGGGCATACTCTGAGAAGAAATGATCAAAGAATCACAAAGCAGGCATTGAAGTGTGAGGTTTGCCCGCCTGCCCAGCATGTTTGTAGCGCGTTGGACGACGGGTGACAAATTCCCTGTGAGTGAGGTTCTATTCCGCGGGCTGGCAGAAAAGCCACAGGTTCTCCAGATTTATGGTGTTTGGTTACGATGTCCATGGCACCAAGCCGAAGAGCAGAAAGCTCAAGTGCTTCTAGATTTCCCACCAAAAAAGTGTGAGGTAAAGGGTTTAATCTGGGACAAAATGCCCTAGATCAGTGCTATCCAACGTTTGTATGTATTATGGGGCTCATCTGACTATGGAGGCCTGGGCGCCATGTGGCAATTATAATAATAATAATAATAAAGCTATAGTAATAGTAACATTAATCGAAACAATAATAGCCTTTGCAGATGACGCTCATCATGCCGGGAGGTAAGGTTGTCTAATGGTAGCTACCTAAAAGAAATAGCAACCTGCTGCCTTGCAGGTCGGCTGGGGACAGTCAAAGACTGACGAAGAGCGAACCCAGTATGCACTGGCTAAAACTGGACACATCTTCAAAGGATAAGCACCAGAGCTCCAAATGGCGCTGAAGATGTGACGAAATACGCCATGCTAAGGATGCATGAATCAGATTTCCACATTCTCCGTTCAGAAAGTATTGGCAAACTACCGAACGTGTAGTGGTGTCTAGAAATCAACAACTCGTTTACAGTGGTAAACAATTAATATATTGTTTCAACAAAAGTTAACCATTGTTCTATAGTTTTATAGTGAAGACAACCGAATCTAATTTAAAACTTATAAACGAAAATGTAATGTAAATATAAGTGTCCTGTAGTGTTTGAAGTGCTTGACCCATAACATTTCTAGCTACAGGTATGCAGGAGGTAGGAAAGCTTATTCCTTTCCTCACTTTTGGAATGTTGGGTGCTTAAAATGAACCCACACCCATTTTCTTGTATGATTATTAAAGGGAAAGCATTTTTGTGTGCTAATCTGTCTCCCAACTCTTTCCACGCAGTTATTTCCTCAATTTTTAAAACAGTTAATTTAAGGGAGGCGCCTGAGTGGTTACCGGGCCCAAATTGGGGTGTCAAGAATAGAACCACTGTTACCTGCCACGCATGTTGTAAGAGGTGACAAAGGAGGTTTGGGTAGGGCTAGCTATCCCGCACTGTAAAAAACACTAGATTGCTACAGAAATCAAAACCAGGGAAATTCATAGCTCGCCATCCGAGGAAGAAGAAGGACCCCTCAAGACACACACTGAGGAAACCCCCTAGCAGCATCACAAGACAGGCTCTCCGATGGAACCTCCAGGGCAATAGAGGTTCCATCACATCACATGCCTGATCACAGGATGCCAAAGATATTATTCTACAGTGAAATGTCGAGTGGCAAACGCTCCCGAGGGGGCCAAAAGAAGAGATTCAAAGACACGCTTAAGTCCTCTCTAAAATCCTTCGAAATCAAGATTGATACCTGGGAAAAAGCTGCACGGGACCGAACATCCTGGCGTTCACTCCTACGAAAGGGCGCAAAATCCTGTGAAGCAGCATAAGTACTGCGTAGACAAAGAGAAAGGCCAGTGCACAGAGTCCCAGACTGTAGCAACAATCTCATGCCCACACTGTCCACGACTATTCAAGGCACGCATCGGACTGACAAGTCACCTACGTGTCCATTGACTGATATTACATTTTGTTTGTTGGATGAAGAAACTATGTGGTTATAATCATATTTGATTGACGAACATTATTAGAGGTAGGGAAAACCCAGGAACACCTGGAAACGGGAGTTGGAGACGGAATTCAAGAAAATGGGGAGAGAGTGAAGAGATCTGAAAAGGATGACCTTGGATAGGCGGGCTTGGAAGGCCTTGATTGCAGACCTATGCTTCCCAATGGGCGAAGAGTGAAGGAGAATTCAAGGGAGGTAAAAAAAAATGTTTTTAAACCAAAAAAATTATAACTACTTGTCAATAAATAAACGTATATATATCTTATTATATACAAATTTGAAGAAAACTGGACAACCTATTAGAATAACAAGATTAAAAAGTACTAGAAGTAAAATAGTAGAAGTAAAACTAGAAAGACTTCTTATAAGGAAAGAAACTCTAATGGCGCAGTGTACGGCGAATGGCGTTCAACGGACTTCCGCTGTGGTGCAGTGTGCGGCAAAAAGCGTGGAAAGAGTTAAAGTTGATATACTGTCGTACTTATTTACAGCAACACAAAATAATGAATTATGTTGTAGTAAAATCTCCAACACCGCTAGCAGTTGCTTTATATTACATGATAATATTTTATTCTTGACTTAGGAATACCTTGCAATAATAAAATGCAAGAGAATATAGGTTGATGTGAATGAGATAGTTTAGTGTGATAGTGTGTTGGATTATATAGTTTCATGTGATATTATATTGAGTGATATAGTTATATGTGAAATGATGTTGAATTCTTCTTTGACGCACCATATCGACCACTTGCTAACCACTCTTTGTGATTTGTTTGTGATCCGAGACTAAGATTGATTGTACGCTGTGTCAGTTATGCGCCTGCGAGTAGGCCAGCACATCTGATTTCTGTGGCGTTTGTTTATTTACTAGGGTAGATTCCCTAGGCCCCTACCTCAGTCACTTCTTACGACTTGTAGGTTGCAGTGTTACTATTCTTTGCTCCCCTTGCTAGTACCGGCAACACACTGGCGATTGTATGGAGTGATATAGTTCTATGTGGAATTATGTTGAGTAATATAGTTCTATGTGGAATTATGTTGAGTTATATAGTTCTATGTGGAATTATGTTGAGTGAAATAGTTCTATGTGGAATTATGTTGAGTGATATAGTTCTCGAGGAGGAGCGTCTGACCGAATGGATTAGAACGCAGCTCCCATGCGGGGGACCAGTGTTCAATTCACGGTGAGGCCAAGGATTTTTTTCTGTTGGGGTATATATGAAAAATCCTAACCTGAACAGCTTCCCAGTGACTGCACTAGCCATTCTGCCATTAAATTCCTCAAACTCTCGTCCCACCTGTCCTACACTGCTCTAAAATGCGGTACTACATGCAGTAACGATAGTTTTTTCTATGGGATATTATAAGGGATGAATTAGTATTGGATGACACTGTTCTGAGATGTATTATGCTTGCTGAAAATAGATTATACTGTACAGGATGATTTTGTGTTTAATAATTTAGCACTAGGTACTGTCTGTGTATACATTTAAACATAATTGTGCTACACAACGTGGTGCTGGGTACTGTCTGTGTATACTTTTAAACATAATTGTACTACACAACGTAGTGCTAGGTACTGTCTGTGTATACTTTTAAACATAATTGTGCTACACAACATAGTGCTAGGTACTGTCTGTGTATACTTTTAAACATAATTGTAATACACAACATAGTACTGGGTACTGTCTGTGTATTCTTTTAAACATAATTGTGCTACACAACATAGTACTGGGTACTGTCTGTGTATACTTTTAAACATAATTGTGCTCAACAATGTAGTGCATATAATCAACAGAAAGTTAAATAAATAACATTAGAATCAGTATGTGAATTGTATAGGTAGTCCTAGCACAGCAGTTATGTTTATCACATAGTGGCAACATTCAGTAGCTCAAATAGTTATTCCTAAGGAAAGTACTTGGCAAAATATTAACAATTAAGAAATCAATTTAAGAAACATTAGAAAAGAATATTGAGAAATCATTACTAATTAAAATAAAAAGAAGACATGCTAACAATGGTAGAATAAGAACTTAAGAAAAGAGGTTGATGTTGGTAAAGATAGAGTTAGTAAGAAAATAGCATGGCTGGTCGTGTTCTGGAAACCACAAGGTAAAAGGAGTGGAGGAAAAACAAAGAAAACATTGAAAAAGAACTGGAAATAGATATTAAGTTGACTGGGGTTGCATGGAAAAAACAAGAAAAGATTTTTAAAAGTTACGCCAAGGTAGGGCTTGTTCTGAACTGCAGAAAAAAAAGAAATAGTGAAAGCTGTTGAAATTCATGAAGAAAATGCTGAAAATATATTAGATGACTGGGAAGACATGAAAAAGGGTAGTTTCACTAATGCAACGACACATACAAAATTTCAACAAAATCAAAAATCAATGTTTTGACTAAAAGACCTTCTTCAGGATACAAGAAGACACAAAAAGTAGAGAGTAATTATTAAATCATTGATAGGGAATGTAGAAAAATACATACAGAGAGAAATGAAGAGATAAATTTTACAGTTTTTTTCAATGTTTTACACATACTAACTCTCTGTCTCTCTCTCTTTCTCTCTCTCTCTGCCTTTTTACCCCAAATTGGGATATAGGCCCTCAACCAACTCATGTCAAGTCTTCCTATCTCTAGCTAGCTCCTTCCAGCTCTTCTTTATATTGTTGATCTCTGCCTCCAAATCTCGTCTCCATGTATTCTCGGCCTTCCCTTCTTTCACTGTCCCTGTGGGTTCCAGGAAAGGACCCTTTTGTTATATTTCCCTCAGGTTTTTGCAAAGTGTGTCATATCCAGCACCAGCGTCTTTTCTTAACCTCTTGGTTCACTGGAATATGTTGTGTTCTCTCCATAAGTACACATATTAACTAAACGGACATAAAGTTAAATAAGTTCAAATTACAATACATGGAGGTCTGTTCAATAAGATAATGAAAAGATAAAATATAATATAATATTGTAACTAAAATTAAAACGTACAAATTTGGAGTGAGTAGTCAACAATAAAATATGACGGACAGCAGCGGCAAAGATTATTGTTATATCACAGATATAAATATAGTATAGATAACTAAAATGTTATCCGCACAATGAGTTAGAATCTACAGCACTCAGTGCACACTTGTAAGTGCTCAGTCCCTTTCAGATAATTGAAAGCTCCAACATCAGAGCATTTACATTGTAACTCAGGCACCTATTCCCATTTTTCCTGCTCTCATCTGTTGTATACCCAACTTCAGTTGGCCAACCTGGGGAATCACACTCCTGGGATTAGAACCACTATACTTTTGGTGATTGAATTTGTGAGCACTCTAACCTCTATGTTATACCAATTCCCATAACCATTGTCTAAAAAGGCATCTGAAAGTGAAGAGATTAACTTTCTTGTAACCAGGTTTCCATATGGTTCGGCTTCTCTGCATACGACCTCGAAATTTCACCATCTGAGATTTGAAAATCAATTCATCATCAAGTGTATCTTTATGGACTTGCCTCTGCATCTGGTCACTTGCTCTCAGTTCCCACTGTCGATGTCATTCTTCTTTAATATCTTGTACCTATCTTCTTCTTGGTCTGCCTCTGCGTCCTGGGACCCTGCCCTCTAGTATTGTTCTTTCCAGGCTATCGTGACGCTTGATGTGACCATAGTATGTAATTTTTCTGTATAGTATGTGTTTATCAGCCAATTCTCTTTAACATTTAGTTCTTTCAGGACATGTGTGTTCTTTCTTTTTCTGTCCATGGTATTCGTAGGATCTTTCTGTAGCATTTAGTTTCGAAGGACTGGATTTTCATTCTTAATTTTTGTGTAATAGTCCATGATTCACAACCATAAGTAGCCACTGGGAAAATGCATGCTCTCAATATTTTTAATTTTAATTACTCCAACAATAATCCTAAAGGATCTCTGAGGAAAAATGTGCACTCACCAACCAAATAACATTGTCTGAATTCAAACTCAGTTTTCCCGTGTGTTTCAGGGACTCTCAAGGGAAGCAAAGAATAGTAACACTGCGACCTACAAGGCATGTCGTAGGAGGCGACAGAGGTAAGGGGATAGTGAAGCTACTATAGTAAATAAAAAGTGTAGCAGAAATCGGATGTGATGACCTACTTGTAGGTGCATAACTGGTACAATGTACAATCGCTCTTAGGCGCGGATCACATATAACTCAGAAAGAGTGATTAACAAGTGGTCAATATGGAGCGTTGAAAGAAGCAGAATTCAAATCCCCGACCTTCAGAACAAAAGTCAAACTGTGTAATCACTTAGCCACAGGGACCTCCCAAACCATTGTCTATTTCTTCCAAGTTCTGACCCAGGAGCAGCAGCCAACATGAATAATAAGATGTTTTATTTAACATGTAGACAGATCTTTTGTTAGTTTTCAGAAACTGCGTTATTTTACATGATTAAATAACTTGTCCCGAGCAGAACTTTGCTACCCTAACAGTCCTTCGGAATTTCTCTCTCTCATATGCCAGATGTCCCACTTCTGCAGCCTTCATGCTCAAACCACCAGTTACATCCTGAATCCATCTTCTCCGTGGTCTTCCTCTTTGCCGGGATGACTCCTTTCATGAAGGTCTTCTCCATCCCTTCATGTCTCTTTATATGTCCAAAATACTTCAGTTTTCTTATTTGTAGCAGCCAGTTTTCTTTGATTTTGAGTTCTTTCTGGAAATATTTTACATGCAAACAGATATTTGGGAAGTTTACAGAAACCACATTACTTGTCACACCAAGCAAAGACTTTATAATTTTGTGTTATGGTAAATCAATCGAAATGTTAGCCCAAGAGTCACGTCTGCGAAGAGTAGACTTAAGCTGGCTCCTTCTCTTGAGATAAAAATCGTACATTGCCTGTTGGAGATAACAATCAAAATGTTTTAGTTCAAATAAACTTCTTCTAGATCGTACCTAATGTACTTTATAGTATTTTATCCTGCTCATGTACTAAAGTGCGATAGAAGAGAATAATGAGTTTTAAGAACCCCAGGAGAGGCACTTCAGAAGAAGCTGTCTTCTGGAAACGTAATGGAGATGTTCCATTGTAGTTACTTTCTTCACAAGATTAAGCACATATACAAGTTTTTAACTCCATAAGTTATGTAATGAACGAGCTGATAGATTGGTTGTACTTTCTTCACAAGATTAAGCACATATACAAGTTTTTAACTCCATAAGTTATGTAATGAACGAGCTGATAGATTGGTTGTACTTTCTTCACAAGATTAAGCACATATACAAGTTTTTAACTCCATAAGTTATGTAATGAACGAGCTGATAGATTGGTTGTACTTTCTTCACAAGATTAAGCACATATACAAGTTTTTAACTCCATAAGTTATGTAATGAACGAGCTGATAGATTGGTTGTACTTTCTTCACAAGATTAAGCACATATACAAGTTTTTAACTCCATAAGTTATGTAATGAACCAGCTGATAGATTGGTTGTACTTTCTTCACAAGATTAAGCACATATACAAGTTTTTAACTCCATAAGTTATGTAATGAACGAGCTGATAGATTGGTTGTACTTTCTTCACAAGATTAAGCACATATACAAGTTTTTAACTCCATAAGTTATGTAATGAACGAGCTGATAGATTGGTTGTACTTTCTTCACAAGATTAAGCACATATACAAGTTTTTAACTCCATAAGTTATGTAATGAACGAGCTGATAGATTGGTTGTACTTTCTTCACAAGATTAAGCACATATACAAGTTTTTAACTCCATAAGTTATGTAATGAACGAGCTGATAGATTGGTTGTACTTTCTTCACAAGATTAAGCACATTAAAGTTTAACTCCATAAGTTATGTAATGAACGAGCTGATAGATTGGTTGTACTTTCTTCACAAGATTAAGCACATATACAAGTTTTTAACTCCATAAGTTATGTAATGAAAGAGCTGATAGATTGGTTGTACTTTCTTCACAAGATTAAGCACATATACAAGTTTTTAACTCCATAAGTTATGTAATGAACGAGCTGATAGATTGGTTGTACTTTCTTCACAAGATTAAGCACATATACAAGTTTTTAACTCCATAAGTTATGTAATGAACAAGCTGATAGATTTGTTGTACTTTCTTCACAAGATTAAGCACATATACAAGTTTTTAACTCCATAAGTTATGTAATGAACGAGCTGATAGATTGGTTGTACTTTCTTCACAAGATTAAGCACATATACAAGTTTTTAACTCCATAAGTTATGTAATGAACGAGCTGATAGATTGGTTGTACTTTCTTCACAAGATTAAGCACATATACAAGTTTTTAACTCCATAAGTTATGTAATGAACGAGCTGATAGATTGGTTGTACTTTCTTCACAAGATTAAGCACATATACAAGTTTTTAACTCCATAAGTTATGTAATGAACGAGCTGATAGATTGGTTGTACTTTCTTCACAAGATTAAGCACATATACAAGTTTTTAACTCCATAAGTTATGTAATGAACGAGCTGATAGATTGGTTGTACTTTCTTCACAAGATTAAGCACATATACAAGTTTTTAACTCCATAAGTTATGTAATGAACGAGCTGATAGATTGGTTGTACTTTCTTCACAAGATTAAGCACATATACAAGTTTTTAACTCCATAAGTTATGTAATGAACGAGCTGATAGATTGGTTGTACTTTCTTCACAAGATTAAGCACATATACAAGTTTTTAACTCCATAAGTTATGTAATGAACGAGCTGATAGATTGGTTGTACTTTCTTCACAAGATTAAGCACATATACAAGTTTTTAACTCCATAAGTTATGTAATGAACGAGCTGATAGATTGGTTGTACTTTCTTCACAAGATTAAGCACATATACAAGTTTTTAACTCCATAAGTTATGTAATGAACGAGCTGATAGATTGGTTGTACTTTCTTCACAAGATTAAGCACATATACAAGTTTTTAACTCCATAAGTTATGTAATGAACGAGCTGATAGATTGGTTGTACTTTCTTCACAAGATTAAGCACATTAAAGTTTTAACTCCATAAGTTATGTAATGAACGAGCTGATAGATTGGTTGTACTTTCTTCACAAGATTAAGCACATATACAAGTTTTTAACTCCATAAGTTATGTAATGAACGAGCTGATAGATTGGTTGTACTTTCTTCACAAGATTAAGCACATATACAAGTTTTTAACTCCATAAGTTATGTAATGAACCAGCTGATAGATTGGTTGTACTTTCTTCACAAGATTAAGCACATATACAAGTTTTTAACTCCATAAGTTATGTAATGAACGAGCTGATAGATTGGTTGTACTTTCTTCACAAGATTAAGCACATATACAAGTTTTTAACTCCATAAGTTATGTAATGAACGAGCTGATAGATTGGTTGTACTTTCTTCACAAGATTAAGCACATATACAAGTTTTTAACTCCATAAGTTATGTAATGAACGAGCTGATAGATTGGTTGTACTTTCTTCACAAGATTAAGCACATATACAAGTTTTTAACTCCATAAGTTATGTAATGAACGAGCTGATAGATTGGTTGTACTTTCTTCACAAGATTAAGCACATATACAAGTTTTTAACTCCATAAGTTATGTAATGAACGAGCTGATAGATTGGTTGTACTTTCTTCACAAGATTAAGCACATATACAAGTTTTTAACTCCATAAGTTATGTAATGAACGAGCTGATAGATTGGTTGTACTTTCTTCACAAGATTAAGCACATATACAAGTTTTTAACTCCATAAGTTATGTAATGAACCAGCTGATAGATTGGTTGTACTTTCTTCACAAGATTAAGCACATATACAAGTTTTTAACTCCATAAGTTATGTAATGAACGAGCTGATAGATTGGTTGTACTTTCTTCACAAGATTAAGCACATATACAAGTTTTTAACTCCATAAGTTATGTAATGAACCAGCTGATAGATTGGTTGTACTTTCTTCACAAGATTAAGCACATATACAAGTTTTTAACTCCATAAGTTATGTAATGAACGAGCTGATAGATTGGTTGTACTTTCTTCACAAGATTAAGCACATATACAAGTTTTTAACTCCATAAGTTATGTAATGAACGAGCTGATAGATTGGTTGTACTTTCTTCACAAGATTAAGCACATATACAAGTTTTTAACTCCATAAGTTATGTAATGAACGAGCTGATAGATTGGTTGTACTTTCTTCACAAGATTAAGCACATATACAAGTTTTTAACTCCATAAGTTATGTAATGAACGAGCTGATAGATTGGTTGTACTTTCTTCACAAGATTAAGCACATATACAAGTTTTTAACTCCATAAGTTATGTAATGAACAAGCTGATAGATTGGTTGTACTTTCTTCACAAGATTAAGCACATATACAAGTTTTTAACTCCATAAGTTATGTAATGAACGAGCTGATTGGTTGGCAGGGCTATGATAACAGAGGAAGCTGCAATAGACCGAAATAACATTCTTAACGCATTGAGTCTTTCCAAACTAAGGAGTTTCAGGCTCGTGAATCCCACTCGCTGATCATATTGAGAGAGATGGGTATCGATATTGAGAGAGATAGGTATCGATATTGAGAGAGATGGGTATCGATATTGAGAGAGATGGGTATCGATATTGAGAGAGTTGGGTATCGATATTGAGAGAGATGGGTATCGATATTGAGAGAGATAGGTATCGATATTGAGAGAGATGGGTATCGATATTGAGAGAGATGGGTATCGATATTGAGAGAGATGGGTATCGATATTGAGAGAGATGGGTATCGATATTGAGAGAGATGGGTATCGATATTGAGAGAGATGGGTATCGATATTGAGAAAATGGGTATCGATATTGAGAGAGATGGGTATCGATATTGAGAGAGATGGGTATCGATATTGAGAGAGATGGGTATCGATATTGAGAGAGATGGGTATCGATATTGAGAGAGATGGGTATCGATATTGAGAGAGATGGGTATCGATATTGAGAGAGATGGGTATCGATATTGAGAGAGATGGGTATCGATATTGAGAGAGATGGGTATCGATATTGAGAGAGATGGGTATCGATATTGAGAGAGATGGGTATCGATATTGAGAGAGATGGGTATCGATATTGGTACAGCCCAAAAAGAATGACATATCAAATATGCAAAACGATTCATTATCAACATCGAACTGGCGTTTTTGGGCAGCTGGACGCTGTTGAATTTGTTGAGGTGGAGATTGGAGCACATAAGCACATGTCCGGAGTGCTATGATGATAGTCCTCTGATAACTGACTTTATAGAACATCATGCTACAGTATAAAAGTAGATGTGATACTGTAAAGTGTGGTTTTAACAACAGTCGGAAGATGAATCTTTGAAGAATGAGAAACAATAAGAATATTAATAATTCATTTATTTCACCATTAATTATCACCTTCATGAAAGTTAATATAATTATAATGTGATGGTTAGGGAATGTGGAAAGAATGGCAGAGAACATAGGGCTTAAAATTGCATAATACAGAAAAGATAGAGGTAGAGACTGAGGCACACCAAGAAAACGATTAAAAGATACCATTGAAGTAAACCTATAAATATTAGAAGTTAAATTAGGAAAGATAAGGCTGAGAATAGAAATTAATGGAGGCGGGTGATAGCTGCAGCAACGAACCTCAAAGACTCAGAAAGCTGAAGAAGATTTTAAGACATAAGATATTTTGGACTTTAAATATCACTAACATCTCCATCGATCAACATCCATTAAAATAAGTTAAGGACTCTACATACCTTGGTATAATCCAAAATAGATGCAATAAAATAAATCAAATCATAAGACAAATGTCCCCAATTTAGAAATACAATCCTGCCACCATTTACACTAAAAGAGCATTTCACTATTTACACTAAACGAGCATTGTACAAAATAATCTTTCTCCCAACATTATGCTATCAGTGTGAAACATGGGCGTCGACATAAAACAATATAAGAAGGCTGGGGTCAAAGGCTCATGAGGTCATGGTGGTAACATGAGCCAGGGTTAGCGAGGGGCGCGCTAACCAAGACCCTGCCCCCAACCTCCACGCGGTGACCCTTGAAACAGACTATGGTTCCGGTCTGGCTAAGAGGGGCAGGGATCGGGAGAGAAAACTACTGGTAGTGGTAGCAGTGCAAGTACGGAAACACGATAAAGATACATACAAACAAAATGCACTAATCTCCTGACCGATGTCCAACAAGATATTGCCCAAGTCCCTGAACGCAAAGAAACAGCAACGAAACGTCTCAGACATGGATGAGAGGTGCATCCAGTGACCAAACGTATGCCCACGTAGGGCGAAGCTCGAAGCCCTGAGGAGGGGCAAACATTGCCAGCCCGTCGGCAAGAATAAATAAGACAGGACCGTAACGAATAAAAGTCTACCCTCGTGTTGGTGCGAGAGAAGATTGCAGCTGACCTAGCATTGGTAGCCTGGTGCAGACACATGTACTGGGCAAGGTTTGCCGAGCGCAAAAGAACAAGTTGCGTTTAGTGCATAACGAAACTACCCGCCCTGGGAAAACCGTGCAAGGTACTGTGCGACTAAAAATTAACATCCCCGGAAGAACTGAGGTTGGTGATTCCTAACGGGACTGCCAGCCATGGGGCAACCGGGCAATGTTCGATTGCAGTCGTAACTAACATCCCCGGAATAACTGGGGCGGGTGATGGCGGCGAGCGAAAAAATACACAGTTACGCTGATAGCGCCGACTGAAACGACCCTCTACATTGTTTGTACTCGGCCCCATGCCAGTGCTTTCGACGTTAATTGCAAATTGCCACGTACCAATGCACGTCTAGAAAAGGCTGAGAATGTTCCTTCTCCGGATCAGACTCAAAATGTACGGTAAAGCAAGGCCGACAATGTACGGACCTGACAGGAAGTCCGGGTCTGAACATTGGCGAAGGCCGATACTTTACACGGTGTCTTATACGAGTAAGACGCCGTCCGAGGATAAGCTTACAAGCCCCGAGAAATATTTCTCAGTCAGAACGGGCATGAACAGCGTAACTCACTGTCCCGGCGTAGATCACAAAGCCCAAAAATACGGCAAAGCTGATCGTACCCTAGGAAAGCTCACCTAGTAAATCAAAAGCTGGCTGAAAACGAACACCCCACCGAAGGATAAGCAACTGGGCTCCAATAGGTGCTGAAGGCTGGTGCACGTACATTACGTTCGGACGTTTGGCTGTTTATATATCACAATGAGAATGATTAAAACAGGCCTAGAACGATCGAAGAAGAAGAAGATAAGAAGGCTAGTCACAACAAAGATGAATATCTACACAGAATACTTGGAATATCAAGTAAAGACATGAAGACATCAGGGAAAAGGTGGCTACAGCTCCAGTAGGGGGCCTACTGAACTTTATAAAGAGACATAAAATTAAATGTTTTGGATACATAAGCAGACTACCTACAAAAAAAAAGTGCGCTTCAAAGGGAAATTCTACTCCGATATAGGAGATAAAAATCAAGAGGTCATACACGCAAAATGTGCACCACAGAAATAACAGAGACAGGGGAAAACACCATGTGCGAAGCGCACAGAAGAAGTCATTCTATAAATCTCTTCTTTTCCTGTTTCTGTGAGGAAAATAGAATTAAAGAAAAGAGAAAAATATTAGCAACCAAAAATTGCTTTCCCAGAAGAACTAATGGGTACAAAGCAAAAGGCCGGCCACGCAAAATATGGACCTCAGAGATAACAGAGGCGACGAAAGAGACTATTTACAAAGCGCATACCATGGACAGCAAAGAAAACAAACGTGGAGGTTTTAAATCAGGTCTGCACACAAAGAAACCTTATCAAAAGAATAAGAATCCGACAATCAAGGTTCTTCGGGCATATAATGCGAAGAGAAGGTTTAGAACATTTGGTGACTACAGGTAAAATTCAGGAAGGAGAGATCGTGGAAGACAGAGGGAGAAGATGTTGGATGGCCTGACATCATGGTTCGACAAAATATCGACGTTAGAACTGATTACATGCACCAAGCAAAGAGAGTTGTGGAGAGACATGATCGCCTAAGCCGGCAGGCATGGCACTTGATTGATTGATTGATACTAGGGCCCGTTTTAGAAATCTCTTCCTGACCTGACGCTGTGAGGCAAACAGGATTCGGCAAAGAAAGAAAGAACTAAGTCGATGCAGATCCCAACAATAAACAATTTCTAGAAATCCACCAAATCCTGAAAAGATACCACACTACCATCACTAGAACTGACATGCAATGGACCATAGAGAGAAGACAATTTGAGACAAACTAAATACAACTTTCCGAGCTGAAACGTGGAAACAGCTTAATAATATAACTGTATTATTTCACTATATAAATGAATTCAGGAGAAGTGATGAAATCAGAGAAATGTCTGGTCAACCACTAGTGACGACTGTTATAAGAAGGAGAAGATGGAGATATGTTAGACACACCTTGAGAAGAAATGATCAACGAATATCAAGGCAGGCATTAAATTGGGATACAAAGGGTTCAAGAAAGAGAGGACGACCTAAGGAGACCCTGAAACGAACTTTGCTGAGAGAGGCAAGAAATATTGGTCTCAGTTCCATGGAGGAGATTAAGCGAGTTGCTCTGGATAGAGCGGTATGGAGAAATTGCTTGCATTCCCTATGTAAGGTATAACGGTACGAGAGAACTTAAAATTATTATTTATATATAAATGGATCGATACAGACTGTTAAGATTAGAGTGAGTTTGTTACTGCCCGTAAGATACCACCTAGTTTAATGGTAATGTTAGCATAGTGGATGATGCACTTGCTTCGTATGTGTATGGTCGCAGGATCAAATTCCGTAGTGGAAATTACATTTTTCAGACCAAACATCTCTCAGGTCGACCCAGCCTCAATTTGATGCCAGAGAAACACTGGGAAGTAAAGTAAGCTGACTAGATCGCCTATTTTGTGCCTTTGACCAAATCAGAATGCTGGTGGTCTAACACTGTATTACCAGATATATCTCACGGTATGAAAAATAATATTTACACTTTCTACTTTAGTCTACTGGTCACTGAATGTTTTATTGACCTATGTACACTCTGTACCAGTTGGGAAAAGAAAACGTGGAAGACCTAAAACCACACTTCGAAGAACAATCCTACAAGAAAGTAAACTATTGGGATGTAAAACTAAACAAGACCTCCAACTGCTAACAACGAACAGCATCACATGGAGATCTAAAACCTCTGCTCTATGTGTCGCCTTTGGCACGAAAGGAACAAACTAACTAACAAACACTAAAAAAAAAGAGAAGCAGATATTTATTTATATGGACCGTCCGGCCAAATGGATTAGAGCGCGACGCCCATGCTGGCGACCCTGGTTAAATCCCTGGCTAAACACGTAAAAACAAAGTACTATAGTTTTACAAAATACATAAACAGTGACGATAAACATCAACGTTTCGAACAAAAGGCCTTTATCAAGCAAACAATACAACAAGAATGACGAATTTCGAGGAACACTACAAATGGACGATTACATATGGAAACATTCAAACCTATCTAATGAAAATCTGGGAATAAAAACGAATAACGAAATGAGTGCAACACAAAACCGGAAGTGGAAAAGAAGAGAAACAATATAGTGGATAAATAACATATATATGGAGCAAATACACATATAGAATACAAGGGATGAGATAAGACAGTAATAAGAAGCATAGGAATGTAATGCGTTGAGTCCAAGAGGTCGCAAGGTGCCATAGAATGAAATAAAACGGTTCTCCAGGGCGAATCGACTGCGATCATCGGAGGAACATGATCGGATGACTGTGACCTGGACATCGTCAGCTCTTGAATGGCCAGTATCATTGAAATGAGTGGCCACAGGGGTCACAGAGCATTGGCGAATATCGCGTAAGTTTTGGGCGAATCGGTCACTGAGCCTCTTATCCCTAGTACGGCCAATGAGTTTTTTTCTGTCGAGGGCATAAAAAACATCCTAACCTGAACAGAACTAGCCATACGACCATTGAATTCTACAGGCTCGTTTCTCTCGTGTCCTACACCGTCTAAAAAGTGATATTACAGGCATTAACTACAGTTTTTTTTAATTAATAATAATAAGTTCTCTCGTACCGTTATACGTTACTTTAGGGCCTGCAAGTAATTTCTCCATACTGTTCTATCCTGGGCAACTCGCTCAATCTCCTCCATGGAACTGAGACCGATATTTCCTGCCTCTCTCAGCAAAGTTCGTTTCAGTGTCTCTTTAGGTCGACCTCTCTTCTTGAACCCTTTGCATCCCACTTCAATGTCTGCTTTGATATTCGTTGATCATTTCTCCTCAAGGTGTGCCCAACATATCTCCATCTTCTCTTTCTTATAACAGTTGTCACTAGTGATTGACCACACATGTCTCTGATTTCATCACTTCTTCTGAATTCGTTCCATCTTTTAATATTACACATATTGAAAACAAGAGAAAACATAATGGCATTAATTCTAGCAATAATTTAAAATTGTGAATAATAATCTTGCTTTGAAAGTCAAATACTAAAACTGACCTGTTTAATATGCTTATGTAACTTCTTCTGGCCTATACTTTGAGGCATCATGTGTTCCAGATTATCATATGCCCGCATGTAGCGGCCGTAGAGCTGATTAGCAAGTTTGATATTAGTGGCCTGGAAAAATATAATAATTACTTCATCCATTCATTTATGTAGTAAAATAATACTGTCATATTATTAAGTTCAATTTTCACGTTAAAGCTCGGAAATTTGTATTTAGTTTGTCTCCAGGTGCCTTTTATCTGTGGTTCATAGCATGTCATTTCTAGTGATTGTAGTGTGCACTATGCATGTACTTTCTATGTTAGACTTGTTTCGGTGTAGACAATAAGAGTTGGTCAATAGAGTCTGGCATTGCTGTGTGAAACCAATACAGGAAGTGGTAACAATGAATGCTTAGTGTAGTCATCACGTCCGTGTTTTGTAGGGGGCTCGCAAGGGAGAAAAGAATAGTAACACTGCGACCTACAAGGCATGTCATAGAGGCAACTGTGGTAGAGGACTATGGAAGCTACCCTAGTAAATAAAAAGTGTAACAGAAATCGGATGTGCTGGATTACTTGGCGCATGGCTGGAACTACGTACAATCGCCCTTAGGCTCAGATCACACAGAGTGGTTTAAACAAGTGGTTGATGTTGCGCGTTCTAAGAAGAAGAAGGAAGAAGTTTAGTCATCGGATCATCATCACTGCACATCAAATCATCATCAATGCACATCAAATCATCATCACTGCACATCAAATCATCATCACTGCACATCAAATCAATTAGTCCATAAGTCGTCCAATCTCTTAGTTTAGTCATCGGATCATCATCACTGCACATCAAATCATCATCACTGCACATCAAATCAATTAGTCTATAAGTCATCCGATCTCTTAGTTTAGTCATCGGATCATCATCACTGCACATCAAATCAATTAGTCTATAAGTCGTCCGATCTCTTAGTTTAGTCGTTGGATCATCATCACTGTACATCAAATCAATTAGTGCATAAGTCGTCCGATCTCTTAGTTTAGTCATCGGATCATCATCACTGCACATCAAATCATCATCACTGCACATCAAATCAATTAGTGCATAAGTCATCCGATCTCTTAGTTTAGTCATCGGATCATCATCACTGCGCATCAAATCATCATCACTGTAAATCAAATCAATAATGCAGTAGTTCTCAAACTAGTGGAGTCACTGTCGACCCTTTGGGGTCGAACAACTATTTCACAGGGGTCGCATAAGACCGTCAGAAAACACATATTTATCATAATTAGAAATAAATATGTCACAATAATATATAATTACATATTGCTTTTGTGATTAATCACTATGCTTTAATTATGTTCAATTTGTAACAATGAAACTGCATCTCGCATATCAGATATTTATATTACGACTTATAACAATAGCAAAATTACAGTTATGAAGTCGCAACGAAAATAATTGTATGGTTGGGGTCACCACAACATGAGGAACTGTATTAAAGGGTTGCGACATTATGAAGATTGAGAACCACTGAATTAGTGCATAAGTGATCCGATTTCCTCCTAACTATGTCTCTGGAGCGACTATCTATTCTTCTTTGGTTACCAGTATAGTGCTCTGGTCTAGCTACACCACATGTGACGTGTACTTCTTGAGTCTGGTTAGGTTGTAGATTCACTGCTATTACTTGAATCATTTACACGTTCTCTTTCCCTTAAATTAAGGAATTTAGAATATCAGCTTGGCCCATTGCTCGTCCGCTTTTTACAGCAGTCATACCTGCAAACTTATCAGCACGTTCTTTTCCTCTTACACCTGCGTGTCCTGGCACAATAACAAAACTCATTTTTATCAGCCTAGACCTCCTCAACATAACACAAACATTAAAAAACAAAATTGAAGCTTTTGAAACAAGTTGCTATAGAAAAGTTTTTAGAACATCATGGACAGAGAAGAGAAGAAACAAAGACATACTACAAGACCTGAATATCAAGGAACATTGGCTCATAAATAACATCATGTCCCGGAAGATGAAATATTTTGACCACATTAAACGCCACTGTGGTCTAGAGAGAAAGGTAATGGAAGTCATGGTTCCTGGAAGACGAGGCAGGGGACGACCAAGACGAAGATGACAGCAGGACATCAAAGAAACCTTGAACATAACGCTGGAAGAGACAGGAGAACTTGCAAGAGACAGTGAGCTTTTCAGGCGGGCTGTGATGAATGCGATGTTCCGCAAGGGACATGCTACTACTACATGAGACCTCCTCAGCGACTTCAACTCAGTGACAATGAATGTATAGAAATATAACGTTTAGTGCTGGACATAATCATGTAAGAATCATGAAACAAATATCAGAAGCAGATAAACATATAGGAAAGAAATGTTATATAAAAACATTAGAAGGTTACACATAATAAACAAGTTGGAGACATTTCAGAAAAAATATTTAAGAAGAATCCTACACATTTTCTGGCCATATACCATAACGAATGAGGAGCTTTTGAAACGAGCAGTCTGTGCATCCTTGGAGACCATCATTAAGAGACGAAGATGGAGGGTTTGAACATTTTGTGCGATTGGCTAGGACAGCTCTCAGATGGACAGCGGATGAGAAGAGAAGGCCTGGACGTCCAAAGGAAACATGGAGAAGAACGGTGCAGAGAGAGTTGAAGGAGTGTGGCCTGACATGGGAGACGGTTGGTAGAAAGGCAGCAGAACGGCAACAGGGGAGGTCTCTTGTGGAAACCGTGTGTGTTAATCGGGACACGAAGAGGATATAGATTAGAAGGTTAGTATTGTCTAAAATAGACAAATAGATTAGGGAGACAAGAAGATCACTGTACTACACCTATTCCCCAGAATAAAGAAAACAGCACATGACTACTAAGCATGTAATATAATACAATTTATTACAGAAACAACCACCAACTTAAAAAACTTATTACTGCCTGTAATATCACTTTTAAGTGGTGTAGGACAGGAAGGGGGACGTTTGCCTTTGCCTGTGAAATTTACTGGCTGCAGTGCTAGTGGAGTCGCCGCAAAACATTCAGATTACGACATTTTTATGCACTGACAGAAAAACACATTGGCTTTACCACGGATTGAACCTGGTCTCCGCATGTGAGCCGCGCTTTAATTCATTCAGCCAGAACTCGACCACCACCATAAGCATGCATAAATATTTTGGTACAAGTTATCTGCAAGAATGTCAAATGTTATGTCTCTGTTTTTGTTTTCCTTAGCCATAGACTGACATAGCACAGACTTTTGTGAAATATTTTAGAGTAACATTATAATCTCTTCAATGTATTCTGCTCTTGATCATACTTTACAGCAGTGACGGCTCGTGATCCTTTTTGTTGGTTGAGCCAGGCATAAATGTTCGGGAAAATCATGATTTTGGATTAGGTTATATTTTAATTTATTAAATAATAAATGCACGTTACACATTATTTTTGATGGGGCCTGGCCCCACTAGCCCTTAATGACGAGCCGCCACTGCTTTACAGAGTACCTCAAGTTTGTCTCATACTGACCATGTCATATTTCTCCTCCGCACTGGACACTGCAAACTCAACAGTCACTTACATAGACTAGGAATTAGTCAAACAGCACTCTGTCAGTGTCAGCAGGGAAACAGACACCGGAGCCTGTCCTGCAAGAATGTTCTCTCATGTGTGAGCTGAGAAGCAGCATGTGGCCACACCCAGTCGACCTGAAAACTAAGTTTTAAGGAAACTGAAGCTGGCTGTCCAGTTTGTGGTCCACAATAAATTTAGCGCATGACCAGAGATCGCTAACGGTAGACTGATACTGTACATCTCTGCTTCCACTATTCTTCATCAAATGGCATTTGATCTGCTTTTCTTGTGTCTTCTCTTCGGCAACTACTGCATGACACTTCGTTTGATGATTACTTCTGTATACGAATCTTATCCAGCACCATCGTCTCTATTCTGTTATTATCATTGTCAAATAACGTATCCTGATCAGTACTTTGCCACCCCAACAGTCCTGCTAAATTTATCTCATATGCCAGATGTCCGGCTTTTCAGGTATCATACTGAAATCATCAGTTACATACTGAATCCATATTTTATAGGATCTTCCTTTTTTTTCTTATTTGCCGGAATGACTCCTTCCATAATGGTCTCTCCAACCTTTCATGTTTTTTATATGTCTAAAATGCTTTAGTTGTCTTGTTTGCAGCATCAGCCAATTTTCTTTGATTTTAAGTTTTTCTGGATATATCTATTTGTTCTCTTTTCTGTTCATGATATACGGAGGACACTTCAGGAATACTTGTATTCAAAAGCCAACATGAACTTTTCCACTGCATTGTTGAAACCATATGAGCTTTTCCACTGCATTGTTGCCCTGACAGCATGTTGAACATATGAGCTTTTCCACTGCATTGTTGAAAGCCCATATGAACTTTTCCACTGCATTGTTGAAAGCCCATATGAGCTTTTCCACTGCATTGTTGAAAGCCCTATGACTTCACTTGTGAAAGCCATGTTTCCACTGTATTGTTGAAAGCCCATATGAGCTTTTCCACTGCATTGTTGAAAGCCCATATGAGCTTTTCCACTGCATTGTTGAAAGCCCATATGAGCTTTTCCACTGCATTGTTGAAAGCCCATATGACTTTTCCACTGCTTGTTGAGCCCATAGCTTTTCCATATGTGAAGCCCATATGAGCTTTTCCTGATTGTTGAAAGCCCATATGAGCTTTTCCACTGCATTGTTGAAAGCCCATATGAGCTTTTCCACTGCATTGTTGAAAGCCCATATGAACTTTTCCACTGCATTGTTGAATGCTCATGTAATTCATTTCTTGATTAGTATTTTTTTTTCTCAAAAATATTATGAAAACATTATTCTTCTGTTGGTATGAAAATAGAATGATGATGAGGATGATAACATTAAACTTTAGAATAGTATGAAGAAAATATTACAGTACATGCAAATAATAAAAGAGGAGGGAAAAGGGAAAAACAAAATTACCATTGATTCATGCTCACTCATTTGGTAAAGATTGTTCGCTGAAACTGATCTCTTCATTCCATACAAGTGAATTCCCTGGACATGATAACAGGCCATGCTTTAGTAAGGTTTACAGTACTTACATTCTTACATTACTACTATTTTGTCAGTGTATTTACAGTATTATCGATATAGGGCAAGACTGCAGTAACTTCATGGATTCAACGCACTACATTCATATGCTTCTTAGCAGGAGTGGGTCGTCATTGAGGGCCAGTGGGGCCCGGCCCCACCAATAATCGAAAGGGAGAATAACTTTCAGGAATAGACAAATAATAGTAAATACTCCGAACCCTATGATTTTTCCGAAAATCTGTGTCTGGCCCCACCAAGAAAACTGACCACGAGCCGCCACTGCTTCTTAATACTTTCTCTTCTCATGCTCCATATTCTATATGTGTATATGTTCAATGTATATAAGTTTAATTTATATTTGATTTTTTATTGTTTCTCTTCTTTTTTTCACTTCTAGTTTTTTTCATTTATTTCGTTATTCGTTTTAGTCACGGATTTTCATTTTAGGACCGTTGGGATATCTCTGTCATGAACTATACTTAACGTGCTGTGAAATTCGTCACTCGAGCTGTATCGTTTGCTTGATAAAGGCTTTTTGGTCGAAACGTTTCTGGGTATTGTTATTGTTTTTGTATTTTATAAAACTACAGTACTTTGTTATTACGTGTTTCGCCAGTATTCTTATATGAGAATTCTTAAATGAGAACATAAGAAGCATTATATGCAACAAGTCATTGTTAATTGAGATTAGAATGTGTGTTATTCAGTGCTACATAGAACTGATACTGACATATGGATGCGAATCATGGATAATCAACATACAGATCGAAAATTCTCTGAGGGCCACAGAGATGTGGCTTTACAGAAGAGTGATGATATTCCCATGGACTGTTAAAATAACTAATATTGAAGTGTTGAATGAGATCAAGACACAGAGAAAGCTTATCATCAATACAAGAAAGAGGCAGTCATAATTTTCGGACATGTGATGAAGAAGGGAGATTTAGAACACATTGTGACAACTGGTAAAATCTGGGGTAGACGAGACAGAGGAAGACAGAGAGATAACATTTTGATTAGCCTGACTTCATGGCACGGTAGAGCGTCAACATCTGAGATGATAGCAAAAACACAAGAGACAGAGATTTGTGGAGATCCATGATCGCCTACGCTAGCCCAGGCGCAGCATCTGAGGGTGATGATAATTCTTTTTTCCGATCCAGAAGCACTTGAGCTTTTCAGCTCTTCGGCTCGGTGCCATGGACACCGTAAATCTGGGGAACCTGTGGCTTTTCTGCCAGTCCACGGAATTGAACCCGCACTCACAGAGGGCTAGTCACCCACAATCCAACGCGCTACGAACACGCTGGGCAGGCGGGCGATAACTCTTATATATCCTCCTCACATTTCATTTTTGTGCAAAACAAAAAAATATATCATTTAACATGTGCTCACAAAATTATAGGGACAAAAATATTTGCTCACAAGGTTATCAAAATCATAAGAAGCTAAAATCTAGAAAACTGGCTGACGCTACAAATACGAAAATTGAGGTATTTTGAACACATAAAAAGATAATGAAATGAAGAAGACCATTATGGAAAGAAGCATTCCAGCAAAAATAAGAAGAGAAAGAAGAAGGACAACAGATATTATGGATATAACTGATGATTTGAGCATAACGGCTACAGAGGTTTATGAGAGAAGAAAACCCCTAAGGTCTGTTGGGATCTTTTTCTTCGCATTCGTTCTTCACGACCAATTTTAATCACTCTTTGTGATATGTTTGATCTTTGCCAAGAACGTGTATACATTGCATATTGGTCTGGTAGGTCTCTTTTGGTAGTCTGTTGGGGGGACAATGTTCTGCTTAGGACATGCTATATGATAGATATAACGTTACAAAAGCATCAAAGTATATATCTGGTAGTAAACAAAAACAAAATATGTCAACATACATATGTAAGAGCATGGTCTATCTGTCGTTGGAGGTCAAACATTTCTGCCTCTACATCGGGAATTTTATGGTTGAACTCATGAATTCTTAAGTTTATCAATAGCTCGTCCTCACAGTCAGCACATAATCTGTATGTCTCCTTTATTTCAATGGATTCGACACCATCCTGAGGATTTAATAAATGCAGTAAAATTAACATCAGCAGTTCTTTCATGAAATCAACATCTTCAAGATAGCTTGTTTTTATTAGAGCATGAAAATTATTTAAAATTGATGAGAAATTTTAAACTATAGTTATAGCATCTAATATATGAATTTGTTTACAAACTTGCAATCTCTCAAGATAATCGGGAACTCAAGGAGAGATAGAGTGAGAAACGAGAATATCAGAAGCATCGTTGGTACTATACCATGCATACAGCTCATCGAGAAGCAAAGAATCAAGTGGTTCAGCCATCTAATGAGAATGGAACCACATTTACTACCATTACGTGCCTACAATAATCGACACTCAGGGCGCAGAGCACGAGGCAGGCCAAGAACACGATGGATAGATAACATCTCAGAGTCCCTGCGAAAGCATGAACTGACAACGTCAAGCGCAACACACCTGGCACAAGATAGAAAACTAACTCTTCCCACAACGCTTCACTGCAAATGTGGTTAAGATAAGATAAGAATCAGGAACTACTTTTATGCTGTTAATAAATTACTTCAATAATTGCATAGACCTGTTTTTGGCATTGAAAATGAAAATCGTGTCATGTCCTTTACGGGACATTGTCATCAACAACAGAAAACAAGCCGTTGATTTTCTAGGCGCCACTTATACGTTCAGTAGTTTACCATTGTTTTCCGAGCGGTGAGGTTTATTTTTGTCGTTCGTAAAATCCAAGGAACAATTTCCTTGAAAACTTGCCCGCAGCGGAGTTTTAAACAGGTACGCTTGGGTTGTAATCGATCTCACTACCGCTTAAGCTACAGAAGCTCACCTTGTTTTTTGCATAAACTAACTCCATAAATAAATTACATCAATAATGGCACTAATTAACTACATCATAATGGCACTAATTAACTACATCATAATGGCACTAATTAACTACATCATAATGGCACTAATTAACTACAATATTATGGCACTAATTAACTGCATCATAATGGCACTAATTAACTGCATCATAATGGCACTAATTAACTACATCATAATGGCACTAATTAACTACATCATAATGGCACTAATTAACTGCATCATAATGGCACTAATTAACTACATATATGGCACTAATTAACTACATCATAATGGCACTAATTAACTGCATCATAATGGCACTAATTAACTACAATATTATGGCACTAATTAACTACATCATAATGGCACTAATTAACTGCATCATAATGGCACTAATTAACTACATCATAATGGCACTAATTAACTACATCATAATGGCACTAATTAACTGCATCATAATGGCACTAATTAACTACATCATAATGGCACTAATTAACTACATCATAATGGCACTAATTAACTACATCATAATGGTACTAATTAACTACATCATAATGGCAATTAACTAATTTAAACTACATCATAATGGCACTAATTAACTACATCATAATGGCACTAATTAACTACATCATAATGGCACTAATTAACTATAAGTTCGTTCCAAAATTCGTGATCACACTAAGGTTTAAATTGTACGAAATCTACCTGATGGATAAAAGTAATTTTTGCATGCAGTCTTATATACCTCAGGACCTTACGAATCCATATTTAACTAATTGGTAGGTAGCTTCGATAATGCAAAAAAAACGTCTTTTGTTATATAACTTTGCATAAGCACAACAAAATGATAACCAAAGTTTAGAATTGACATTAATACACAAAATGATGGCGAATGTTTGCAAAGTCGTATCCCTATTACATATTATAAATAGAATATGACATAGTGAACAAATGATACCTTCTACTTCTATAAATGAAAGTAAATATTGTGTACATACGCCAATAACAGTCGTTAGGATATATTGTGAACTGATTAATTTCACGGGATTCCCGATTTTGACTTGCACGGAATTGCATGTGGAACACGGAAATTCTTAGTTATAGACAAACTTGACAATCGTAGTGTAAAACTTCCACATGTATACCAAATCAACATCGCTGTAATTTTAGTAATAACATATAATACACATCTTACAGAACTAAAGGTTTGGGTGGGCAAAAAAATACTTTTAGAAGGTCGTCACTGTTACCTATATAAAAATGTAAAATTCAATCATTTCTGTCAAGTGGATGATTTTATATCGGTCGGTAAAGATGATCACGAATTTTGGAACGAACTATAATTTGTTGTCCTGTGTGATTGTTATGTAGAGGATTAACGCCTCTTTAAGCCCAGGCACGTCCCTTTACAGAAGGGCGAGCCGTTTTTGGTCATATCAAAGCGTATATGTCAACAAACATGTGAAATAAGAATCAACTCCTTTGGTTAATCCAAAGGTAGATTATTGTGGTTGATATGATTATCTCGCCTGATACAAACTGTTAATAATACTGTGACTTTTCTTGCAGATTCCATGCGTTTCTTTATGCCATAACATCATCCCCCAATCTGCCAGTGTCAGTTGATGACTATAGGCTCTGAAACAGTTGATGCCAGTAGTTTTTGGGGTACTGCATATCCAGTCGTTGCACTTTTCTCCTCGCGGACATATGCACATATAGCGACCTCTGGTTTGGGAACTGTTTGTACTCCAGGGGAACGGCTTAAAGTTGTTTCAGTTTCAGTTTGAAATATCTTCATTGCACATCCGACATAACTTTCCGGACAAAAAGTTGTTTATTAATGGCTTGTACTAGTATTGTGTGTTCTTCTATGTTTTCCTCCCATAAACACCTGTTTTGTTTTTTTGTATTTTGAAAACTGACATTCTCCCTTTTTTACGTCTGAAAATGGGGCCTAAGGACAAATGACTTCATATCATCTGGTTTCCCATATGCCCCCGTCCCTATCAGCATAAATGGTAAGCCACCCAACGAAAGTGTTCCACAAAGCAGAACTCCATAGATTCCAGAAACAATCCTAGCCCTTTAACTGCTAAGGACGTGTATAGACGTTTTCCCATTCACTGCTAAAGACGCATTAGCACGTCTTTTATTATCTCTCCTCTGTGGGCTAAAGACGTGTTAATACGTTATAAATTTCTACTGTCAGAGGAGGGTTAGAGTACAGTGCTTCATAAATGTTTTATTTGAGACTACACTATCTAGATTCTCACCTGGTACAAAGTAACGAGTATGTGATATAACAGAAACGGATAGAACCAACATCTTAAAGTAACTGAAAAACACAACACTCCTGTCTAGGAGATAGTCATTAGCAATACCTCTGTTGTAACAGAAATTTCAGTCTTGTTTTTCTAATCCTGTTTTGTCTCACAGCTTCAGAATAAGAAGAAACTTATAGAACGGGGTCTTTGGTGTGCATTATAAATAGTGTCATTCACTGCCTAAAAGTCAGTCATATAACTGGTTGATTGATTGATTGATTGATTGATGATTGATTGGCTGATTGATTGACTAATTGACTGATTTATTGATTAACTAATTGATTTATTTATTTATTTATTTATTTATTGGACCATTATCACTGTTCTTCGGTAAATAACCATGTGTGCTCCGATCTCTGTCTTACACAGGAAGATCTCAGCGGCAGTGCATGAACTCCGTAGCTACTTATATTTAACTACTATATAACTACTTGATTAGTCATGCCCTCCGTGAGAAGTCAGGAACAACAACCAATCAAGTGCCTTTGCCTGCCTGTGTAGGCGATCATATCTCTCCCCAACTCTCTCTACTTTATTGCATGTAATCAGTTCTGCCGTCGATCTTATCTCGAACCATGATGCCAGGCCACCCTAACATCTTCTCCCTCTGTCTTCCCGATCTCTCCTTCCTGAATGTTACATGTTGCCATCAAATGTTCTAAAATGTTCCAGAACAACAGATATTGTACATAAATCAATGACAATAAACAACAATATAGTGTCCAAAACCTGCTCAGTAGATTTCACATGGAACTTAATGCTTTCTATGTGAATCTCTCCCTTGAGGTCAGTCCCTTTAGGCAGGTACAGCTGGAGAGTCATGTATGTGCAGTTCATACAGAACGTCTGCTCACATATGCTGCAGTCACGAATATCAGTCAGCATTCGAAGTTGTCTCTTGCAGGCGTGACATTCCTTGATTTTAGCTATTTTACTCTGTGTATATATACATTTCATTATTAGTTCGTTACTGAAATGTAACAAGAAAATATAAGCAAGGAGGAGTGAAATGAGCAGTGGCGGCTCGTCATTAAGGGCCGGTGGGGCCGAGCCACACCAAAAATAACGTGTATAAATTAAAATATTATCTAACCCAATACCATGATTTTCCACACAAAAATATGTCTGGCCCCACCAATAAAACTTAACACAAGCCGCCACTGGAAATGAGGAAAGTAGAAGTGGACTGAAAAAGTAGATGGATAGTAAATAATATGATTAACCCATTCATCCTTCTAATCCAATATACTGGCTCGCAGTAGATTTTAAGATGACGCAAAGCCTGTGTACTGGTTAATTCAGTATCATCATCATCAGCTGGCGTAGGCGATCATGGATTTCCACAAATCTCTGTCTTTTGGAGTTTGCTATTATCTCAGATGTTGACGCTCTTTCGTGCCATGAAGTCAGGCTATCCAAAATGTTCTCTCTCTGTCTTCCCCTATCTCGTCTAACCTCGATTTTACCAGTTGTTATTCGGTATACATTGACTATAAATGTATATCTATTGTCTATTCCCAGGTGGAAGATGTAGTCGGCTGTCCACTCTTGCCGTTAAGCGTAGGGATGGGAGCTTTAATTTGCGTTCTAGGGCTAGATGAGTCGCCCTTGTTGTGTTGTATCCGTGTTTATGTAGTGTGGTATTGATATTGTCTATCCATCTTTTTCTTGGTCTTCCTTTAGCTCTAGTACCCAATCTCTTTTTATTGTATACTGTTATTTGTGGTTGGTTGTATTTCATTCTCATTACATCTCCAAACCACTGCAATGTAAATGTCTCGGAAGGTAAAAAACAATATACCTACTGAAAGGGTTAACTTTATACAATAACTATCAAGCGACGCAGAATGCGTCCGTTTGTCTATCCCATGTGACGCAATCTGTGATATGATTTGTTTCATTGTCTAATTAGCTGAGAATATACTTTAACGCGTTCTGATCGTTACCCGCTTCTTAATCTATGTCTCTGCATTCTGTTAACGAGTAATTAAATAAGTTCATTTATCTATAAAATTACTTGTCAGACATACGATTTCGTAAGAAACAAAATAATAAAACTACATTTTTACGTACACCTGCTGAGTGAAAACTAGAAGAAAAAAATTGTATTCGACCGTATTGTGGTTTTCAATGTGGTAGTCAATGTTTTGTGGAACGGATTAGCGTCACGCATAAACGTTCGCCTATCTACTCGGTCACCAGAGGGTTGGGGTTAAATCCACACTTAACACTACACATGCGAGGACAGGAATTTATCCTTCTACCTCCTGCACACTGGGGTCTAGAAATGTGAAGTGAAGTAACTTCATTCCCTAAGATCTGAAAAGACTACGGAAATTTGTATTATTATTTATTATTATTTGCTAGTGGTCAGCAATGAGATCAAGAAAACCAAACTAACTGTCCTAGCTGTATCCCGAAATATACCGCGTGGTATGAAAATGAATTCTTTTTGCTTTCTTTATATTTATTATTATGTTGCTGCTAATACAATTCTTATTTCTGCGTTTTTCCCTTGGCAACATATGGTTGTGAGACATGGTCCATTGATAAAGCGGCGGAGAAGATCATTAATGCCTTTGAATGCAAATGATACAGAAGAGTACTTAGAATATCATGGACAGAGAAAAGAACAAATGCTTCTGTTCTGCAACAGCTTGATATTAGAGAGAGATGGATATTGTTAAAGAGCATAACATCAAGGAATTTTAAATATTTCGGACACATCAAACGACATGAGTACATAGAGAAGATAATTTTGAAGGGAATAGTGCCTGGAAGAAGAATGAGAGGTAGACCTAGAAGACGATGGATGCAAGATGCCATTGGTTATCTGAGAATGACTGTTGCAGACGTCGGTCAGCTTGAACAGAACAGAGAGTGTTTCAGAACTGCTGTCATGGGAGCCTAAGTTCCGGAAAGGACAATCTACTTGATGATGATGTTGATGTATACAATTCTTGTCAGCTTTATGACATTAATAATCTTCTTATTCTTTTGTCGTCACACTGCTACCGGGTTGTTGCCCAGTGTCGTGGTTTTCTGTTTTTGTCTTGCGTTGTTCTGGTGGCTTGGTTGATTGTTATGTTTGCTCTTTGACAGGATTCTTCTATGCCATCTAACCATCTTATTCGTGGTCTTCCTCTTGCCTTCTTTCCCGATGTTCTGTTATAGAATACTCTGTATACTGTGGATTTTTGATGCATTCTTATTAAGTGGCCAAACCATTTCATTCTTTATTTCTCAATGTAATTCACGCAAGGTTCTGTACCAACTTTCTTTCTTATGCTGATGTTGATGAATCTGTCTTTTCTAGTATTGTTGGTAACTTTTCGCAGGCAGCGCATTTCACATGTAGTTATTTTTTTGGGACTGCGTTTTGCTTATTCTTCATGTTTGGCTCTGGTAACACAAAGTAGATATGAAAATGCTGCTTAGCTGTCAGTGACAGTAATAATAATGAACGAATACAAGTACTCAAAGATGGAAGGTCTAGGAGTGAATAGCTGTATGGTACCTTTTGTCTGCTTTGAGTAGAGTTTTCAAACTGTAGATAGTTTGCTAAAAATTTGTGTCTCTGCTGTTTCTCCAGTTGCCGATGAACATCAACAAGAAATCTCATACACAGATTCATTAAGCCAGGAGTGACATCTAACCTGTAGGATTATCAGTAGGAGTTATATGAAGTCTGTAGGATTATCAATGTGAGTTATATGAAGTCTGAAGGATTATCAGTAGGAGTTATATGAAGTCTTTAGGATTATCAATGGGAGTTATATGAAGTCTGTAGGATTATCAATGGGAGTTATGTGAAGTCTGTAGGATTATCAGTAGGAGTTATATAAGTCTGTAGGATTATCAATGGGAGTTATATGAAGTCTGTAGGATTATCAATGGGAGTTATATGAAGTATGTAGGATTATCAATGTAAGTTATATGAAGTCTGTAGGATTATCAATGGGAGTTATATGAAGTCTGTAGGATTATCAATGGGAGTTATATGAAGTCTGTAGGATTATCAATGGGAGTTATATGAAGTCTGTAGGATTATCAATGGGAGTTATATGAAGTCTGTAGGATTATCAATGTAAGTTATATGAAGTCTGTAGGATTATCAATGGGAGTTATATGAAGTCTGTAGGATTATCAATGGGAGCTATATGAAGTCTGTAGGATTATCAATGGGAGTTATATGAAGTCTGTAGGATTATCAATGGGAGTTATATAAGTCTGTAGGATTATCAATGGGAGTTTTATGAGTCTGTAGGGTTATCAGCAGAAATTACATGTAGCCTGTAGCATTATCAAGAGTATTTTCTGTATCCAGATGCACATAGCTCATGTAACATGGTAGTGATTCATCTGAGATACATAAAGTCTATCAACATTGCACAATGAAACATCCTAGATAACAAGAAGTTCTATGACATTGCATAAACATCTGAGATACATAGAAAGTTCTATCAAAATTGAACAATAAAACATCTTAGATAAACAAAGAAAGTTATATAAACATTGCACAATAAAACATCTTAGATACATAGAAAGTTCTATGAACAAGGAAACATCTTAGATACATAGAAAGTTCTTTGAACAAGGAAACATCTTAGATACATAGAAAGTTCTATAAAGAATAAAACATCTTAGATACATAGAAAGTTCTATGAACAAGGAAACATCTTAGATACATAGAAAGTTCTATGAACAATGAAACATCTTAGATACATAGAAAGTTCTATGAACAAGGAAACATCTTAGATACATAGAAAGTTCTATAAAGAATAAAACATCTTAGATACATAGAAAGTTCTATGAACAAGGAAACATCTTAGATACATAGAAAGTTCTATGAACAATGAAACATCTTAGATACATAGAAAGTTCTATGAACAAGGAAACATCTTAAATACATAGAAAGTTATATGAACAATAAAACATCTTAGATACATAGAAAGTTCTATGAACATTGAACAATGAAACATCTTAGATACATAGAAAGTTCTATGAACATTGAACAATGAAACATCTTAGATACATAGAAAGTTCTATGAACATTGAACAATGAAACATCTTAGATACATAGAAAGTTCTATGAACATTGAACAATGAAACATCTTAGATACATAGAAAGTTCTATGAAGAACAAAACATCTTAGACACATAGAAAGTTCTATGAAGAACAAAACATCTTAGATACATAGAAAGTTCTATGAACAATAAAACATCTTAGATACATAGAAAGTTCTATGAACAATAAAACATCTTAGATACATAGAAAGTTCTATGAAGAACAAAACATCTTAGACACATAGAAAGTTCTATGAACATTGAACAATGAAACATCTTAGATATATAGAAAGTTCTATGAACATTGAACAATGAAACATCTTAGATACATAGAAAGTTCTATGAAGAACAAAACATCTTAGATACATAGAAAGTTCTATGAACAATGAAACATCTTAGACACATAGAAAGTTCTATGAACAATGAAACATCTTAGACACATAGAAAGTTCTATGAACATTGAACAATGAAACATCTTAGATATATAGAAAGTTCTATGAACATTGAACAATGAAACATCTTAGACACATAGAAAGTTCTATGAACAATGAAACATCTTAGACACATAGAAAGTTCTATGAACAATGAAACATCTTAGACACATAGAAAGTTCTATGAACATTGAACAATGAAAGAACAAATAGGCAAGGACACTTCTTATGATCATAAATTTGAGCTGTACTTGTATGTTTGAGGTTAATCTCCTTACATGCTTTGGGATTCCAGAGATTTATGGATTTTGGAGGATGTGACATCTAATCCCCTCTGTGCTCGTTTCTCGTCTCTCATGGTCTTGAACTCTGACCACAGACCTCTGTATGTTCCTCTACATGTTTCAAAAGCAATCTCTTCGCTGCATACGAGACATACCTAGTAAAGAGAATGTATGATTTATTGCAAAACGAAAGTCACTTTGCCAGAAATGCGTAGTGTTTTTATTTGGTTACATACAATGGCGGCTCGGGCTCATTTTTGTTGGTGGAGCCAGACACACATTTTCGGGAAAATCATGGTTTTAGGTTAGATTATATTTAATTTATCAAATAATAAAAATTTTCGGAAAATCATGGTTTTAGGTTAGATTATATTTTAATTTATAAAATAATAAATACACGTTACACATTATTTTTGGTAGGGCCTGGCCCCACTAGCCCTTAATGACGAGCCGCCACTGGTTACATATATATTCTATCATAGGCGTTCATACATTACCTCTGAAGATCACTGAAGAAGAAGAAGATGTGAAGCTAGCTCCTTCACCATGAAAAAAATACCCTTGCAACAGAAAGGTCAAAAATAGTTCAGAAGCTTACACCCAGCTTTGGAAAATGAAGATGGACATACAGAAAGTATGACGCTCTAAAGGGGGATAAGTAATAATAAGGAAACTATATAGGACTTCCCTTCTCACAACCAGAATGATAAAGACATTTTAAAAATGGACTTCAGTTGAGAAAGGCATGGCTGTTACGCTCAGAACAGGACTAACTGGAGAACTATGGCTGATGTATATTCCTGAAAAAAGGGTTTAAAAGCCGAAGGACTGATTTCATTGCACCGGGTTTTATACCATATGGCTCGGTCCCTCTCCGCAGAAATGGCATGTCACCTGCCGAGAGTATAGCACAAAATACGAGCTACGTATCCCCGGCAACAATCCTAGGAATCTCTGAAAAAAATGCACTCGTGAACAGAACGGTGAAGTCCGGATTCGAACCCACGACCTTCGACTCGTAAGGTAAGGGCTTAACGATTTAGCCACAGAGACCTTAGACAAATGTATGCGTATAATAGATGTGTAGAACAAATATATACCACAAAGAATTGATAAAACAATTTAAAGGAAGTAATAGACACAAGGTGGCGTCTGTGGCCTAGGGATAGTGACTCGGTCTATTAACCACGACGTTCTGAGTTCGAATCACGCTGCGGACAATTTGGTTACAAATTGTTTCGCGCGGATTTTTACAAAAGGACGATGACACCACCCGTTCAGAAAGCAATGACAAACTACTGAACGTAATAATGCCTAGAAAAATCACAAACATCGTTTAAAAGCTGGGGTTGATTAGCAAAGTCCTGTAAAGGATATGCAATTAACTTTCTAATAGACACAAATACTAACTCTTGTAAGCGATGATCCTAGGTCCTGCTCGATACTATCTACTCTCATAACAGGAATGCAATCGTCACAGAATGATTTTTTACACCTGAAGAATATAATGTCATTATATATTTATAAAAATGCGAACCAATAGGTCGACGTTCTTATTATCATCATAGCATAAAAATAATAACTATAGACTTATCCACGCTTAATTATTAATAAAACAAACAAATCATCATCATGTGTCGATTCGTGTTAACGAGTGTTCACATTTGTCCGTAATTACTTTTGTTTACCCACTCTTTATTGACTGAATTCTTTGAAGGGTAATGTTCGCCTGCCTGCCCAGCGTCTTCGTATCGCGTTGGACGACGGGTGACAACCCCCCTATCAGTGCGGTTCAATTCCTCTGGCTGGCAGAAAAATCACAGGTTCTCCAGATTTAGGGTGTTTGTCTCACTGAACCGAAGGGTTACGATGTCCATGGCACCGAGCCGAAGAGCTGAAAGCTCAAGTGGTTTTGGATCGGGAAAAAAGGGTATTTTTCATTAAGTTAAGCTGTCCAATCTCTTCGTTCTCTAGCGGTTTACGCACAATTCGCATTGCGCTAACGGCGAAACACGTAAAAGCGAAGAAGTCTGGCTTTACAAATCACAAAAACAAGACAAGTCTCCTGCAACGATCACACTTGAAGGATTTAAGTTTCAAGTACCTCTGAAGACGGCGAGGCTTGTGGTTGAGGGATGCCTGTAAAAGGGTAATATAGGTCTCACGCAAAAATCAGTCAAAAGCGCAATACCAGTCGTCATGACTTTCCGCCTGAATTAATATTATTAACATTGCTGAAAAAATGATAAAAGTAGTTACGAATGATTTCGTATTGCACCTGCTCCATGGTTAGATTATTAACTAAAATCTCAAAGCAGATCCAAGTAATGTGTCTCGGAAACGGGTAATCTCCTCGGAAACAGGCAATCTTAGTCATTCAGCCAAAGCTTATGCATCAAATAACCTCATCATTATCATCATCATGTGTCTTCCTCTGTCTCGGCTCCCATTGTTTTTACTGGTTGTCACTGAGTATTAAAAACCTCACTATCTCATCACAAGCCAGGAAAATGATGACTGTTTCTTTCTTGTTTTGATAAGTTTTCTCTGTGTCTTGACCTCTTTCAACACATCAACATCACAATAGTGGTTCCATTCTTCCACTCGACTTGTAGTGCGGCATGCTTTCTTGTTTTGATAAGTTTTCTCTGTGTCTTGACCTCTTTCAACACATCAACATCACAATAGCGGTTCAATTCTTTCACTCTAATTGTAGTGCGGCATGCTAACAAAACATCTTTACACACTACGTTCAGTAGATTAACCTGAGCTTCGGCGTAGTCTTGCCGAAAAATAAACTTTATTATTCCATGATTATCTTTACCTATTTTTGATAATTTCTGTAGATTGTAGATTCTTCATGATAATAATTTATTCTACATTTGTACATCATTAAAGTGGGCGTCTGTAGCTGAAGCGGTAGTGAGCTCGATCACAACCCAAGCGTACCTGGTTCAAACTCCGCGGCAGGCAGGTTGGGAGCAAATTCTTTCCGTGGGATTTTTACGAAAGGTGAAAATAGACCTCACTATTCAGAAAACAATGGCAAACTACTGAACGCATAAGTGGTGCCTAGAAAATCAACGACTCGTTTACTGTGGTTAATGGCTACATCTTGTAAAGGATATGTCACTATTTGTTCATACTCTTCAAAAAAGTATTCAACATTTATAATTCTGTGTGTTTACAGTAATTATGTGACACAACTATGTCTGTGATCTATAATTTTGTGGGTACAGATCCCACCTTTTAACACAATTTTGTAGGTTGTTTAAAATTATGTGAGTTACGTAGATTTTCTTTACTTACGTGAAATCTTTTAATTCAATAAATCTGTTTATGTGTTTCCCATTTTCTCAATTGTAATTATCTGCTCTACGCGTCCTAACCTACTAAGACAGTAGCCTTAGGGTTTACAGTTAGTATATATTTCCCTCAAATATTTGCCTGTTTATATTTAATCCTAGCGGGCCCCCGTCACCACAAGGCGTTTCTATATATATTCTATATATTTCCCTCAAATATTTGCCTAGATCTTACATCAGTCGGCTCTTACGAGATACCTTGTAGGTCGCAGTGGTACTATTCTTTGCTTTCCTAGCGGGCCCCGTCACCACAAGTGCGTTTTTAAATTATATTCGTAGATTTTCCCTGAAATAAATTTTAATCTGTTTATATTTCCCATTCTCATGTTATCTGCCCCGTCAAACCCACTAAGCAGTACCTTAGTTTACAGTTAGTATATATTTCCCTCAAATATTTGCCTGTTTATATTTAATCTCTACAATTTATTATCTGTCTATACCTAATTTTTTATTAAAATCTTCTTCTTCTTCGAACGCTCCATATCAACCATTTGTTAATCACTCTTTGTGATTTGTATGTGATCTGAGCCTAAGAGCGATTGTACGTTGTACCAGTTATGCGTCTACAAGAAGGCCAGCAAATCCAATTTCTGCGATGCTTTTTACTTACTAGGGTAGCTTCCCTAGATCTTACATCAGTCGGCTCTTACGAGATACCTTGTAGGTCGCAGTGGTACTATTCTTTGCTTTCCTAGCGGGCCCCCGTCACCACAAGGCGTTTCTATACTCCATTTTTAATTAACAAGTTCTTTATTTATTTGATTTCATACAATAATCCTCACGGTATTTTTTTTTTTGGCGGAAATATGCAACGGATACTGAATACGTTGCATCTGACATTATACCGCTGGTAGGTCGCAACTTGTTTTACTAAATAATTAAATACATCTAATAGCAAACTGCGTTACACACCAGATACTGGATGTAGTTACACTTGCTCTATCGACCAGACAACCAGCATAAATATCATCTGTAATTTGCTCAACACGTTGCTCAAAAGCTCATTTGTACAAGCACGTGAATACTGATGGCAACAGATGGTTTAGTTAGCATCCATTTCATTACGTATTAGTTTTTTACAAGAATTTGTGTATTTCATAAACATATTTTATAATTGAAAACGTTTCACTCGTGTCTCTACGTGTCTGAAGTGTCTCGGATGAAAATACTTTTCTATGCAAGAAGAAGTTTGCGGTAAAAACTAAATAACATGTCGGCCATGAAATGTCTTATAGTAAGCATAATGTATGTGGTCTCTGCTGAGTAGAGGTTATGTGCTCGTTTCTCGTGCCAAAGGTACCAGGTTCGCGTCTCGAGGAGCAATCTGGATATTTTTCCAGAGATACCTGTTCTCAGTGTAGGTGAGATCGAGATCCTACTCCTATCGGAGACAGACGATAAAACGTAGATCCTTTGTTTAAGTTGTGCAAGTAAACGAACCCTTTGGTTCAAAATTGTGAAGAACAGGCTGGAAAGCATCTGTCCGGGCAAAATTTACTAGAAATATTAATTAATAAAATTCCTAAATAATGTGTTTTCTTCTAAGTTATATCGGGGTGCCTCGCCGGTACTACGTAGTTCGTGCACTACCACTGAGATACTTCTGTGTAAGAAGAGATAGGAGCACTTGTGGTTGGGATATAATGATGACCGAAGTGCAGTAATGATGGTGATATATAGCAATCAATCAAGCAAAATTGATCTTTATGTGGGTGAAAATATTTACATGACTGTTTTTTCTATGACGGTGGTCATCTATAGGTCATCTATATCGTCTTAGAGTCCTATTTTACCCATAAGGCTTTCACAAGCGATTTCAATTGCTGTTGTTCGGCCTTTATTTTTACTAATACCTTCCCACGTCATAGCACAATCTTTCAACTCACTTTTCACAGTTCTCCGTGTTTCCTTTGAATGTCCAGACCTTATGTTTCCATCCGATGTCCATCAGAAAGCTGATTTAGCCAATGCCATACGACATATACACCCAATCCACCTCCACAGTTGTCTTTTAATAATAGTCTCCAATGATATGAAGTTTGTTCGTTTTAACAAGTTATTTATTTCCCATCTGCTATCATTTGCTTTCATTTGATACTGTATTTTTCCCATCTGCTATCATTTGCTTTCATTTGATACTGTATTTTTTCCATCTGCTATCATTTGCTTTCATTTGATACTGTATTTTTCCCATCTGCTATCATTTGCTTTCATTTGATACTGTATTTTTCCCATCTGCTATCATTTGCTTTCATTTGATACTGTATTTTTCCCATCTGCTATCATTTGCTTTCATTTGATACTGTATTTTTCCCATCTGCTATCATTTGCTTTCATTTGATACTGTATTTTTCCCATCAAATTTGCAAGATACTTTTTAAACATTTATTTTGCAACGTCTCCAACTTGTGTATGATTTTGTGTGTCATTTTTTAGTCATCACTACAAAAAGTTAATTGCATATCCTTTACAGAATTTTGCGAATAAACCCCAGTTTTTAACGCTGTTTGTAATTTTTCTAGGCATTATTACTTTCAGTAGTTTGCCATTGCTTCCTGAACGGGTGGTGCCATCACTACTATCTATAATAAATCTCCCAAGGCACTACTTCTACATATGACGTTTTCAGATTTAATCTTCAAGTTTTCCAGATTTCGTACGTAGGGCCAAATTTTTTATATGATTTCTCGATTTTTTTGTAATAATCTCATTTTCCAAATTACCTTCAACAAAACTGTACTTCCTATGTATGCAAAATCCTCCACAAATTACATTGTGTAACAGAGTTGAATTTTCCGATATTTTTGTTAGTCCTCATTACTTTCGTTTTTGCGATATTAAATTTAAGTCCTGTTTATTTTTAGATGTTTTGGAAAGTGTATCTAGCCACAGACAGGTTTTAGCACAGGCCAGACAACTGGCCGGGTATTCCTGACCTAGATAAGAAAAGGGATCTGGAAATTACAGATGTTTGATAGAACACTGCACGCTTTTGCAATTTTACTCAATTCGGTGAGTCTATGGTTATTTATTGGTGAAAATATTTATAATATTGATATTCCTTATTGTTAAACTTAACTTGTTGCATAATATAACTTCGAGTTAGCATTTTGTGTTGATTTTAAAATGAATTCGTCTATATACACCAATACTGGAATGCGAGGTCACGTGGTGTAGTTGGGGTCTGATTTCCCACAATTCTTACCTGAGCTCGAAGGCCTAGTAGTTTATAGTTGGCTCTGATCTAGCCGAAGGATTGAATTCAGTAAGGCGGGTTTTCCCTTATATAGCTCGACCTCGACCATAGCACGCCACCCGCCAAGAGATTTAACTTCATAGTTCCTGCAACAATCCTAGGGGTCTCTCGAAAAACTGCACTTGTGAAAAGAACGTCGTAATCCGGATTAGAACCCACGACATTATCCACAGAGACCCCCAAGTGTAGCTATGAGCACCCTCTTCTCGACTGGCCATAAGACTTGACTAGATCCTCTTCCCTTTTATCTTTCTGGTATATATAATTTTAGGCTATCTATTCTCTGTCATTTTTTTTTAACTATCGTTGCTGCATGAAATACCGGTTTTGGGTCGGTGTGGGACAGGGGGGACATAAGCCTGTGCAACTTAAGGGGATTAGGCTCTCTAGAAAACTTTAGTTTTAGTCAAAAACATCGATTTTTCAAAGTGTTTCGGTCTATAAAGTACAACATTCGTACTACCGATTTCACATAAAATTATGATAATTTGTTTGCGTATTGGCATTACAACATTAATAAGAAACGTTCAATTATATACCTTTTTCTTTCAAATTCCAAGTTTAAAATTGAGTTTTCTCAAAATCATTTTTTCCATTTTGTTTGTGTCGGAAATCCCTGAGTTTTAACTAATACTAAAGCTAGATACACGACATTTTAGGTGCATATCCCACATATCATTTTGTAGCTAGAGGTCTTTTTCAAATTACATTATTGCGAAAATGTGTTTTTACAATTAATTTTTAATGTCAAATCATGACACATTTTATGCGGGTTTTTGGCAAGCGTAAGTTTTAGAATTAAAATTAAATATATTTCTGGAGATTTTGCAGAAAATAAATTGACCTGTAGTTTTAAATATGCTTACAGTTTATGAATCATCCCTTTATTTCTCAATTTATTTGTTTGTTTTGTAAATTTTAGGATTCTAATAAAATGAATTTTTAAGATGGCCGTTGTTGTCATTGCAACGATATTTTTAACATTAAAATAGATCTACATTCTTAGCTTAGCATGTCCATTATAAAATAATTCCTCTAATTTAATTAATATAGAAAATTATTTTTTTCGAAGCGAAATTCCTTAATGGTTAGTGCAGTTGCCGAGAAATTGTTAGGGTTAGAATGTTTCTTCATGCCCTCGACAGAAAAAACTCCTTGGACATCGTAAATTGGACCCGTCTGCCGCATGGGAACCGCGCTCTAATCCATTCAACCAGACGCTCCTCCGCTGTTCCAGACATTCTTTCAATATCCATTGTTTTCTATCCTTCATAATCATGGACATCTCCCGAGTGGTTACCGGGGCCCACATTTGGGGTGTAAAGAATAGAACCACTGTTACCTGCCACGCATTTCGTAAGACGCGACTAAGGAGGTTTGTCTGAAATTGATGCACGTGTCCTAAACGTGTAGAAGTCTATGCGTTTAGGGGCCTAACAAACCAATGTGCAACGTATACACGTTCTTGGCAAAGATCAAATATATCACAAAGAGTGATTAAAATTGGTTGTAAAGAACAAAGGCAAAGAAGAAGAAGAAGATCTTGGACATTAGTGGCCACGTAAACAAATTATAAAAATCTTTATCGTTTCTCACTCTCCATTTTCCACTAGTTTCATCCTTGTTACATTACATCATGTTTTTTATATTGTTGTTTTTCTCGTAGCAGATATGACAGCAATGCAAAGTCTGTAAGACTAATTTTGGGGAAAGTTTGATTGATTGATTGATTGATTGATTGATAGGACCATCATCACTGCACTTCAGGGAATAACTATGTGCACTCCAATCTCTTACTTACAGGAAGATCTCAGCTGTAGTGTGGGAACGCCGTAGCACCGGCGAGGTTTCCTATTGTACGAGTAATTTTGTAAAGATTGCAAAATAAAAGTTGAGAATTTTATTTTAAATTGCTAATGAATTTTTAACGAGCAACGGCTTTACATCATACTGATCTGGGGTCAAAAGAACTGCCAATTGTTCTTTTATTTGCTCAACTTCAACACGGGACCTTCGTTGTGTCGTCTGCCTTCGACATTACTAGGAACTCGAGTTTAAGAACTCGGAATCCCTACAATGAGATCAGGTATCTCTAGAAAAATATCTCGATCACTCCACTCGGAGACTGAACCGACTACAGTTGAAGCGAGAAGCAAACACCTTACATCTACACCACAGAGATTCAATCTTACCTTGAACAGTGGTATCTAAAATATCGTAAACCAAACTGACGACCACATTTTCTGCAATGAGATGCCTTCTCTAACTTTGGTTGAACATAAGGGATTTTCTTCTTGGCTCCTACAATCGGAAACAGAAAGTAGTGTTACGCGCCCATTAACATTAACAAATACCTCAATTTGGATAAGAGTAAAATATTGTATTTGCTTTAAAATATTTGTTATGTGATTCATATAACTATATATTTCTCTCTCTCGCGATCACCGCTTAAGCTGATGTACCAGATTTCCGCATAAATTCTGCTGTTGATTTTAGGGACTCCGTCCATCCGTACAGCTTCTCATTTAGCTCGGTATTTTACGGCCAGGTTTCGTCTCAGTCCGTCGGTGTACACGTGTGTCCACGACATCTCAGGGTACTCTGTCGCTATAAATTCTTCTGTAATCGCTCTCCTTTCGCAGCTCGCTTGCGGCCCATTTTTTTGTATGCCCGAAATTGATTCTCTTAGCTCTGGCACCGGGGTCCCCCACAGCGGGTTCTTATCGGTTGCCGGTATAAGTCTGGGTTTACAGTTGGCTAGGACCGGGTCGTCTTGGATCAGTGCTTTTGCACTTTTCGCAAAGCTGAATTTCTTTAACCTGCTTTTTCCCAATCCGTTCATTATGTCAAACATGGGGTGGGAGTTAAGCCTCTTGAATTTCTCTGCAAGTTGGGTAACTTTCCTGTCTCTACGGTCGTTCATAGGTTGGAGGCCTGTGATTGTTTCCAGCGCAGTTATGGGCGTGGACTTCATGGCCCCTGTGATAATACGTGATGCACGATTTTGAGTGTTGCTCACTTTGGCGAATTGCGTGTTGGATGCATTGCCCCAAGCTGCAATGCCGTACTCCAGGACTGGTCGCAATCTTCCATAGAGCTTATTGAGGATTTTGCTGTTTGCTCCCCCCGTGGAACCAGCGAGTTTTCTCATCATACTAAGTCTCTGTCTTGTTTGTACTGAAGCTTTGTCTAACTTGGAGCACCATGTGAGCCTTTGGTCTAGAGTGACTCCTAGGTATATTGGGTTTTTGTCTTCTGGGAGGTCGTGCGCGTTTATTCTAAGCTTTACCTTGTGGGTCTGGCTGTTCAGTGAGAACACAGTGTATGTAGTTTTCGCAGCGTTAATGCTCAGGTACTACTTTTCTTTCCAGATTTCCAGTTTGGTAAGCGTATCTTCCAATCGTTTTGTTGCTATGGGCATTGATTCCTCCCTCGGTCAGATTGCCAGATCATCGGAGTACATTGCTGAGTGTACTCGCACGGATATGCATGTTGCTATATCGTTGGCAAATATTAGAAAGAGAGTTGGTGAGAGCATTCCTCCCTGGGGGACTATAGTGTGGTCCTCATGCTTGTTTTTACCTGAACTTGAACCCTTGCTGTTCTGTTCTCTAGGTACAGATCTAGCCATTTGTACATTCGTCCCTTTATTCCGAGGCTCAGGAGTTTGAGCTTTAGACCTTCTTTCTAGACAGTGTCAAACGCTTCTTTCATGTCTACCGTGTGCTTTTTCTCTTGGAAACCATCCTCGATTTTCTGGGAGATATAGGTTACCTGATCTTCAGTAGATCGGTACCTCCTAAAGGCCCCTCGCCCCCTTTTGCAACATGAGCAGGTCTTTGCTCTCCAAATGCCATGTTAATCTTCTGTTCACCATGCGTCCCATGAGCTTGCCCGTACATTTTAGGAGGATTATTGGTCTGTAACTAGCCGGATTAGTTTGCTTTTGACTGGCTTTAGGATGGGTACCATGATCGCTTCTTTCCACTCTCTTGGTATTATGCTTGTCCTTCACGATATGTTTAGGACTGTCAATAGAACTGTCTTTGCCCTATTTCCCAAGTTTTTAAGCATCTCATTTGTGCTCCCATCTTTTCCCGGCGATTTCCTAAGTTTTAGGTCCCTTAACGCCTCTTCCAGTTCATTTCTGGTGAATGTGTATGTCGGCTTTTGCGGGCTCGCCTTGAAGGACTCTCGCTTTTCTCTTGGTTTCATCTCTTTTTTTCTTTTGGGATGTTGACTCTGCTGACGTTGACATATCTTTCAATTAGGACGTTCGCTGCCTCTCTTCCCGAGAATATCTCGTTATTGTGCTCCAAAACTATTGAGCTGGTGTTTTCATAGCTCAGGGCTTTCGAAAGTTTCCACAGTTTGTGGCTGTCCCTATCAAGGTTCAGGAATTCGGTCTTTTCTACGCAACTTCTTGCTGATCTTTTGACTTCTCGTATAAATTTAGCCGCTGCAGCCTTGTAAGCCGTGTTGGATATTATCGTTTGAGTCTTTTCTGTCTCATTCCTTGTCTCCTCAAGGTCGTCTTCAAACTTTTGGATCTCGGCTGTCCAGTAGATTTTAATCCTTCCGTGCGCCTCTGTGGGTGGTCTTCCGTGCCGATTTCAGGATTGCTTCCGACAGTTCTTTTGCTATAGATCTCAATTGTTTTTTGTCATGTGTGTTAATTTGTCCAACATTTGAGTCTGACGGTACTGCAAACTTTTTCCAGTTGGCTTTCTTGTAGTTCCACTGGGGCAACCAATTTTCGGCTTGGGTACAAAGTGGAGATCCACTTGCAATTTAACAGGCCTATGGTCACTATCTCCCAATTGCCTAGTAACCGTTCGTTCGGTTTTTGGTGAGAGGTCGCTCGTTGCGAACGCCAAGTCAGGGGTGCTAGTTGTATGCCACCTTCATGAGTAGAAGGTTGGGCATTGATAAGGAATAGGTTGTTCTCTATATCCCAATCCTCGACTTCGATGCCTCTGATGTTCGCTTTTGAGGTAGCCCCACCTTTCTGAGTGGCTGTTGAAATCGCCTACTACCATGCACGCTGTCTTTGGGATAGACATCGCCTAAAGTGATAGCGAGATATCGCGTGGGCAGTATAGGTTGTACAGAAGAATATGTACATCACATGTGATGAGGGCGCCTATGATCTCTGCTGCGCCGGCGCCTCCTGCTGTTATATCAATTTGTTTCGTTGGAATGCCGTTTAGTACCAGCGTGAGAACTCCTCCTATGTGTCCCTCCCGATCTAATCTGACGGTTTGATAATCTCTGATCCAGAACCTTGGTTGGGCATTTATTCTTCTTCGAGCGCTCCATATCGACCACTTTTTAACCACTCTTTGTGATTTGTATGTGATATGAGCCTAAGAGCCAATGTACATTGTGCCAGTTATGCGCCTACAATTAGGCCAGCACATCCGATTTCTGCAATGCTTTTCATTTACTAGTGTAGCTTCCCTAGGTCCTACATCAGTCGCCTCTTACGCCATGCCCTGTAGGTTGCAGGGTACTTTTCTTTGCTTC